>OX439044.1:37662516-38027516 GCA_949317995.1 Acholoe squamosa
ACTGGAGGATCCTTCTCACTTACCAGACTACCAGGAGAATTTGTCTCGGTGGATAGTTCGATCTTGCTGTTTCCGGTATTCTGGCACTTCCTCTCAGGGATCACACCGTTTGCCCTTGATGCGACCCCCTCTAGTTTTCCTCATTTCCGATTTCAGCCTCGCCTTCATGGACAGCCGTCACACGGGCGAGAACGGGCTTCGCAACTGTACATTCGTGGGCATAGTGGCCCATTTCCTGACATCGTTAGCATCTTAACCGAGACCGGTCCACTCTCTGAAGAGGCCGTCTCATGGTCATAGCTTCAGTGAATGTTTTCATCATTTCTCCCATCATTTTCGTAACATTCATCTGTGCCGGAGTGGCAACAGAGGTAGTAGTGTTGGATGTTGTCGAAGTAGGTATTGAGGAGGGCCTCAAACCTCGGGAGTTTGTTCCCTCCGTGGGGGTGGGTTCAGTATTAAGTCTGATATCCCGACCAAGAGTCTTTTTACGAAACATAAGTCGAGGTATATACTTCCTCTTCATGTCTCGTTTCACTTGGACAGCAAAGATGCTTCCATCCTCCTCTTCGATCTCGATCACTTTGATATTGGAGTCACCCCCATCAGTCTGATGCATGGAGGAGACTGGAGTGGTCGGGGCTATAGCAGCGGCAGTCGCCTTCATGAGGACTTTCCCTGCCATCAAGGTTCGAACCTTGTTAAAGTCGTCTATTCCTTCAAAGAGGTCAACCAGCCCCGCATTCCCTTTCCACGCGGCTAAGGCGGCCTGCTGCTGTTCCTCGTCCATGAGTCCTTGTATGAACTGAGGTAGTAGGTCGTTAATGAAGTATTCCTCATTTAGGCCAACATTGGGGCGGGCATAATGCAATAAGGTCTGTAGTTCGAATCCGAAAGCTCTGAAAGTCTCATGAGGCTTTTGGGTCCGTTTCTTGAAAACCATCATGGGGTCCTCGGTCACCAAGTTGTACAGTAGTACACTCGCAAATTCAACTAAGTCAGTGAATGTGCCACGTTCATTGTAGACTTCATTCTATTTGACCACTGCTATTTTCCCTGGTCCGGCCTTCAAACATCTGACCAGGTGTGGCAGTGCTTCCTCAGGAGACCATGTGTTGCAGTCGGTAAAGTTCGAAAACCATTCCTTCCAAGTCACAGTCCCATCATAAGACTTTGGAATGATGGCAACTCTTCGGGCAGCGTTGTTGGTCCGTACCAGTTTACTCACTTGGCCAACGCTCCAATCTCGAATCGTTTTTTCATTGTGGGCACTCCCGGAAGTGATCGAAGATTGATTCAGCAAATTGTCAAGGGTGGTTCTAGATCGCCTCCTGTTTCCAGAAGATCCTCCAGCAGCACCTGTCGCTCCTCCATTGGGCCTGGGGGCTCCTCCAGTGTTATTCGAAGTACCGCCAGTAGCGTCTTGGCTCCCGTCATTGCCTGCTCCCAGATCTTGGGGGGGGAGTCGTCTTCATATGAAAGATCCATCCTCATTGGTGCAGACTAGGTCCGAACCCTGGTAAGATCCACCGTTTTCATCAGTGTAGGTTCCCAAGGGGACATCTCCGACACTAAATCTCAATTTCTTATATCCACCCTCATCAGATTTGTGTCCAGGTTGATAGATACCGTCACCGGTAACGTTCACCCTAGCATTATCATTGATGAATGGGTCGTAGTCAGGTAACCTCTGTCTCACCAAGGCTTCCGCTGGTGTTGAAGTTGTCATTCGTGCCATGCCTTTGACAAATGTTTGGTCGGAAGGTATGTTTTTCTGTTCAAGTTCATCCGAATCCAAATCGGCGGTGATATCACAACTAGCTGGAGTTGTATCCGTATGAAAGGAGTGTTCTCCGCCATCGATGTGGACATTATCTTTGTTAGAAGTGTCATCGGTGGTAAGTTGACTTGTTTTGTTGATGTCGTCTTTGGTGGTGGCACTGTATTTTTTAAGCCTGTTACATAACAGTCAAGAGCCTTTTTCTTTTTAGTAAGATGGGCCATTTGCAGACACAGTTCCTGCTGGTGGACTAACAAATCTTCATTGTTATCCTTTATTTCCAGCATTAACTGTTCAATGTCTTCGATCATAGCATTTCGAATCTGAACTAATTTTTCGTTCTCGGTTCTCCGGAGATCAATGTTTTCTCGGAGTTTATCTTCTTCGACTAACAATTGATTATGTTTATCTTCTTGATCAACTTCCCATTGTTCATATTCGATCTCGAATTTGAGTTTCTCGTTTTCCAATTTGGCTTTGGTCAGCTTGAGCTTCTTTTGGATCACTAGATGTTCCTTTTCCAGCGATCTGTTTCTAGCTTCCTTGTTTTCTACATTCTGTTCAGGATTGTTCAGAGTGAAGAATAGGATCTTTTGTTCATCTTCGTATTTCTCGCATTGTTTTTCGAGATTTCGTAGACGCATACTTTACGTTCAGAATTTTCCCAATTCTTTTGTTGGTCACGTCTCCTCATCTCATCTCGATTGATTGCTTGCTGTCACAAGTATTCTTTTGCGGTCACTCCTTGGCTTTGGCTTCCACCTACATCAAATATAGATGTACTCAAGCCTTCGAGTGATTTTCTATCTGTAATTGGTGTAGCTGTAGCAGTACTAGTGGTAGTAGCTACATGTCTTCGAAGCGAAGTGTTCATCATCATGATAGGACTTCGTGTTTTTGAATCTGAAGTGGTTGGTTCTGTTAAGTTTAATTTCTTCGGGTTCGAAGTCAGTAGTACGTTGGTAGTTGTCAACTTTGGAGTTCGAACTACCTTCTCTGTCAAGGAATTGGTAAATGTCATGTAACCATTCTCGGTTTCGATAGTGAGGCCTCGGCCTGTATCTACCGTGAATGGTGGCGCCTTTGCTTCAGATCCAGTGGAGTCACCACTGTCGAACCCCAAGTTTCCTTGGGTCGCTCCATCAAGGTTCGGTTTGACCTCCAGGGTCGCGCACTAAAACCAAGACTGGTCACGGCACCAGTGTAATGGTTCGAGTTCTTGTTTAACTTCAATCTAGTTCGAGGGATATTAGTGTCAAGTAAAACCAGACGAATTAGCTCGGGTTAGTGCAACTGGCACATGTTTATTCAGTATCTACATAAGTTCAGAGTGGTGCTATGAATATAGCTCGATTATGATCAGGTGTTGTCCTGGCCGTAGCCAGAGACCAACTGGGCTCCCTACGCGGTCCCAGGTAGGGACTGGAGCAGCGAAGACTAGTGCTGCCGCCACCCCACAGTGGCCAGAGATCGAAGCGACCTCTGGTCCCACCGGTGGCAACCGTACCGATCGACCCGCCCTCTCGAATAGGGAGCAAACACTATATACAAAGCTCCAAGAGCCCCTACATATACAAGCAGCACATAAGTACACGTCATTTGTAAACAAATGTGGAAATTTTTTGTTTACAGCTGTTGGATGTTGACTAATTGCTGACAAAGAGTGGGTAACTACTGATATATATTAACTAATTGCTGACAAATGGGGAGTAAGCACTCATATTTTTTTTCTAACCACTGGATTTTAAAAAATTCATAAACCTACGTGCCTACGAGCCCCTTAGGGCTGCCCCTACCTCCCTACGCAAATAAAATATTGGGGGAAGTTATGGAAACGTGCTACAACAATCCCCCCCCCCCACGTCTGAAGTGGTCTATAAGCCTACTTCTACGCTGAGATTTATGGTAATCAGATCTAGAGGACTTAAAAAGTTTTGTTTTTTTTTTCATTTTTTTCTGAGCTTGGTCTCACAAGTGACTCACTATTAAGTAATTCATGGCTTTTAGTATTGAAAAGGTTACATTCAACAAGGTGCCATGCCGATGGTTACCACCGAAATAGAAATGTGTCTGGAATGCCCAGATAAACGATTCAAGTTAATAGGTTTGTTCCGAAAGTGGAAATTCAGTGATAACCTTTGCTTGCATGCTTCTTAGGAGGTATGGCCCTGTTTTTGTTTTGTTTTTAAATACTGAGTGTTTTTCATACCTAATACCCTCGCTAGTTACCCTATATATAAAAATAATTTCCTTGGCCGCTGGTTACAAATGCACTTTTTGTGACTGCTTCAGCCTCGAGTACCAGTAGGGTACCAGATGAAGCAAAATTCTTAGGCAGTGAAACAGTGAGGATACTGCAAATTAAAGTTATGTTTTACAATCTCAGTTTTCTTTAATCTGACTTTGGTAAAAACGTTTTATAGCTTCAACAAGAAGCACGTCAGAGGATAACGTCATTTGTAAACAAATATTGAAATCCTCGGTTATCCAACAATCAGAAGAAATATGTTATTTAGAATTATTACACGATTTGTGTGACTCACAGTCACAGTGCTCCTGGATATTTGCATTCTGATATTCCTGCATATTGATCAGCAGCTCACTTTTGGAGTGGATTTTGGGTGGATATCAGCACTGTTTGGGGTGGATATCAGCACTCGTTTATGGACATGAAGGTATTTAAGACTGTTTAACGATTGGTCTGGTACAGTGAACGATTTTTTTCAAATTGATTTATTGAAAACGTTTTGCACCTCACGATGCTGCCGCAGTTGGCTCTACCAGTTGTGTTTACAAAGTATGGCTGGCTTCGAGTGCCACCCTTTTCAACTTACGTTTATAGATATGTTATTGATTGATTAATCGTGTAATAAACTTAGTAAGGAGTGGATATCAGTTGAGTTAAATCCATAGAATAACGAACTTGCCACTTTCCGGCTCGATCGTGATTGACAGATACAACTCATGTGTTGACTGATATCCATTCATTAGTCAGTTAATATCAACCCCCCCCCCCCCCTCCAACCCACACATCTGCTGAAACTTTATGGAGAGGCTGTGCAAGTGATCAATTATGCCTCCCTCACCCTGCACATTACTCGTACAGCCTCCCGTTACCCTGCATATTACACATAGAGCCTCCCCTCACCCTGCGCATTACTCGTACAGCCTCCCGTCACCCTATGTATCACTTGTACAGCCTTTCTGTACCCTACATCACTTGTACAGACTCTCAGTAACCTATGTATCACTCTTACAGCCTCCCCTCACCCTATGTATCACTCTTACAGCCTCCCCTCACCCTATGTATCACTCGTACAGCCTCCTTTCACCCTACAAATCACTTGTTCAGCATGTGTCTCACTTCTAATTTATTTTATTATTTTTTTTGTCAGGGTGAGGAGGTACAGACATCCATTCCTCCAGTGTGTCTCACTTCTACACTCCGCAAACCCTGCGTCTCATCCCTACACCCTCTGCCACACATCAGTGACTGTGTTCAATATTTTTCAGCAGGACTGACAATGTTTTCATCACTGACAGGGGACACATCAGTGACACTGACAGTGTTCAATATTTTTTACTGGGACTGACAAGGGATACATCGGTGACAGTGTTCAATATTTTTGAGTGGGACTGACAAATAATCATCACTGACCAGGGACACAAATGTGGGAGATAATGTACACTGAGATTAACGGTGGCAGTTTAGTCTCCGGTCACCCAACCCACATCAGCAAAAGAGGACCGGGCTTATTTTCTAAAGAATTTTTTCATAATTTTTGAAGATTCATGTACTTTCTTTCAGTAAGTTTCCGCCCTGAAATATTCTGATTTTCTTTTATTCAATCGTTCATAACAATTACATGATACAGCGTTGATCAAAATGAGGCTTATAGGATCAGCCCAAAGTCAGGGTGCGGCTTATAGGAGGATATTTGTTACTATATAACAGTGCTAAATCTATAGTTTTCAAGCAATAAAAGTGGCTTATAGCTCACTCTAAAGTCGGGGTGCGGCTTATACAAGGGATGCGGCTAATACGAGAGAATTTACGGTAGTATCTTTTATGATTGATTAATGTATTGTTGGAGTATTGGTTAGAAATATGAATTTCAGCTGTACTCAAATGTATATACGTTTAATATTTATTATTCAAATGAATTATATTTTTATTTGTGAGTATGTGACGTTCAGAACAAGATTGGATCCAATAATGGAAACATGGGTCGAACATAAAAAATTATAAAGGTTTAGGTATTCTACACCTTAACTGTAGAAGCTATTATGGAATAAAGGATGAGATACACAAAACCTTAGGGAATTGGGATATTGTTACATTTTCTGAAACATGGCTCAAACTTAAACATGATGATTCTGTGGTTAACTGGCCAAATAAAAAGTGTTTTAGATTAGATAGAGTACATAAAAAAGGTGGAGGTGTCATGTGTATGGTTCCTAATGGATTAGCACCTTATTGCATAGTAAAAGAAAATCTGATGGTTTCAAACAATGTTGAATAGTTAGCAATTAATTATTCGCAGCCAAAACATAAGAGTATTGTTAGTTTGTACTACCGGTATTTATAGACCTCGTGGAACTGATATAGATTTATTTGTAAAGCATCTACAATTTGAACTAATTCGTGAAAATACAAATTCTGAAATCTTTATTTGTGGTAATTTTAACGTAAATTTTAGGAAAATTGACAAAGATTGCTATAAAAAAATTGTAGCTGCCTGCAAAATGTTTGGTGCCACGCCATTACTAAATGAAATCACTAGACTTAAAAAGCGGAAAAATGGTAAACTTGGTATGGGTACTACAATTGAGTGAGTGAGTGAGTAATAGATGTTTAACGCCATTTCGACAGCTAAGGTCATATTCATGGCGAGAACGACATTACACAATTTCACAGAGGAATGTGTCAGTGCCCGCACATATGTGCACCACACACATCCAAGGGGATAGGAAAGAGGAGATACAGACCCTTTTAAGTGGGCTAGGGAAGCCCTGTACTACAATTGACAATATACCGTAATTACAAATTGTGTACATGTGAGTAAGTCAGGAGTTATAGAAGCATTCATTTTGGATCATCTTCCTGTTTAAGTGTGTTAGAAAGATAGCTAAAAGAATCTATACTGTAAGGAAAACTATAGGGAGGAGTAAGGCCTAAAAAAAAATTGTTGTGTTCAGGTAACATAGCTCAAAAAATTAGGGTAGATTTTTTATTTAGGTCTGCCGGCAAAAGAAATTGTCATAAGTATGGGGTATTAGCAAAATATTGTTTTAAAAATGATGACTTCATTCAAACTGTAAAAATATTGGTTATCTATATGTAGCTGACTTCCTGAGAACATTAGCTTAAATTTGATACTAAATATGCCTAGGTTTCTGGCAGAATCCACACAATTTTGGACAATTTTATTAAAAAAAAAAAATTAGGGTCGGGCCAAAAAACTAGGGTCGGTCGGGATACCTGAACAAAGCTTTTTTTTTTTTTTTAGGCCTCATAAAAATTATTATTTCAATGCTTTGCCTGAAAGGTTACTACCGTAATCTCCCGCGTATAAGACGCGTCCTCTACGCCAAACAAAATGCTGGTGCATCTTATAGATTAATCTCAACTTGGGGGTGCGCCTTATACGAGGGGTAATTTTACTATAGAACAGTACTGGATTGACAAAAATCACCCCTAAGAGGTGCGTCTTATACGCGAAAATGCTTCTGCTGAGTTTGGGGTACGTCCTATACGCGCAACCCTCTTCTACTTGGGAGATTACGGTATTTGCTGATTGGGATCTATTTTATAGGCTTCCTACAACTGAAACAAAATGGGATTTTATCATCGATATTATAATAGACTATTTGGATTAATATTGTCCATTACAAGAAATTTCTTTTAAAAACTTTGGAAATGATTGGTTCAATAATGAAATTCTAGAATTGATTAATTTCAGAAGAGATATACTACAGAAACAAAGGTGTAGAGGTCAGCGGAAAATGTCATGGAGACACCGGGACTCGAACCCAGGACCCTCCAACTTCGAAGCGGAAGCTCTACCCCTGAGCTACTTCCCCTAGCCTGACATTCTCTACCTTCCAACTACACCTGGATCGGTATTATACACACACTAGGGGGTAGTGATTACCTGGTACCGAGCTCTCTAGAGATCCCCCTCGCGAGGCGGGACCACTCGGTATCTCCACCAAGTACGGGGAATTACTGCCCCTACAAAGGCAACATTTTATTTTTGGATGAAGCAAAAATGTTAAGACAATAGATCTCTGTAGCTATTAAGAAGTCTGATTTATTCACTACTAAATTGGAAGAAAATAAAGGTAATCCGAAAAATTCTGGAAAGCCATAAATGGAATTTTGAAATATAAATCGGATATAAGCATATCTAGAGATATTGGTCATTATACTGCGGCAACATTTGTAGATATGAAAAAAACGTTTGATATTATTCATCATGGTATTTTGTTAAAGAAATCATCTAATATTGATTTGAATTTTCACTTCTTAAAATGGATTGAATCTTACTTGTCAAGCAAACAACAAACTACTCAAGTTGACAAAATATGTTCTGACGTTAAAAAGATAAAAACCTCAGGGTTCTGTGGTAGGGCCTCTGTTATTTATATTTTTTCATAAATGACCTTAGTACTAAATTGACTCGATCTAAGGTGCTTCTGTACGCTGATGATATTGCCATTTATAGTAATAATAGCAACTATAGATTAGCAGAGAAGTCTGTACAAATGAATTTAAAGAAGACACATTGTATGTAGTTTTGTTCCTCACAAAAGTTGAAAAAGATTCCTAAGCTTGATCTTATGATTGGTGGCCAAAATTACAAAGTTCAAATTTTTACAAGTATTTAGGTGTATGTCTTGACTCAGACCTTAATTTGAAGAAGTTTGTAAATGGGACTCGTAGCAAAATGACTGATAATATATTCAAATTAGCTAAATTCAGGTATATGCTCGCAATGAAAGTACAAACAAACTACCGTAATCTCCCGCGTATAAGGCGCGTCTTATACGCCAAACAAAATGCTGCTGAGTCTTATACGTGGGAGGGACATTGCCTTGAGTTCGGGGTGCGCCTTATAGGGGGGGGTATTTTTACTATAGAACAGTACTAAATTAGCAAAAATCTGCCCTTAGAGGTGCGCCTTATACATGGACCTGCATTTTCTGAGTTGGGGGTGCGCCTTATATGCGAGCTGCGCCTTATACGCGGGAGATTACTGTATATTACATTTTGCTGATTACTGTTCTTTTTTGGTTGATTCTGCATGTACAACATTGGCTGACACTCTCCAACTTTTACACAGTCAAGCTTTACAAATTTGTTTAAAATGTAAAATGAGGGACGAAACTGTACTTGGTTTACATTTGTGATGTGAAGTACCTATGCTATGTGATAGAAGAAAGGAGTTATTAGCTTATTTAATGTTTAGGGAATCTAAAAAGACCTCCTCAATTATCTGTTGTAAACACTAAAAGTTCAGCAAAATCCATTTTTCCTCGTAAACAACATAGGTCTGGTTTTTATATTAAATGCCCTTATTACAGAGGTGTTCTATTATGGAATGACTTAGACATGGAAACTCAATTCCAAATTAAGAAGGAAAGTTTTAAAAGAATCATAAAAAAGAAATATGGTACAAATATGCATGGGAGAAGAAAACTTATTTGGTAAGTCCCTAGTTTATAAATAGGCAATGAAGAATTAGAGCAAGAAACAATGTAATTGTAAATGCTTAATTTATTGGGGAAAAAAACAAAAACAAAAAAAACTAAAGTAGGATATTTGTTCACGCAGACTATATAGCGGTGCGTTCGGTAGCGCTCAAAAACGGACATAGAGTTAAGAACTACCGTAAACTCCCGCATATAAGATGCGTCCTCTACGCCAAACAAATGCCTGGGGGGTCTTATAGGATTATTTCAAGTTTAGGGTGCGTCTTATACGAGGGGTAATTTTACTATAGAAATGTACTAATCTTACAAATTTCAGCCTTAAAATGTGCGTCTTATACGCGAAAATGCATGTGCTGAGTTTGGGGTGCGTCTTATACGCGCACCGCGTCTTCTACGCGGGAGTTTGCGGTAACCTTTTTTGGGGGCTCTGCCCCTGAACCCCAACTCAAATTTTTAAATCTAAAATCCCCCCAAAACAAACCTTTAAATATGCCCCCTAAAATTGTAACATTTAGTCACCTTTTCTCTGAATCTTCAAAGAATCTGGCATGTGAGCAGACGTAGTAAGAGATAAAAGTTAGCAACCTTACGCACCCCTCATGACCTACTTTCGGGGGTGGTTCCCCGTCATTTACAATTTAGCTTTTAGCTCCTTATCTGACCAATGAGATTTGCCAGGTCGTTTGGCTAAGGGCCCAGTAATATAAATGGGCGACCATGCAGCAGCTATTATCTGTCTGTATACACAGGCAGCTTCTCAGTCTAACCAAGAGTCTGCTATCATTTTATAGTGACAGGTGATCAGGTGGTAGACCCCTCCTGCTGCAGTACTATAAATGCTAGTTGATTGCGGCCATTAGTCAAAAACATGTATTTCTACAATTATCCACAAAGATTGCCTCAAAATCCAGGTGGTATGTCAGAGATAATTGAGCATATTTATTTCCGATCATAAAAAGAATCCAACGTGGCAGCCATATGAGGGGTTTCGGTGGGAGTCAGTAGAGAGTTTGAATAGGGAGCCTAAGTCTCGCGATAAACTATATGTCGTAAAAAACTTGGAACTAAAATGACCAATATTTGAATTGACCTGAAGGCCCACCATATATGAAATTTTAAGGCTCAACTCTCATTCTTAAAAAAGTTATGCTAGGCCACACCAAATTAAAAAATTGGTCTATGGATTTTCTGTCTTAGAAAAAGAGGCGAGAGAGCGAAATTTTTATTTTATTTTTCTAGAAAAATTTATTTGTCTATGGATTTTGCATAGCCAAAATGTGGAGAGGGCGATTTTTTTTTTGTGGTTGGAAACCTTGCTGGAAATTTCTCTTTTTTTCCTAAGTGCAGAATAGGCCTATATAATAAAACCAATGACATCTTTACATATGCAATGAGTGGTCTACCATTTCTGTACTTTTATTGATTGATCTTGTAAGCTCATTGAACAAAAAAAATCTGCAATTTTCCAGAAAATGATGCGGGCGGAATCCATAGACCAATAAATTTTCTTAAAAAATTAAAATTTGTATTTTGGAAAATAAGGTGCGGGAAATCCATAGACCAATATTTTATTTTGGTGTGGCCAGGCCTAAAATATTCCCCTATCCTTCAAGCCTGCGGGCGATAATATGCTGAGCTCAGAATCTGCCCACACATGACGTTACTTCGCCTCCCTATCTGAACTACAGCAATGGGTATGGACCACTAGATTCGACATGGTGACATGACCATTTCTTAAAATAGACATGTGACATGGACCTAAGTGACATGAGGCAAAAAATTAGTGACATGACATAGGTGCTTTCTTAAGTTTGACATGAGACATGATAGGTTCTTAGAGGTGACATGGGACATGGGGATTTAAGTGACATGTGACATGACCATTTCTTAAAATCGACATGTGACATGGGGGACCCCCCATCCATACCCAACAGCATTGAGATCACAAAAATATGAGTGACAGACGATTACCCGGTACATGATTAGGATATCACTGAAGATTATATATCAACACGATAATTTAGGAGATGATTTTGCTAAGGAAAAGTGAGAAACAAGGAAGTTTGAAGAAAAACAATTGTCTCTGCGGTCCTTCAGTCACTGCGTTGGCATGTCAATATGGCCGCCAATGGCCCAATTGTCCAAGCTGTCAAACGTAATAACAAAGGGCGACGGTGCGTCTCTGTCCGGAGACCCAAGACCCTTGGGTATCCGGGACAGAGACAAACTGGAGCCCTTTGTTTACGTTCTGACACGAGAAATTACTTTGATTTTCCTCAAAATGATCACAAAATATGACAATGCTGCATACAGGAAGTACTTCTCAAACCGGAAGTAGCTCTCAGTGCTGGGTCCGCTGACCCAGCACTGGCTCTGGAAAAATCAGATTGCAGGAAAACCGACCCAACTGCACTCGAGTGTTAGAACTGATTTCCTGTTGATATTCACCCAGTTTGGTTAAGAAACGTGTACCATAGTACAGAAACAGATGGCGGGGTCTTATTCCTTTTAATATATGCAAATTTTCTAGTGAACAACCTATGTTAAGGGCTAGAAATCACTGCTAGTTGGATACACGAAAAAACAGAAATAATAACATAATTTTTTTTTTACTAGAATTCAATTAGTTTAACCTATCGACAAAGGAGTTACATATTTGAAATACTGAGTGAGTAATAGATGTTTAACGCCATTTCGACAGGTAAGGTCATATTCATGGCGAGAAATACATTACATGATGTCATAGAAGAATGTGTTAGTGCCTGCTCATATGTGCACCACACACATCTGAGAGGATAGGAAAGAGGAGATATACCTTTTTAAGTTAGTGTGGGGGTTCCACACCGTCTGCCGTTCCAAGATCGCTCTGTACGGTGTGGGAGAGTTATAATAGCAAATGTTTCGGCCCTGCGGGAGGACTCTCCACGCAAGTCTCAATGCATTCAATTCTCAATCAATCTTTCTAAAATAAATACTGGAGGTAGATCCCATCCCTGAGCAGCGACTCTGAAAATTTTGGCAACCTATGAAAATTTTAAAATTAACATCTTGCAACCCTCACTTTCTCAGAATTTTCAAAACAAAATGGTGGCCGTTGGAAATGCAAAGGCTCTCTTGGCCAAGTTCTTTCTGCTCTATCTAGATAAATATGGCGTATTTAGTTTGCATTTTTTGATATGTTGAAGATATTATCAGCAGGTGAAATCTACTTAGACACTACTGCTATAAGAAGGTTGGGTATAGAAGTAGATAGGATGTGCACTGACCAGAAGCTTGACTTAAATGGAAAGAAGCTTATTGACCTCTGCATAAGTGCGGGCCTCCTCCTCGCCAACGGTAGATTTGGCAAAAGATCTGCTGAGTTTACATGCAAAGGTGCGAGCACTATAGACTATGCTGTTGCAACTGCATCATTGTTTCCCACTATAAACACTTTCTCTGTTGGTACTTTTGACTCCTGTTTGTCAGATGTGCATTCCCCTATCATCTTAGACAGGCTTCCCTAGCCCACTTAAAAGGGTCTATGTCTCCTCTTTACTATCCCCTCAGGATGTGTGGTGCACATATGCGCGGGCATTGACACATTCCTCTGTGAAATTGTGTGATGTAGTTCTCGCCATGAATATGACCTTAGCTGTCGAAATGGCGTTAAATATCTATTACTCACTCACTCACTCTTGCCATGAATATGACCTTAGCTGTCGAAATGGCGTTAAACATCTATTACTCACTCACCCCTATCATCTTAGAGCTCTCTGCATTAAGTGCATCTGTGGTAACACACAATAAGCCTATGACTTGGGATATTGACCTTTAGGTCCCATCCACTAGTGTACGTTGGGAAGCTGGTAAGGGCCCAGAGTTTAAAGAATCGTTTAATTTGGATTCTGTTTGGAAGATAAGTACACTTATCAGAAACATGCAAGAGACAAGTACTGAAGTAGCACAGGCAGATATTGACCATATTTCAAATTTGGTCACCCAGGTGTACATGGAGAGTGGTAAGCATTCCGGTGTCATTAAAACTCTACCCCACAGAAGGGCTACAAATGATAACAAAGACGCATATCGGAAACACATGATCTCCAGAAAACCCTGGTCTACAGATGAATGTGAGAAAGCCCGAAAGGAATGTTCAAGGTAAAAAATCGCTGTTCCATGAGCAAGGATCCTGCAGATAAATCTCTCTTAAAACAGTTAAACAAGAAATACAAGAAAACTATAAGACTTGCCATATCTAACTACCACAGTAAGTTGACCACAAAGCTACGGGGCATAAAAAGTACAAACCATAAAGAATACTGGAAGATCATTGACAATGCCCAGGTTACGAAAAGCAGAAGTGCCCTAATCTCTCTTGACTCTTTTAAGACCCACTTTGAAAGTTTGAATGTGGTAACAAATGCACCGTCTGAGTATGCAAATACTGATGAGGATGGTCTAAGGACTGATCATGGGGACCTGTTGCCTGATGCTAGTAATTTACCCTTCAACCAACCAGTAACAGTTGCCGAAATCGAGGCAGCCGTAAAGAGATTAAAAAACAGGAAAGCTGCAGGAAATGACTCAAAAACAGTCCTCATTTTCTCTTAACTATGATCTGTGATTATTTTAATCTGGTGCTAGATACTGGTATTGTCCCTGCGAGCTGGTCTGTTGGTGTAATAGTACCTATATATAAGAATAAGGGTGATATTAATAATCCTGACAACTATAGAGGTATAACTTTACTTAGCTGTATGGGAAAGTTCACTATGTTACTAGATTTACGCCTACGTACTTACTTGGAATTTAACAATATGATAGGAGAGGAGCAAGCAGGATTTAAAGAAGGTCACTCCATGCTTGATCACATATTTAACTTGCACTGTATAATTGAACTCTTTCTTTCTCATAAAAAGGAAAGCATTTGATACCATGGACAGGTCATCATTGTGGTTGAAACTTCTTAAAACTAATATTGATGGAAAGGTGCTAACTATTATTAAGAATATGTACAAGGCTGCAAAATCTTGTGTTCGGGCTGACCACTGAGTATTTCTGCTCCAACATTGGAGTAAGGCAAGGAGAAAACCTTTCCCCACTACTTTTTGCAATTTACTTGAATGATCTAGAATATCATTTTCAAAATCACTGCAAAGGTATCACCTCCTTAGGCGCTGATCCCGAATCTCAAGCGCTTCTGAAGCTTTGTTTTTCTCTATGCCGATGACACAATTCTACTTAGTGAGTCTGCTCAGGATCTGCAAAACATGCTTCATGTCCTGCAGAAGTATTTCTGTGATTGGAAACTTGATGTAAATACCTCAAAAACAAAAGTAGTCATTTTCTCTGGGGGAAAGGTAAAGAAACTACCAAAACTGTTTTACCGGAATGAGCAGCTCGAATTCCATACCCACATATCTGGGTATGGAATTCAATTATAATGGAAAATTCACCCAAGCTATAAAGAAGCAAGTTACACAGGCTAAGCGAGCCTTGTTCAGCCTACTATCAGTCAAGGAAGCTCCCAGTTGACATACAGTGCTATCTATTTGATACTTGCATTGTCCCAATACTTTTATATCATGGCTGTGAGGTATGGGTTTTCTCAGACCTGAGTGAGATTGAACGTGTTCAGAGCTATTTTTGTAAATTTACTTTAAAATTGAATGGTCATACAGCCAACTGTATTGCACTAGGAGAGCTTGGCCGATCCCGACTTACTTGCTTGGTGAAACAGAGGGTAATTAATTTTTGGCACAAGATTGTTACAGGGTAAACCAGCAAGATTTCTCATATATTGTCTAAAATTGTGCATGATAAGCAGACTTATCGTGGCCTGCAGTCACAGTGGCTCACATATGTTCAAGAGTGTATGAATCAAAATGGACTTGGAAATCTTATTGGGCATGCGGCTACTATCACACCACATAACCTGTTAAGAGCTAAATTTAATAAAAGAAGACTCACTGACAGTCTAGACCTGCCAACCGGTCCCTAGGCATATGATGTTAGGTACTCCCTGAGCGGCAGACGGTGTGGAAACGGTTACTGGAACGATGACCCCAAGGAACGATGATCCCACGGGAACGATGATCCCATTTTCTGCTCCCCAGGAACAATGATCCCACCTTAAGGAACCATGATCCCACTTAAGAATATCTCTCATCCCTAATGTTTATTGACCCCTATGCACTAGTATTTTGTGATTTGTTGTGTACTACTTCTAAGTCCCCAGGACTGCTCTGTGTAGTCCCCAGGACTAAAGATACAGTCCTGGGGACTAGAACATTGTCCTTGGGACTAAAAACACAGTCCTTGGGACCAATGCCCTAGGCCCCAGGGGTGCCTGTCAACATGTTTGTACAGTCAAATAGGTATAGCCCTGGGCGCGAAAAAGCAGCCATTGTTCCATAATCCCTGGGATAGAAAATTAGGCCTGAGGACTGTATAGTGGTCCTCAGGACTAGTCAGTCCAGGACTAGACCATTATATCTGTAGTCCCCAAGCCTAGAGAAACAGTCATGGTCCCCTGGGGACTAGATTCATAGTCCCAGGGCTACCTCTGTTTGGTCCTGAGGACTAAATATATACTAACCTAGTCCTCAGAACTAAAGTAAAGTCCCCAGGACTATTATCTGTAGTCCCTAGGATTTTGAGTGTATTTTTTTCAGCCTGGAATGATAGTCCTCAAGGAACGATGATCCCACGGGAACGATGATCCCATTTTCTGCTCCCCAGGAACAATGATCCCACCTTAAGGAACCATGATCCCACTTAAGAATATCTCTCATCCCTAATGTTTATTGACCCCTATGCACTAGTATTTTGTGATTTGTTGTGTACTACTTCTAAGTCCCCAGGACTGCTCTGTGTAGTCCCCAGGACTAAAGATACAGTCCTGGGGACTAGAACATTGTCCTTGGGACTAAAAACACAGTCCTTGGGACCAATGCCCTAGGCCCCAGGGGTGCCTGTCAACATGTTTGTACAGTCAAATAGGTATAGCCCTGGGCGCGAAAAAGCAGCCATTGTTCCATAATCCCTGGGATAGAAAATTAGGCCTGAGGACTGTATAGTGGTTCTCAGGACTAGTCAGTCCAGGACTAGACCATTATATCTGTAGTCCCCAAGCCTAGAGAAACAGTCATGGTCCCCTGGGGACTAGATTCATAGTCCCAGGGCTACCTCTGTTTGGTCCTGAGGACTAAATATATACTAACCTAGTCCTCAGAACTAAAGTAAAGTCCCCAGGACTATTATCTGTAGTCCCTAGGATTTTGAGTGTATTTTTTTCAGCCTGGAATGATAGTCCTGGGGTTTAATAAACATTCCTTAGGACTAAATCTTTAGTCCTCAGGTCTAAATCCTATGTCCTTCGGACTAGATCTTTAGTCCTAGAGACGCAAGATGTAGTCCTGAGGACTAGACTTTAGTCCTCGGGAAGTCCACTACACATTCATGATGATTAGATGTTAGTCGCGACCTGTAGTCCTAGGGACTAAAAGTGTAGGCCTTGGGCTGGAGAAATGGTGCTGAGGGCTAGAAATCGATCAAGGCCTCCTCAGGACTAGACTGTAGTCCTCGGGACTACATCCATAGTCCTGACGACCACACATCAGTGCTGACGACTAGAAAATTACATTTTCAGTCCTCAGGACTATTAACAAGAAATGCGGTTGTGACCGCGTAAAAAAACGCCTCCCTTATTTTAGTACACCATGCTTTGCTTACATGTGCATTGTAGTGGATATAAAGATTTTAGCTTGTGCCAGTTTGGGGATTCTGTATTGTGACACCTCATCACATGGGGGAAATGCAATCATCATAGCGCCTCCCGTCCCGCTTCGCGGGACCGCCGCTACACGGCGTGGGGAGGCCCTAAAAAAGGGTAGTCCCTAGGACAGGCTCTAGTCCCAAAGACTAGAAACCTGGAAGGCATTGGCTATTGGAATTTCAGAAATGAGTGTGTGTCTTCTACTAGCGGTAGTCCTCAGGACTCTGCGCCCAGCAGTGGGGCCGTTGTTCAGCTTTCTGGGCATCCAGGATCCACAAGGAATAGTGTACCCGGGATACACAAGGGATTGACCAATCAGGAGCAAGCACCTGCTCAGCAGATGCATCTGCTAATTTCAAGATGGTGGATGTCTTGGCCACTCAGTTCAGCTTATTTTATCACAGATATCTGCTAGTTTATGATAGATGAAGTACAATTAAAAGCAGCAACATCATCTTTGAGCTTATATATATTCAAGAATGCAGTTTCATTGGAAAGTCAGAAAAATTTTACTATGATTTACTCTCTAAGCATCACTGTCCATACTGGACTTAGCTGTTTTGGGCACTGGGCTGTTTACCAACAAGGGACTGCTTCTGTATCCAGGATACACAAGGACTGCTTCTGTAGGCCTATCTAGGATCCACATTAGGGAGTGCTCATTTTTTAACAACAGGGTGGGGGAGGGCTGGTGGGTTTGAGGGGGGGCAGAATTTTTTCAACACCTCTGATGGGGGGTCAAAATAATTTCACCTGTTTTCAGCGGAAAACCCGCGCGTTATTATAGGCTAAAAGGGGACAATCGCGCGCAATTTTTGTCCCTTATGGGGGTCGAAAAAAATTTCGACCCCCGCATAAGGGACGGAAATGAAATTTTTTCTTCCCCCCTTTTATTCTTTAGTGGCACGCGGGCTTTTTCGCTCAGAAGGGGCACCATTTTTTTTTGTCCCCCCCTAAGAGGGGTCTGATTTTTTTTATCCCCGCCTAAGAGGGGTCCCTTCTGTATCCAGGATCCACAATAGACTGCTTCTGTATCCAGGATCCACAATAGACTCCTTCTGTATCCAGGATCCACAAGCGACTCCTTCTGTATCCAGGATCCACAAGCGACTCCTTCTGTATCCAGGATCCACAAGGATCTCCCTTCTGTATCCAGGATCCACAATAGACTGCTTCTGATGCAGTCTATGGTGGATCCTGGATACAGAAGCAGTCTATTGTGGATCCTGGATACAGAAGGAGTCTATATTGTGGATCCTGGATACAGAAGCAGTTTATTGTGGATCCTGGATACAGAAGCAGTCTATTGTGGATCCTGGATACAGAAGGAGTCTATTGTGGATCCTGGATACAGAAGGAGTCTATATTGTGGATCCTGGATACAGAAGGAGCTCTATTGTGGATCCTGGATACAGAAGCAGACCCTTGTGGATCCTGCATACAGACGCAGATCCTTTTGGGCAGAAAAATTTCTTTTTTTTTTTATTAGAAAAAAAAATGAGAACCACAAAAAAACTTTTTGCCCCCCTCCCCTGCCATGGAGAAGCTGAAAATCAAGAGCAGACACACACCCCCTCCAATTGATAGCAGGGCTGAAAGAATTTTAGTCCACCCCACCTTTCTCAACCCCCCCACCCCATTGTTAATAAATGATCACCCCCCCTCGTCCATCTTCAACTCATGTGGGGGGGCGCAGCCTGAAAAAATCCCAAGTCCAACTCCAAGGAAGATACAGGGGGGCTCTATAGTATGAGGGCAAGCCCAGATGCAATGCCAATAGTGAAGCTTTATGTTTTATTATGTTTGGTCATATCCCATTCATTTTTTCAAATAACAACCTCTAATTTTTCATAGAGCATGAGTAAGGGAGCGTTCATTATTTATGGCAGGGGGGGGGACGACAATCTGTCAGAATGAATACGTCAGAAAAAACTGACCCCCCCTTAGGAATGGGTTGAAAAAAAATGACCCCCCCCCCCCTCAGAATAAATTGAAAGAAAATGACTCCCACCACATTTAACTACGTTCAACAGAGGCTACATCAGGTCCATTCATTATACAAGGTGATATTAGCAGCTTTAGAACCATTTCAGTTATGTGTCATCTTTTGAGCAGTCAAATTGTGAATACACTGCTGTTGATTGATTTACCTCTAGGTAAAATATCAATTTGAAGGCTAGCATGGATAAGACATTTTTTTAGCTGGTTTCTGTGAATTTGTGAACGATCTTTGAGCAGGTACCCATATTGTTTTTTCCCGTGCTAGCCCCCCTTTAAGGGCTGGCTAGCATGGGCTACTACTGATGCAGCTAAAATAGGTATGTCTTAGTAAAATATTCCATGTGACCTACTCCTGACCAATGGAAAAATTGTTCTGATTGAGGGACTTGGTTCTGGTTTCTTTTTCAAAAACTTTATATACGGTACAGAAATAAACTTTTGTAGTTTGTCTTTCTATTTAGATTTCATTGTAATCTCAGTTTTTATATCAATTTGAAGGGTGTTATAGACATAATTCTTGTCAGGGTTGATTTCATCAATGGGTGAAAACAAGAGTTAAATCTGGAAAGATCTGATTGCAAGTTGCGGAGATTTTAGCATGTAACATTTTTTACTACTGACAACTTTGTTGGTGCCCTGTTCACTCTCGTGAGGTGTATGGTGTAGCACCACAAAGTGTTGTTTGTGGTGTACCATACCCTTCCCAGTACCCCTTTAAAGGAAAGTACTTATTTTCATGATGACATCTTTTGAAACAATCAGCAGGGCGAGCAAAAGAACAAGGAACATTGTGTCACAAATTGGGCCAAATACTTCAATCTCAAGAGCTGAACAGTGTTACACCCCAGGGAAAACTGTATACATATACCATAGTGGTAGTGACTGGCCTCATCCATGTTTTAAAGGGGGCTTATCATGTCAAATTTTAATATGGGTACCTGCCAAAAGATCTTTCACAAATCTGTAGGAACCAGCGGAAAAATTCCGATGCCCCGATTGGTCAAGGAGTGGTCATGTGAGTTGGTAACACAGGTACCGGTACATCTTATCCGTGCTAACCGCCCTTTGACACACAAAGGAGTAAGACTCTGATCATATAACATAATCAAAAGGATATGAATTATAGGTAGCTGGTAACAAAATGTTGGGCAGAATTATATCTAGAATTATTACTGAAAACCAAATAGTTAAAATTCGCAACGCGTCGCGAAAATTTTTGTTCCTTTGTCATAAAATTTGCATCACATTGGCAAATACTCCCCAACAGGAAACTACCTGGCCCTCGGGAATGGGTTAAAAAAAAATGACCCCCCCCCTCTAAGAATAGGTTGAAAAAAAGCGACCCCCCCTCTAAGAATAGGTTGAAAATAAATGACCCCCCCCTTTGAATACCTCCAAAAAAAATGACCCCCCCCTTCATTTGGTCATCCCCCCCCTGCCATAAATAATGAACGCTCCCTAATCAAGTGATTTGTGCATTGAATGGGCAAGAATTGGCTAACAAAAACATCCACCATCTTGGACAGCAGCAGATGCATCTGCTAAGCAGATGATGGCTTCTGATTGGCCAGTCCATTGTGGATCCTGGAACCACTATTCCTTGTGTATCCTGGATCCACTGAAAGCTGAACAACGGCCCCACTGCATGCGCCCATCCGCACCGTATCTGCAGAGATGTCAGTTTGATATTTGACGAAACTCTGAAAATTATTTTGGGGCACTTCAAAAGGGGGGTTATACCCTAACCAGAGTGACAAATACCTTCAAAATTAATCACTTAGGTTTGGGTGTATCTTTAAGAAACATCAGAACTATAAAATGTTCATTTTAATTTTTTTATCTTATTATTTCTGTAGTAAAATATCATCCTAGTGCGGTGGGCAGGTTAGCGTGCGACATCAGAAGGTCCACGTAGTCACGTGGTACAGCAGGATACCGATGACAGCGGTTTAGCTAGTCCTCAGGGCTACAGCGCCTGCCGCGTACGCGCTGACCTAAATACGCGGACTCTACGCGGAGCCTCCCGCGGTGAGCATAGGTGCGCGGGCGTAGTGGTAGTCCTCAGTACTATAGCCAATAATCCTTAGTCCTGGGGACTAGGTGATAGTTTAGCCCACAACTAAACTATACCGGTCAAGTCCTGGGGATAAAAGCATAGTCCTAAGGACTAAAGCCTAGTCCCCAGGACTAAGAATATGAGGATATTGTCCTATAGGGACTAATTGTACATTCCCATGAATTACCTTGCAGACCCCATGACTTTGTATAAGACTGTGCTTTTAGTCTCCAGGACTAAGCTTTTAGCCCTGGGGACTAATTCGTAGACTCAGGGACTACTTGTTTAGTCCTGAGGACTACAAAAACATTTACCTAGTCCTCAGGACTAATGCATGTGGTTCTGAGGACTAATTCATTGATTGATGTCTAATGTAGTTGTGACTAGGGATGTAGTCCCCAGGACTTCAAATTTAGTCCTGAGGACTACTTCTTAGTCCCCAGGACTGCTCTGTGTAGTCCCAGGGACTAAAGATACAGTCCTGGGGACCAAGGACTGTGTCTCTAGTCCCAAGGACAATGTTGCAGTCCCCAGGACTGTATCTTTAGTCCCTGGGACTGCACAGTAGTCACTGGGACTACAAGTAGTCCAATGGTGACCAAAGGACTGAAGGTAGGCCTATGGTCCTAGAGCATAGTCCTTGGGACTAAGACCCTACATCCCACCTACCCCTTGAGACTTGGCAGATATAGATAGTCCTCGGGACTAAGACCTAGTCCTCAGGACCGGCTGGACTGAAATAGTAGTCCCTGGGACTATGTCTCTAGTCCCCAGGACTACATCTTTAGTCCTGAGGACCAGGCAGCTACGTCTTTAGCCCTCAGGACTTAATTAACAGTTAGTCCCTGGGACTGAACCTTGTACCAGGGTATAGATATGGAAAAGGCTGCGTTCATCAATTTCTAGCCTTCAGGACCATTCTTCTAGCCCGAGGACTACACTTTAAGTCCCTAGGACTAAAGTTGTAGGCCTCAGGACTAACGTTCAATCACCAGGAATGTCTCTTGTCACTAGCACTAGGTCACTAGCACTAGATGTGTAGTCCTCAGGGCTAAAATATCATCCTGAGGACTATAATCTTTAGTCCTCAGGACTAAGTTTTTAGTCCCAGGGACTATGTCTTTCTAGCACCGAGGGCTGTTCGGCATACCCATGTGGTTGTAAAAATAAAACGTAAGGCCTTAGTCCCAAGGATTGTATCTTAGTCCCAAGGATTATGTTCTAGTCCCTAGAACTATATGTTTAGTCCTTGGGACTAGACAGACAGACTTTGAAGCTACAAGTCAATCCTGGGGACTAAAAAGTAGCTCCAGGGACTAAAATTCTAGTCCCCAGGACCAAACCTTGACTCCCCATGAGCATGCATCGAGATGCAGTCCCTAGAAGTTTCAGCATTGTTACTTAGATTCAAAGCCTATAGTCCCTGGGACTACACAGTCGTCCCAGGGACTAAAGATACAGTCCTAGGGACTAGATTAGAGTCCTTGGGACTGAGACCCTGGCTCATAATCATCCAAGAGTAGAGAATAGTCATGGTGCCCTGGGGATGAGATTCATAGTCCCAGGGACCACCTGTTTAGTCCTGAGGACTAAACTGTAGAACGCATAGTAAAGGCGCGTTCTAGTCCCCAGGACTAGATGTCGGCGCGTGGCTGCTGCTGGCCGCTGCAGCGTACGCGGCAAACAGGGGCAGCGCGGACGCGGCAGACGCCTTAGTCCTCAGGACTAGCTAGACCGCCGTCATCGGTATCCTGCACCCGCACCGCGTCTGTCTGTGCGTAGTCTGCGCGTATCTACGTCAGCGCGGACGCGGCAGGCGCTGTAGCCCTGAGGACTAAGGTGTATCTTGGATCAAGGCTATTTGCTCTGACAGTGACGCTCGCGAGTCTGCACTACGAGGACTTAGTCCCAAGGATAAATTAAGATGTCGGCGCGTGGCTGCTGCTGGCCGCTGCAGCGTACGCGGCAAACAGGGGCAGCGCGGACGCGGCAGACGCCTTAGTCCTCAGGACTAGCTAGACCGCCGTCATCGGTATCCTGCACCCGCACCGCGTCTGTCTGTGCGTAGTCTGCGCGTATCTACGTCAGCGCGGACGCGGCAGGCGCTGTAGCCCTGAGGACTAAGGTGTATCTTGGATCAAGGCTATTTGCTCTGACAGTGACGCTCGCGAGTCTGCACTACGAGGACTTTCTTAGAATCAAACCAAGGGCCAGGTTAATTCTGCAAGAAGTGACCCTTTTGCGTAAGTTAGTAACCAGAATGTATGAATGTGCATTCAAGTCTCGCAAACTAATCAATCAATGCACTATGTTAATCTATTCTATATGGTTATGGAATAGGTCTGTAGGTTGAGATAATATATATAAGATCGCAAAATATTTAGATTTCCAGTAAAATACGCGCTGCAGTCTGCACCTCACCTTTCTTGTTGTGACTGGAGTTCCAACATCCGGTGCCCGTAGGAGGAAACAACTTGTTACGTTGGCTATGGCCCAGGGGGTACCCGGGGTCTGCGCGGTGCAGCAGGGCCGTTGGTCAGCTTTCTGTGTCCTTGAAGGATACAAGCCCTTGTGTCCTTCAGAGATACAAGCAGTTGACCAATCAGGAGCCAGTCTCTGCAGCAGCAGATGGCAGCTGCTAAAACCAAGATGGTGCACCTTGCAGCAGGGCCGTTGGTCAGCTTTCTGTGTCCCTGAATCGAGGCGTTCAGAGTACGACTGAGGGATCTGGGATTTGTAAGGCCACCCCCTATTGGTCCTCCCCATGTACCGGTAGGTCAATGTTGATCCCTGAGTCAACTAACTACCCTCCCAAGCATAGTTAAGGACTGGTACCTAGCCAGACCTGGCTGGGGTGGAAGGAACCAGCTGAAGTGGGGTAGTTAGCGTTCGAGGTCACCCCTACCCATAATGCAATAGATATCTTTAGAAAACCGCTGCCCGAACGCCTCATACATACGTACCCGCCAATTATGTGTTAGGTAACTGGTCGCTTGCGCGTCTGTGATTGGGCGAGGAGAGGATGCTTTCTCTTCTCTGGTTGGTTGTTTACTGACCCCTTTGGCTACCCATACCTGAAGGATAGGCCGCGCTTTTAAGGTAAATGACGGGGTACCAGTCCCAAAAGCAGGTCATGAACGGTGCGTTCGGTACCACTGAAAAACGGACATAGAGTTAAGAACTAACCTTTTTCGGGGGCTCTGCCCCTGAACCCTCAATCAAATTTTTGCATCTATAATCCCCCCAAAATAAACCTTTAAATATATGCTCCCTAAAATTGTAACAGTAAGTCACCTTTTCTCTGAATCTTCAAAGAACCTGGCATGTGGGCAGACATAGTAAGAGATAAAAGTTAGCAACCTAACGCACCCCTCATGACCTACTTTTGAGGATGGTCCCCCGTCATTTACCATTTAGCTTTTAGCCCTCAAAGGACATAACAGCTGGCAGGTCTAAGGGAGTGGTCATCATTTATCAACAGGGGGGTGGTGGTGGGTTTTCTCGTGGATGCGCAAAATATTTTTACGCCCCCTTTCTTGACTGTAAATTTTTTTGCGCGCCCCTAACATGACAGAGGCGCTGAGAATTTTAGCAGCCCTCTTTGATCTATACCCAGTAAACACAGTTACGTTATACATACGTAGATTGCACGTAGAAATTTTAGTACATTTACGTATTTTCTCAACGTAGAATAACGTATAAACGTGTATGCTGATGTACGAATTTCTGACGTAGATGTAGAATTTATGTACATATACCTCATTATTACCCGAATTAACGAAGAAAAATTATGTTCTTTAAACGTAAATGTTCCTATATATTTAGATATCCAACGTATATTTTCAATACTTTTATACTAATAACTACGATGTATGTAGTTTTGCAGGTTCTGGTTATGCTCCAATAGACGTAAAATTACCTCAAAGAGACGTTCATATACCTACCCCTATACCCTCAGTTAACTTTATTCATTTAAGAATGTTATTTCCTTGTCTCATTCTATAATACTGGTATATTCAGGGCCAGTATTTAGCAAGAGACACCAATGCTTTAGCCATCAGTTTCATCATTTGAATTAAGAGTCAAGTATAACTCCTGATTGTATGTTGAAGGTTCTGTGATGCTAGGTGTATAAGTCTATTTCTTAATGCTACAGCATGGGTGTTTACCATACCTGGATCCCAAAATATATATGGTAGCATCATCAATCATTGAATATTTTGCACAAACCTATTCCCAAATGAAAGGTTGATACAATGAGTTCTCAATAATATGGTTTTAGTTAGTATAGTTGATTAATATAGATGACAACCATCATGGAGGTCTAAATTAAATACAATGCTCAGCAATAGTGACACCTGTTGAGATAAACTGAAAGTACAGAAATACGTAGATAAACATAATTTTACGTATTTCAGACCTCTTTTTCGTTTAGAAACATTTAGAACAGATTAGGTGAGCACTAAATGGAAATGAATCTGCCTTGTGATTTTTATTTTCTACATTTAGATAGACCCAGACTATGTTTGAAAGCTGTAACCATACAGCTTTCATATTTGTACTGGTATTGGATATGCTGCCATCTAGTGAGATAGGAGTGAAGCACAAAATAACGTATATGGGATGTAATCTAACATATTTCCAACCTCTATGACCATGTGCTTTCTATATTCCCTATCATCACCCTCTGCACACCTACATTTCCACTGTTTGTTCGGAATCTAGAATTCATTACTGAATGAGATTTTACCAGATGATGCTCTAACCCATATGGTACATATATTTTATATGACCAACAAATACTCTTGCTTAAATAATGCATATTTAAGATGTAATGTCAATACAGTGTTAATCCCCATAGGGATATGAAAATAGGAATTATTATCCATTATTACCTAAAAATGCACATAATTACAACTACTGCATGTAGGTCAGATGCCTGTCCACCAATAGATTTGATTATGATAGAAAAGATGGTTTATTCCAGGGTCAATCTGTTATTTATCCTATCTATCTGTACTGGACTCTAAACACCATGATATGTACAGGATTCTTGTAGACCTAGGCCCAGCTGAGTTATCTTTTTTCATGTCAAGTGATTGATTTTCATCATTATTCATCCCTGATCTTTATAAGGCAGTTGATAATGAAATGAAAGTTTGGTTAGATAAATGAAACAATACTATTTATCATTAGAAGTTTTTATCCAAAATCTAAATACATGAACCAACCAATATCTACGTCTTACAATCGTTCTACCTACGAACAAAGCCAATCAAAAATATGGATCAAGATTTACGTGGATAAACCTCTTAAAAATGCGAAGCATAAGCCTTATTTATCAACATATATCCACCAACTGATATCTACGTTGCTGAAACCTCATATAGAGGTTCAGTAGAAAACCAACCTAGATCTACCAGAAATCTACGTTGAAACACGTAGTGTGTTTACTGGGTAGTAGCGCACAGCTTTGGGGCTAAAAAGAAGGGAAATTCTTTTAGCCCCCCCCCTCAAGAGGGGTCAAAATATTTTTAGGGAGTGGTCATTTTTTATCAACAGGGGGGTGTGGTGGGTTTAGGGGGGGCATAAAAATTTCAGACCCCTAACAAGGGGTCCCTCTTGAGGAGGGGCCCAAAGAATTTACCCTCTTTTTAGCAAAAAAAGCTGCACACTACTATAGATCAAAGAGGGGTGCACAAACTCTCATGCCTCCGGCCCGGGGGACACAAAAAATTTTGACTTCTGTTAAGGGGGGGGCGTAAAAAATTATTGTGTGTCCGCGCGAAAACCCACCACCCCCTGTTGATAAATAATGGCTACTCCCTTAGCCCCCCTAGGCAGGGGTCTGAAATTTTTACGCCACCCCTCAAACCCACTCCCCCCTGTTGATAAATAATGACCACTCCCTAACCTTTCTGCAATTTTAGGGAGTGGACAGTCACTTATTATCAACAAGGGGGCTGGTGGTTTTGAGGAAGGGGTTGGATTGGTCATTTTTTAACAACAGGGGGGGGGGGAGTAGCCAGGGGGAGTAGCCTACAAATAAATTTTAGAACCTCTCAATAGGGAGTGATCATTTGATGGTGGATTTGGAGGGGGGGGGAAATTGTTTTGATTCTGGGAGTGGACTTGTCTTTTTCAACCCTGGCAGGCAAAATGCCTACATAAACCCAGAACCTAAAATGATCACGCCCCTCAGGGGGTGATTGTAATGTATATGCATTTTCTAAGAACAGGGGAGCTGGTTTGTTGGGGGGGGGGCAAAAGAAATCACCCCCTTTAAGCTTTAACCAAAAAAGCCAGCACGCTGCTTAAAGGGGGGGGGGACTAGCACAGCTAAGACGTACTTGCCATAGCAAGTCACAAGACCACCCCTTAACCAATCAGGGTGCTGCAAATTTTCTGCTGGTTCACGCGGATTTATGAGCACTCTTTGTGCAGGTACCCATAATGATAATATCTGTGCTAGCCCTCCTTTAATAAAAAGGGGGACAGGAATTCTCCTGCCACTCCCCAGTCAACAAAAAACGTAACAAAATGTTTCAGAACGTTTCCCTATGGCTTCTATTACGGCAAAACGTTTTAAAACATTAAAAACGTTTTCTTGACTTTGAATAACGTTTTTTTGGTCTGCTTGTATCCTTCAAGGACACAGTAGGCTGCTTATAGCCTTCAAGTTTGCAGTGGGCTGCTTGTGTCCTTGGAGGACACACTGGCCTACTTGTACCCGGGTATCCTTCAAGGACTCAGTGGTCTACTTGTGTCCTTCAAGGATGCATTAGTCTGCTTGTATCCTTCAAGGACACAGTGGTGGGTTTTTGCCCCCCCCCTCGACGACAGTCAAAATTTATTGTGCCCTAACGACCCGGAGCCGAGGAGAATTTTTGCGCCTCTCTTTTATCTATAGTAGTGCCCGGGCTTTCTTGCTAAAAAGAGGGTCAATTCTTTTAGCCTACCCCCCTCAAACCCACAACCCCCTATTCATAAAGAATGACCACTCCCTAAGTGAGCAAATAATGAGCAGTGATAAATAGAAGAATATCATAACAGTCTTTTTTTTTATATCAACTTGTTTGCAAATACCATGTTTCAAAGAACAGATACTGCTTTAAGCTTTACTCTGGAAAGATCAGTGCATTTATGCATTGAATGGGTATCACAAAGTTCAGCATCTTGGTTAGGCAGCTGTGCAGCTGCTACAGCAGAAGCCGGCTCCTGATTGGTCAGTTGGTTGTATCCTCGTCTTCTTAGGGGTGGGAATTCTAGGTGCCCCCTACAGCCAGAGTTCGGTACCACGTGAGCTGGTACCTAGCAGCTGGATGGCTGGATAACCAGGCCGCCATCTTGCATCAAGATCAGGAGAGGAACTTCAATCTCTACCTGGAATTTCATCGTTTTTCTTCAAGCAAGGTAAGATCTCACTTCTTTTTTGATGTTAGGGACACTGTTTATGGAGCATAGATCAACTGGGCAGTAAAAGTAGTGTTTGTTTTCTCTTTATAACTTAGTTTAGCACTTCTGAAAAGCATGGGCGACATGCCCGCATGCCCACAAGGATATTTCTGCAACTTTCTAGAATGTGACGTAATATAATTCTGGGTGTTTCTAAAGCACCAGAGCTGCATAAATACTCATAATGTTAGAAAACAAAGTCCTTTCTCTGTCAGAAGCTGTATGCTGGACATAAAATCATTTCTGAGTCATATTTCCACCTTTTCCTATCCTATCTTCCCCAAACACAGATTCCTTCCTTCACAGAAATGGCTTTTATTACATGTTTGTCTGTTTTCCTGTTTTGTTTTTGGTCTTATACGACATAGCAATCCCCCTTCTCCTTTTATCTCCACATATTTTGTTCTTTTCTCTTTTTTCCCCCCCTGGAGCGAGTTTTTGTGTCATTCTGGTCTTTAAATGATGGGCGTTTGCGGGTGTTTGTCCAATGTCAAAAAGTGTAAGGTGCTTCTCATACATTCCCCCTCCCTCTTCCTTGCTACCTTAGAACTTATGGCCCCCTGAGTGCTTAGTTCATGCCAACTTTTATCTTCCTCTTCCTTTCTTAACAGTGTAGGGGTATGGTATTTACACTTATACGTTCATGCAACCGTGGGACTCAGACCTAGGTCTTCCACCAGGGGGCCTACCAACCGTCCGCCACATGTCACGTGGCTGGTCTGAGTTTCGCGGGCTTTTCTCCTATATAAGGCTGGTTCTACCCCCATGTTCTCCAGTAGTGGTTTTACCCACTGCTCAACCAGGTCGTTACCCGAAAGGGTAACCGAATGCCCTAGCAGCATGTAGTCCTCTGAGGCCGTGATCGTATGTAACAAAAGCTATGAAATAAAAGCTCGATGCTTACCCGGAAACTTTCTCTCTCTTCGTTATGATTTACTTAATCTAACTTAACGAGACGAACCACTACACTGGTGCCGTGACCAGTTGGTCTTCGGGTAAGCGCAGTCAGAAATGACTGAGCCCAGTTAGGGGAAATGGCCTAAATCATGAGCTAAATTCCCCGATGGAAGATGGTGAAATCAAGTCACCATCCCCAGGAACAGGGTGGAGAGATCCACAGGAACACTACCCAGATGGGTTAGCGGATGTAAGAAAAAACTTACACGACAAACTGGAGGAATTTGGAGATTCCTTATTCATGCCAGGAGGTACCTTGAAACCTGCACCTATGCACAAAAGTACCGCTCAATTTGGTCAACTACCATTTGAGGTACCGAAGCCTAGTGCAGGTATGTTTGAAACTCCATATAGTTCTCGAATTAAACACCAAAAATGTGGATTTGAGAAGAACAAAATGGACGAGCTTGAAGACATGAAAGCTGAATACGAGAAGATCCAAAGGGATCTCATCACACTGACCGGGACTCAAGACAGAATTCTGACTGAAAACAAACAGTTGATGTCAGAACGTCTTGATTACTATCAGAGTTGTAGACGCCAACAACAACTGTTGTTGGATAGAATGGAGAAGGAAAAACAAGATTTCCAACTCCAGCATGAACAGTATCGTGATGCATTATACACGGCGGATCTGGAATACAGAGCCTCGTGTGAAGAGTTGAATTGAACTAAACAAGAGTTAAATTCAACTCAATCGGCCCATGGCAAGTATCAAGAAGAGCTGAAGAAAATAGAATCAGCCTTCAAAGATGCATGATGTACATATCATAAACAAAGCGAAGAGCATGAAAAACTCAGAGGTGAATGGATATGTGAATTTGCAAACTTGACTGCTAAGCAGACAAAAATGCTGGATGATTATTCGGAACTGGAAGCTAAAGCTATCCAGATGTCAAAGTATCTAGAGGATACTGGTCGTGCTGTAGGCACTCTTGAACCAGACTTTACTGTTTCAGGAATTGTCCTAAACACGACGTGTAACCAGATGAACTCTTTGAGGGGTGAGGACGAGGTAACAGAGAACACTGTACCTAGTTGCGAAGAAGTAAAGAGTCATCAGGTTAGATTTACGGATGATACCTCGAAACCTCTTGGTTTAGGTACGGGAAATACTGGAGGTGCTTCGACGAGTGGAATTAAACAAAACCACTCCGTAGGAACTTCCACCTTTGACGGCGGATGGCCACAACAGTCACCTTTAGGGGGACCAAATGGCCCATATGCCCAGTATGGATGGAATCAATCCCAAGCGGGAACGAATCCCTCTAATAGTAACGCCCGGAATGCATCCGGAGGAACAACCGGACGAACATCCGGGAATTCCAGTACAACTGGAGGACAATCCGGATACTACCAAGGATCCGGATCTTCAGGAGATAGTTCTAGAGGCAGACCCTCTGCCGGCAGAACTGTGTCAATGGACCATTCTGGGTATTATAACTATTCTTCATATTTACTAAATTCTTCGCCATATAAAACCTGAGCTCTGCCCATGATCTACACTCAATAACATCCTGCATTCCCCAACAGGAACCAGGATCCATTACTCATCACAAACACACTTCCTCGATGACACTCTGTGACATAAGGTACAAGGATGTAATAACATTCCAACCTTATGTACGCATACACAGTGTAACTGGAGGAAGTGCGATCCACCTGTGGTGCCATATTTGGAATGAGAGAATATTTCACAATCTCCTCTCAGTCCTCATCAACATGACTAACACACAGGTGGCAATCTCTCCCTATGACACGTGTCCCTACTTCATTGAGCCACGTGTATAGAATATTTCACAACACTGTGAGCTGCTCAAGTCTTTCATATAAAAGGCAGCTTGAGCAGCTCCCAGTCATCTCTCCCAACTTACACCTTACACCTATACCTAGAACCTAAGACAGGTTGAGCTATAGGATCAGAGGCAGAGCTTAGATCTTGGCGAGTGTTATCACTGTTACCACCCTTATGAAACACTCATGTCAGCTATGCAATAAAAGGATCAACTGAACTTCCCTGGATTCCGTGTACATTCACTTCACCACATGTAACCGTCCGTTGACACGATGGTGGATGAACCCTCCAAGAATATCCCACTACCAACCTCTCATTAAACATGAGCAATAGTGAGACATCACCTGAGGAGCCAACTTCAGAACAACGCACCTTTACATCACCTGGGCTAGACGCGCCCAACCACCCCACAAGTGATACTACACATCCCCTCCAGAGACAAACTTCATCTCCGGACGCACTGACATTGGACCCAGTTTTACCTATAGCACTGCAGGCCCACGTATTACAACCTGTGAGTACCGGCATTGAACAATTTTCCTCTACAATAGTGGATCACAACACTGGAGCACACACCAGTACCCCAGTATCACTACCTGCACCAGGACTAGACATCACCTTACCTGGTTACTCACAAGTAAATTCACCGCCACTAAGACTTTCTGGTATAACTAGCCCAACCTCTGAAGTACCTGTGGACAATACACAAAGCCACCTGTACCTCGACCCACACCTGGAGGACAGAACACCAGAGCTTCAAGCCGCCCTCCAGGACATAACTCCCCCACAACCCACAACACCTAGTGCAGCTGCATCTGCAGCACAAACTGATCCAAGTGTAACTTCACATAAACCACCAGTTTGTGAGGAGCCAGTGGTTGTAGACACAGACTCTGACGCTTCCCTAGACGCTGATTACTGGAGAGACAGAATCGGATCAGCAGTTTCTAGGTGGAGAGCAGCCTATGAAAACGGTGTAGGCAGGGTTTCCAATAACGACTCTGGACACCCGGTAGGAGACAATCCAAACTTCTCACTCAATATTAATAGACTATTGGACGAGTGGCTTGACCCTACCGTTACCCAGCCAAACCGATACCAATCCACTTCTGAAGAGGAGGACCTGTACCCCCCACCTGTGTACACACCTACACAGCCAACCAGGTCAGTGGACTCACCACCAAGACAAGGCTCTAGATTTAGAAGGAGGGCCCAATCAAATTCACCTCTTAGAAGAAGAACCCCCACTGGTTACAGACTACTGAGAAGTGTGGACGGAGCTACAAGTAGGTCTCACCTCGTAGCTACAACCCCGCTACTCAACAGAGGCAATAGGACGCCTTACAACTCACCTCTCCTCATCAATTCACCTGGAGAAGATACTGAAGTGACCTTTCCCCGCCGACCCAACATGGCAATGTCCAGAGGTCACCCCCCTCAGTATGACCAGGAGGACATGAGAAGAAGTCTTGTCAGGGACTGTACAAGCGCCGTCAGTGAATCTCTCTCTGAGTTACTGGCCAAGCACGTGAGCACCCTATCCACTGAAATTAAAAGTCATGGACAGGAACACTCAGACCAATTGGCTAGAGTACACCTCAGGTTAGATGACATGGAACGTTGGAAGGAGCATATGGAAAGCAACACTGCCCATAATTTCAGGCAGGCAGAACAGAGCAATATGGAAGTTCTCAGAAGATCCGAGGATTTCACATATCAAATGACTGACCAGCTAAGCAAAAACATGGACTCAATGAGGCTCGACCTAATGAGGGCCATTCAAAGCCATTCAAACGATGCAGACGCCACCAACTCCAACCAAACCGCCACCGGCGCCCAAGGTAATTCAGGACAGGCACAATCCACTCCACCTTACCCCACGGCACCGGACTACAGCACTAACCACAACGACATGACAGGAGCAGGTATGAGCCCACCACATGCCTTCAACAATCAATACACAGCATCACATGCACTGCACCAATCTCCAACAGCTGGTGCACCAAACACCCACCAGGGGGCCACAACGTCTTGTAACACAGCGCCTAATCCAAATCAACACGGTGGCCATGTGGTTAATGGTGTTTACAGTCCCCAAGGACACACAAGCAACCATTCTGGACTACCATATCCTCCTAGTTATCATATACCACACTCCACACCGGTAGTGCACCAGGGAGGATACAATGGCGCTGAGTATACCAGATCCCCCCCTAGTAGAATTGACAGCGACAAGCTCACATCTGCCCAGCTAGGATCATTCAATAAGCCTGAACCCTTTGACAAACCAACGCCCTACAGGTCTGCAGCAAAATTTCTGACTGAATTTAAATTCTTCATAAGGAATGTGCACGCCAAGAGGCCCGACCTACCTGCAACTTGCCTGTACACCTTTCTCAAAGGAAGGGCAGCTCAGTGGTTTTTCAGCAATATAATGGACAAGCCCATCATGCAAAACAATGACGCCGTCTATGAAGCTTTCTTGGCGAGGTTTGGCACTCCCGACCTCAGCACCATCCTCAAAGGATACAGAGCCAGGAAGCAAAAGCCAAATGAAACCACTGAGGACTACCTAGCAGACATGACCATGTTGTTGTCCAACAGCAGCCTGGACGAGGCCTCACAAGTGGACTACCTTGTAAATGGCCTCAGACCCGAGCTGAAAAATGTTGTTGTAGCCAAATCTCCCAAAACCTTGCTGGAAGCTGAACAATTGGCCATAAATCAAGAACTAAACCTCGAAGCCATAAAAATTGCTCAGAACAGCTCATCAGAGTTATGTGCTGTAGGCTACAACAAGAACGACGACAGATCCAGAAAGGATAAATATCAGCGCGACCACAAGAAAGAAGACAGACTGCCCAGTAGTAATTACAACAAACAGTATGAAAATTAAATTCAAAAACGGCTACAGACAAAGGTCCAAATCTTCAGACAAATCCAATCCAAAGGACTACAGATCTAATTCCAAAAATAGATCCGACTATAAGTCCCCAGGAAGAGATAGGTCAAAAGATAGATCAGAACAAAGATCAAGATCCTCTGATAGCAACAAAAATTTCGTCTTCATACCAATAGGAATGTCTCCTTCATGGTCCCAGCTGACTTCACCATCCCAGACAATTGGGTACAACAGTCATTAAAAAAGTCCAGAGATCCAACCCCAGGCAGGAATTACTCCAGGAGCCATTCAGGATCTCAGTCTGAGGCAGACAATGACAACCCCAACAACACACAAGATGAATAGGGATCAGGGGAAGGCACTCAAGCACCTAGTGACCCCGACCCCAACCGAACCACGACCATCGAATTATCCAAGGACACTTCCCGAGATGCTGATGCACAAATGAATTCAGTAGACTCCCAATCATCCAGTTCGGATTATACCAACTTCTTGAATACCAATGAGACTTCAGACTCCAGTGATGACGAGGACGAGTACGAGGACCAGAGCCAAAGGACCTCAATCCTGAAACTGAGGATCAAATCTGAGCAGTATGGGCGGCAAGGTAAGGCCATTTACGTTGATACAGAATTAACCAAAGGTGCAGTTTCTGTAGACATAAATAACCACTTGTATAGAGCTCTCGTTGACTCAGGCGCCTCACTTTCCTTTATTAGCCAAAAAATGGCTGACAAAATCGCGAGCACACCAAATTTTAAACACGGGAGACGCGCGTGACTGACAGTTTTATTGGCTGATAAAACCCCCATCCAAGTAAATCACTCCATGACTGTAACTTTCCTCATTGGTGGCCATGAATTCAGATCCAGATTCCATGTGGTACCTGAACTGAACCATCCCCTAATTTTAGGAGTAAATTTCATGACCAAATACAAAGCCAAAATTTCCTTTGGACCGACCCCCCCATCGCCCAACTACATCAGGGCGAACAAAAATGTTGATATCCCGCCAAACACTGAAGCCACCTTCAATGCGGTCGTGATAGGGAAAAGCAACATTGTGGGAAAAACTGGATTGACTGAGAACTCAGGTTCTACCCTACCGGTACTTATTAAGCATGCAATAGTTAAACCTAGATCAGACCTTAAAATAGTACCTGTAACAGTAGCTAACCCAAATGACTTCCCCATCAAGATAAAAAGACACATGAACCTCGGTGTATTTAGACTTTTCAACATCAAAAAGGCTGTACCCATTGGTGCACTCAATAGCGCCCATTTACTCAACAGTGTAACAACAGAAAAGGACTTATTCCCAATCAATTGTGGAGAGGATCCCATGGACCAACTCCCCAAAGGAAATGAACCTTTGAAGTATAAAATCTGTGAAAAACTCTCTGAAATTCAAAGACAACAGATCAAAAACATTGTTGAGGCCAATAGGCAAGCCTTTGTCCTAAATGAAAGCGCCATAGGTCTCAATGTAGAAAATAAAGTCAAGCTGGAATTAAAGCCAGACTTCAAACCCTGCAACAGACCGTCGTATAGGATGTCCCCTCACAAAGAAATTTTTCAAAGGGAACTCCTGAAAAAACATTTAGAACAGGGGATAATAGAAGAGTGTACCAAACCCTGTGAGTGGAACTCACCCGCCTTTTTAGTGCCAAAACCACAAGGCGACAGGTCAGTAGCCTCTGGTTGGAGAATTGTAGTTGACTACAGATGGGTAAATGAGAATTTAAAAACTTTCTCTTACTCATTCCCCAGAGCTGACGACCTCATGCAGCAGATAGGCAGAACGGGCGCCAAGTATTTTTCCAAATTGGATGTCTACAGCGCCTACCACCAGATTCCCCTAGCAGAAGAATCTAGGCCACTTACCACCTTCTCTGCCAATGGCACGAGATACATGGCAAAAGTTCTCCCTATGGGACTCAAAACTTCAGGCCTATCCTTCATGAATGTAATGGAGCAACTTCTCATGAAATGCAAGTATAAAAATGTTGTAGCATATGTAGATGATGTAGCCATTTACAGCCCCACGTGGGAAAGGCACTGACAAGATCTGGACGAAGTTTTAAAACTTTTTATCAGAGGTAACATCAAACTGAAATTAGAAAAGTGCGAATTTGGAACTACCAAAATGGAATTTTTGGGTTTCAATGTAGACCAGCATGGTTTATCACCATCCCTGGACAAAATAGGACCTGTCAAAACCTTCCCCCCACCTAAAAACATCCATGATCTTAGATGTTTCAATGGTATGGCGCAGTTTTACAAAAGGTTCATCAGAGGTTTTGCTCATGTCATGAAGCCCCTTTATGAGGCGACGAAAAGCACCTTTAAATGGACCGCTGAGTGCCAGAGAGCCTTTGAGAAAATTAAAGCTGCTATCTGTACTGAAGCTGTGCTGAAATTCCCGGACTATAATAGACCTTTTGTCATTTTTACTGACTCGAGCAACTACAGCCTAGGAGCTGTAATCACTCAAGTAGACGACCATGGTTTCTATAGACCGATTGAATTTGCAGGGAGAGGCTTGACACCTCAAGAGTCTAGGTATGGGATAACTGACAAAGAACTGTTAGGAATAGTTTTTGCAGTCAAAAAGTTCCACCATTATGTGGATGGAACTCACTTCAAAGTATACTCGGACCACACCGCCCTGGTTTCCCTTTTCAACAAAAAGGAAAACATAACCAATGGAAGGTTAGCCAGGTGGGTCGACACAGTCATGTCCTACGACTTTGAAGTCAGATACCTGCAAGGCAGAGCCAACATTGTGGCAGACTTCCTTTCCAGAAGGAAGTACCCGCCCAGCTCTGATGATCCAATTCCCATCAGGTCTCAAGGTAGAATAATACTCCCTCCTAAATCAGTCAGATTCTCCGACATCACCATGACCAAAGTCTTCAAATCAAACGACCCAATTCCCAAAAATCCAGTCCTCATGGGACCACCTAGGTCCATACTAAAAGGAGGACAGATTTGGGGTAGCACTTCCAAGAAGCCAAAGGGTGTGATTGCCAAGAAAGGTAGCTCTGAGAGAGAAAAACTCAGCTCCAATCAAACCGTGCCCGAGCTGTGCATTCTAACTCGATCTAAAGCCAAGTTACCAGATCCAGTCACACCCCCTCAGCCCAGCAAATCAACCAGAAGTAAACAGACCCGCCCCCCTAAGGTCAAGGACACCAAGACCAAAACAAGGGGCCGACCACCAAAATCTAGGTCACCCAGAGTATCAGTGAAATTAGCTAATACCAGAAGGGCTAAGCTATCACACAAAGTGCTACCCATGGCTGAACGAGCGATAAGCCAGCTATGTAAACACCACTCCCTAACCCCATCCAGGGAGACACTGATACAGGCACAGCAGGAGGATGTTTTCTCAAACTCCATGCTGTCATTCATCAATAAGGGTGAATTACCAGAGGACCCAAGCCTTAGTAAACAGATACTGCTAAACCATGACCAGTTCATGATTTTAGACGAAGTTTTATTCAGGATCACCAAATCAACCTATGGAGACAGTTTGGAGCCTACACTACAAATAGTGATGCCAGAAAAATGGGCAGAATCACTAATTGAGGCCACACACTGCTCACCATTAGGAGGACACCTTGGTCCCACTAAAACGTATGCAGCAATCAGATCCAGGTATTATTGGCGTTCCATGTTCAAAAATGTTTTCGACTACTGTGGCACTTGCCACACATGTCTCACAACAAAGAAAAGACCAAAACACTTGAGAACCCCAATGACCCTGAGAGACCCTGTTTTAACAGCCTACACTCACCTCACCATGGATACCATCGGTCCTTTCACACCTGCTGTGGATGGATCCTCATTTATCCATGTTGTCACAGATCATGCTACCAGGCACATCACTGTTTGGTCCACAAAGGATAACACCAGCGCCGAGGTAGCGCTAGGATTTTTCCAAAGGGTCATCTGTGTTTTTGGAACCCCGTCAGTCCTGAACACAGATAACGCAAAACAGTATGTGTCCAAATATTTCACATCTTTTTGTGATAAATTCGGCATCAAACATGTGACAGGGAGTGCACACTGGTCAAAATCACAAGGTCTATGTGAGCGTCAACATCAAACAATAGAATCTTCACTCAGAGCCTTTGTCTCCAAATCACAGAAACATTGGTCGACCTTCCTACAGGCTATAGCATTCAGCATAAACAACACCGTATGCAGCGTGTTAGGATACTCACCCAGTCTTTTAGTGTTTGGAAAGCAATCACATCTCCCAACTGAGTCCTCCCTGTCATTGGTCAAACAAACTGAAGAGATCAAAGACAAGGAAAAATTGGTCACCGCCTTACTCAGCTTAAGAGATGACATCCAACTTAAGGCAGCTGAAAGCATGGTCAAACACCATAAAAAGATGAAAGCCAGATTCGACGCCACTGCTTCCCCATGCACCTACAACACAGGCCAGCTTGTGTATCTACACATACCTAACCTGTTGGTAAAACAAACAAGCAAAAAGCTGCAACCCACCTATAGCGGACCATACATCATAATGAAAATGACTTCACCAGTAACTGCAAAATTAAAAAGGCTTCAAGATGGTAAAGTATTAAAAAAATCAATACACGTATCCAGATTAAGGAGACCAATCACCAAGGCTAGCGCCAAGGCTGTAATCAAAAGACTGCAGTCTGGGCCAATCAACATCTTGTATGACCCTGATCTGGATTCCACCCATATTGGTGAACCAGAATCCCCCGCAGTCAAAAAGAAAAGAGGACGACCTGCAAAGAAAGGACTTGTCATCCTTGCCCCTTCCCCAAAGAAGAAGACAAGGAAAAAGTCCACAGATAAAAAAAAATAGATTTTCAGAAAACACACAATTTTTTTTTTCTCCCTCCCTCCTTTTTCACCCCAAGACCCCCACCACAACCCCCCCCCCACATCCACACATACCCCCCTACCTTCACCCAAACCGGTGGCAATTTTGGCCACGTGTTATTTCATGCAGTGATGTTTTTCCCCACAATTTCTTTTATTTTATTTTTCATCTAATTATCCAAACCACATACCAATTACCTTTAACGTCACAATTTCTACACAACACCCCAGAAGCCTTCTGGCTTACTTCTACTGATGAGACATTGTCAAGAATCTTATCTAGGATTTGAGACTCAGACAGTCATATAATGATTGATTAAGGTTGGCACGCCACATAAATTACCCAAGGTCATAGCGTATTCTCGGTTCGTGAATCCTAATTTTAAGAACACGCATGCGCCGGTTTGTTACAAGCTCAGGGCTCCTCTATACCTTAAAGTATTACCAAATGACCACCTATTGTAGGAGAGCAGCACCTAGACATCCTGATCCGTGTTTATGCCTCTGTTTATCATCGGTACTGGAATGTTTGGTGAGACACTTATTCAAATAATTCAGCACAGTTCCCTGATGTGTTATCATAACAGGAACAAGTGCACCCCCACAAGCTGACTAATCTCAGCACCACAACCAACAACCCCCCATTATTACTACAATATTCAGATCACCCAATGATCATCCACGCCCCCTATAGAAGGCCCATCAAATTTGCATATCACAATGTACAAGTGTATGCAAACCAACCAATAGCCAGGCCCCGTGCCATATATGGGTGAGACATACCTCATCGGGAGGCATGTAATGAGGAATTAGCCAACCTTATGAAATGCTTATAAGCCTCACACCACCCCCATCTTATCCACTTCCAAAACAATAACCAAACTCACCACACCCAGCCACCATGGAGCAAGCATCCGGAGACCACAGGACCCAAGTGTCGGGACTGCCATGCAACAAGCCCAGGTAGGATCGGTCTTATGTGTCCATTAGTAGCGTCATCAATCGTTCTAGCATGACAATGATGGAATCTACCATCATGTTGCCCAGATACCCATTACATGCCAATGGTAGTGTGCGCCCAGAGTGCTTTGTAAAATGCAATAGTTGAATTTGCAGTCCTTTTTCAAAACCATGTATGGCAGTCTGACTTTTCACAACCTTATTTATCAACCTCTTGACAATACCCCCCACCAGCCCCTTCATCTATCTTAGTCGAACCTATCAAAATTTTTCTCTTATTATTCACAACAGCCTTAGAGCCCCAGAGATTAGACATGGAGCCAACTCAGGGTGGACCATCCACAGTCTTTTAGGCCCAAACGGCATCAAAAGTAAGGCCATGGATCTGTTCGAGATCAGAATAACTATCATGGAGCACAAAGACATGATCAAACGTATATCCAGCGACGACTTAGGTGTATACCTAAACAACAAAACAGTTCAAAAAGAGCTCACCCTACAAGATCCAATTATATTGTCGGCCACCAAAGCCATGATATTCGATCTATGCAAAGATTTCCCCACAATCCCATTGTGGGACAGATTCAGTGAGGAAACATCAAGCTATATAGCACTCCTATGTGCCAGGACTCTGATTACCTCAGAGAAACCACTTAAAGAGCTACCAAGATATGAAACAGGTATCGGCAGATACAATGTCATAATTCAATCAACAAATCTTCAGACTCAGCTGGCAGCGTTTGAAATGGCTAGATACTCCCACTTATACAGTTAAATCTATCAACCCTAAATTGACCCATTCTACCCCCCCCCCCTTTTTACACATTCACGATGCGAAAAAACTAATTAATCCCCTCAATTCATTTCCCCTTTCTCTTCTCGCGACCTTTTTACATGACTAAGATGGAGACATCATTACTAGTTAAGGCATCAGCCTAGCAAACTGATAACCTTTTAAATAAACACGCCCAGAAGCGCCACATTCACACTGAACCAACAACACACCCAAACACGTATAGGACGACCACCGCCCAATCTACACAAACATACCTCACACAAAGCCAACCCCCCCCCAACCCCACCCTTAGAACACCCGACTCACCCCAGACAACAGTCCTATCTCAGTCTCATATGATCGATCTCTCACAAGCTTATCTAAATTTCTATTTTTAGGACAGCAGCCTCCTTGGCAGCACTCCTCCTAATCTTGTGCGCCCAGACCCACCAGTCAGGAGCACAGGATTTTGTAACCAATGAAGAAACCATCTTCAGGCCAAACTATGGTGTTTTATTCACCAAAATACCCCAGAAAATGATCTCAGGATATATGGATTACCCATTAGTTTTCACTTTAGACCTATCTTTCAATCAATCCTTGCAGCGACCGGACAAATTAACCTCCCTAATCAGCAAAAATGCCCCAAACTTTATCTTGGAAACCGCCCAAACTCTAGACCTAATTTTAGCAAATCTCTACCAAAAATCTCAAAAATCTTTAGCCCTATTAATAAAATTTTTGGAACATCCCCAAACTAGGTCACCCAGAGGCGCCCCAGGACAAATCATAGGTGATATTTTAAGAGCATCAATTGGCTTGAGCACGCAACCTGAAGTAGACTTGTTGAATTCCGAAATGTCCGACTTAGAGAAAACTCTAGCCACCAAAATGCACGTGGTGGAATTAGCCACACATTTTCTCTTGAACATTTCTGAATTTAATTATCAATCTTTGAGTATTTTCTCCAGCATGCAAAATGATACGGATGACGCCCTGGCTCTGCTCAGCTCCAACCTCCAACTGTTGACTAAGAATGTATCAAACATCTTATTCAACCTGGAACAACAGAGCAGACAGGACACCTATCATTCGATGTTATTTACCGCTGCTAACTCTCAAATTGAAGCGCTAATGAATCTGCAAAATGATTTAGACACCCTACTGGACTCACTAACCACTCTAATGGAAGGCGAGCTACCTCCAAAATTAATCCCACATAAAGTCATGGAAGATGGACTTAATAATCTATCAAGCTCTTTGTATGGATCCAACAATGGTATCAAAATTCTAAACGTACCCACCAGTTTCTACTACCAAAGGAGAGTGCATGTGCACTGGCAGGACCAAAACAAACTTTACATCACAGTGCCTATACCCATAGGACTGGGGGACAATATCTACTCCATATATAGAGCGGAGGCCTTCCCAGTCCCATTTGATACCACCAATGTAAACACTACTGGGTTTACACGAGTACAGCCATTGCCTAATTATATAGCCATGTCTGCGTCCCAGTCACACTACATTGAACTGGATCACTCTGACTTAGATCTTTGTGATGTAAATGTTTTCATAACATGCAACCTGCCCCTGCCCATGTTATCTCCTAGGCACCCCACCTGCAGCTTATCCTTGTTTTTAGACCTACCTAACGCTGTACATAACACCTGCAATTTTCGGGTCCACATGACAGCACAAATTCCCAACATTGCTAAGCCCATCTCCCAGAGCTCCTACTTGCTCATCACTAATTTTTCACCTTCAATAATGCAATGCTCAAACTCAGGCCAAATTGAGATCAAAAATGCAGCCTACTCTATTATTTCAGTACCATGCCTCTGCTCACTCAAAAACAGAGGCACGATAATGATTAATTCAGACCTGTCCTGCGCCCAAAACTATACTTTAGAACCTATCGCCAAAGTGCCCTTCAACTTGCCCCTATGGCAGCATTTTGGTAACCCGCCAAACAACATATCAGGAGTAACCATAGCAACCACTCCGACCCACCTAGACCTACCAAATTTTCAGCGCCTGAAGCGCCTTCACAACCAAAAATTCCTACCCCTATTCAAGGACATTTTAGACCTAAAAGGCGCTGCCACCAAAATTCATGACAAATCATCCATCCTGAGCACCAACTCACTCATACATCTAGGATATCACCTGGAGTTCTCCCCTTGGTTACACCTGTTGTCGCCAGCCATCGCCATCTTGTACTGTCTGATCACGTGTCGCATACACATGCGCGTGGTATACTTAGCCCAATTAGTGACCATTCACAGTCGAGCAACGATGGCGGACGCAGCATCTTGGAATAAGCTTAAGGAGATGATCAAAAATACCAACCAAAATTGGCCCACGCGGACCACACCCCAGGAGATCACTACACCTGACTGGATTCAGATGCCAGGAAGGTATGATTCCATGATTGCCTTCCTAGGCATCATCCTCAGCTTGTTGTTCATCAAGGCGGCGGGAAGACGCTGTCTTAGGCATTGGCCCTACGGCAGACAGGACCCCGCCCCCGGAACACCAAGATTCGTGCTGAAGATACACTCTGGAGGGCACACATATGCCTTTCCAGTGGGATTAATGGTGTATGGAAGGAACCTTTGGCCAGCATCCATCTTGGCACCCAAACTAGCACCACCCAGGTTAACTTTCCCCCTAGCCCGTCATCTTGACGCGCACTGGAAGTCGGACATCGGAATGATCATTGGTGGAAGACTGAGGACGGTGAGGCTGGAGAGATACCCCAGTTGCCCTTTGCTCTGGCGGATCCCCCTCACAATCATCCTCAGGTCGAGACCCCACACGGTCACCCTGGCCATTGTACAGGAAAACCAGCCCGACTTCCAACTCACACCAAGTGAATATGAACTATCAGCCAGCTACAAACCAGTGCCACCTCTGACACGGAGAAAGGACCTAAGCAGGCGGGAAGCCCCTAAAGCCTCCACCAGTGGGACAACTCCGGCAGAGATGGCCCTGCTACAACTCAGGGAAACCCAACCACCCAAGGATCTATACCTATTCGACCCTACACTAGCTGAGAGGGCCATTAACACCATAGATGGTAGGTTTTCCTTTAAAACTTTAAACCATTAGTTCGGCTGATGTGGGGATCGTTGGGTACGCTCAGCGTCCTCATCGACCTCCACCGGCCACCCCCCAAGGTTCCTCCCATAATGGACTGTCCCCAGCGCCCACAAGCCCGGTGACAACGCTGGACGGTACCACCACCCTTATGTGGGGATGGCAGGTGCTGAACAGCGCTACATAGCAGACCGGATAGCCCTGAGACGCTGATGTGGGGATCCCCCTCCTATCCGGCGAGATCCCCCGAGACCCCCAAGGACCCCCCATAGGGCCCCATCCCGACCACACATAACCATACCCACAAAATCGCAATATCCCGCCATTGCTTCACTTTGCACATCACTGAGTCTTATCAATGACGACGCAAGGCCGTTCCACAAACCACAAACGCAGTCATAACGTCTGCACAAAATTTTCGCGCCAGTCGCGACCCGGCGTCGCCATTTTTAAAGAGCTTCGTGATATGCAAATGTCCATTAGTTTCGGTCACATGATCGTCGTGACTCGATACATAGACTGAAAACAACAACATCAACAAGTGCAAACAACCTAGCTTCATGATAAAAGGGATTACTCACGTCTTTCCTAAAAGCCGTTCACTGCCGGCACCTGAGGCGCCAGCAGTAGGTAGGTGACCTGATGTATCCTACAAAAACAAATCCAAAATTGAAATTACCAAAAAGCCCGTAACAAATTTCTGATTCAAAATTTTCCAAAATAAATTCACACAACCACCAATTCAAAATTACTTACGTCCCGTCCTCGTTGATGAACACGGTGATCAACAGGGCGCGACCGTCCGGGAAATGGAGAACGCCTTGGACGATCTCCATCTTGCGTAACTACTGATAAGATAGCCGGCACCCATATCTTATATAGGACCAAGGCTATAGGCATCAAAACTCAAAATTTATTTCAAATCCGCGACCCCACCCTCAAATTCAGTTAACATACCGTATAACAGAATGCCACAACTCGAAATTTTCCAAGACCTTTTTCAACCACCTTCATAAAACTTTAGGCCACTATTCGAAATATTTTTCAGGATTTTTATCTGAATAATCAGGTTCAGCACGGTGAAGCGACAGCTCGGTACCGCCACCCAGTGTGATACAAATTAACCAACTAAGCTTGCTTAGTTACACTTACCGCCTTCTATTCTTGCAATCATATTGAGCTCTGTCAAGTTAATATTATGTGTCAAACAGCTGAAATTCATAGCACCTATTGGTTATCCTGTATTGACAAGGCCACCAGCTGACCCAAGCAGGATTTCACACCTCTGTTAATGGTTTGTTTTCACGGCTCTCTTCCCTACAGACCCCTCCTCTGGAGACCTGGCAGCCCTACCATCCGTCGGCCCTCCAGCCCTGGAGAAAGGCGAGCCGGGGCTATCATCGTCCAGGAAGGCGACAGGAAGAAGAAGCAGCATGGAAGAGGTCAAGCCAAATCCAACCCCACCAGCCGCGGATCCCGAGCCCCAGCAGCAACTTCCACCAGCCAGTGGAGGGAGCCAGCTAGGAAGCCCCATCTAACACCCAGGGGATCCTACGTGTCGGCAGCTCGTAGGCCTGGGACACCCATGCCTCCGACCTACAGGCACGCCAATAATTACTGCCGCCACATCAATGGACAGGTATCCGCCGCCAAACTCTGTATACCATGTTACCATCAGCCAAGTGGGTTCCTGTGCCCTTGCGCTTATGACAATAAACCTAAGCCAGGCGGCAACAGGCAACAGTCCCCACCCAGAACCATGTGGAGGCCCATGCCAGCTCGACCTAGCCCCACCACAGAGACAGACACAACCTCAGAGGACGGATCAGATGTGGCCACTGCTGGTGACTTAGCATCAGTACTCCTAGACTTTTCGGACATTACCATCTCAAAATTCAGACCCATCAGATCCAGGAACCATCGTAAAGCTGAAGGCAGGTTTAAGAACTTCAACATCAAAGAACACCAAAACCTACCTCCAAATAGCATACACCCTAATCGACATTTCAGAACACACAAATAGACATTTCACAGAATCAATCCTTGTACTACCCAACCATTGAGATACGGTTGTAAACAACCCCCATGCCTATACGGTATCTTTTGTTTTCTGTGAATGTAAAAGTTCGTTTTTTTTCCTCTATCAAGTATGTCAAATCCTTTTCACTGGATTCTTCAAAAAGCCTGTTTTGTTTAGGCCAAATGTATATATTAGCTTAAGATTTCTCCCCCTTGATGAACATTATGAGACTAAAAACCAAAATGGCCTCCTGGTTTAACTCTAGGCGCTATAAAGTTCATCACCTTCACCATTGTTTTTCAAGCTCAACCATGAAATGTATTTATGAGTTTTAGTCATAGTAGCAATCCATAGCAATAAGTTTTTATTTACCCCATTCATATATATTTGATGAATATTTTGCGTCCCTGTCATACACTACTCCACCTTAATTTTCACCTCGTAACTAACTTCGCAAGATAAACTTGGTAGTGTGGAGCCAAAAATTCATCACCCTTGTGCCGACCTTTGACCCCACAGTACCAAGAATTACCGACCCCAGTTAATTTTCAAAAGAACAAGTTCTGGCATATCAATGCGCCAAACAGAACTCGCCACCAGACCAAGAAAATTCCCATCTTTTCAAAATAACAGGCATACGCACACATTATGAGCATATAACATGTAACCTTTATAACCTGTACATAGATTAAGTCACTTGATCCACACGAACCGTATTTCTTGTAAACCCAGAAAGAAGCGTTTTTATTATACCGCATGTTATGTAAACTCTTCAGATTTTCACAATAACCTTGTATATGTACCATAATACCCATAATTGTCAATGAACTCGGCAAAGCCTTATTTTTCTGCTTATTTTTCTCCCTTTACACTCGTGCAGAGACGAGTAGGAATGTGGGGATTTGTCAATGGACCATTCTGGGTATTATAACTATTCTTCATATTTACTAAATTCTTCGCCATATAAAACCTGAGCTCTGCCCATGATCTACACTCAATAACATCCTGCATTCCCCAACAGGAACCAGGATCCATTACTCATCACAAACACACTTCCTCGATGACACTCTGTGACATAAGGTACAAGGATGTAATAACATTCCAACCTTATGTACGCATACACAGTGTAACTGGAGGAAGTGCGATCCACCTGTGGTGCCATATTTGGAATGAGAGAATATTTCACAATCTCCTCTCAGTCCTCATCAACATGACTAACACACAGGTGGCAATCTCTCCCTATGACACGTGTCCCTACTTCATTGAGCCACGTGTATAGAATATTTCACAACACTGTGAGCTGCTCAAGTCTTTCATATAAAAGGCAGCTTGAGCAGCTCCCAGTCATCTCTCCCAACTTACACCTTACACCTATACCTAGAACCTACGACAGGTTGAGCTATAGGATCAGAGGCAGAGCTTAGATCTTGGCGAGTGTTATCACTGTTACCACCCTTATGAAACACTCATGTCAGCTATGCAATAAAAGGATCAACTGAACTTCCCTGGATTCCGTGTACATTCACTTCACCACATGTAACCGTCCGTTGACAACTGGTTCCAATAATGGAAATCAGTCGTCTGGAACAGGAGGAAACACTAATAACAATAGTGGTTTCTTTAGTTTTGGTGGAAATGCACAACCCACCAATAATCCAGGGTCAACTCCTCAAACCAGTGGATACACCTTCTCACAGGTGCCTCTATTCGGAGCAGGAGAATCAGGGGGTGGAGGAGGACCACCACCCGGTGGGTTTGGGAGTACTTATGGTACGAATCCTCCACGGAAAAAGAGACTCAGTCGTCGAGTATCTCTTTCTCCAGGGTTGCAAGCACTGCATGATTCCAATGCAGCGATTGCTAACTTAGGTGTTGATTGTTACAATCAAGGTCTGGACGATACGGAGATCATGGAATGGAGTAGGGGGTTAAGCCTTACTGGATCCACGAATCCGGCTCGTAGGGGTAGCTAAGATACCTACTCCCTTTAATGCCAAGAATCCTTGGAAGGAGGAGTATCAAGGCTGCGCAGATGTCTTTAACTGCAATGGATGGGGTAAAGCAGAAGCTCTCCCCTATCTAGTATGCTGGTTAAAGGAGGGCGACGGTAAAGGAGCCGTGGAACAATGGAGAGATTCCCAAATCGTAGGACTCTCAGCCCATATGAAATATGATGAACTCATAGAGATTGCTTTATATATATATGGAAATATAGTTGGGGAAGATCCTTGGCTGATGTTCACTAAAAGAACGCAGAAACCTAAGGAATCTGCCAAAGTTTTCAGCTTAGAATGTCAACGACTGTTGCATAAAGCCAGACCTCAATGGAGATTAGATGATGAATGCTTCCTAGATGAAATGTTTAAACAATTCATCGAAGGATTGCGGAATCAGGAACACAGGACAGTGGACTGTGAAGCTTTGAAGAATGATGCCTCTTAGACAGATTTGTTCCAGTCCTTAGATCATTATGATCGTAAGGCCCAGATCTTTGCCGGGAAGGTACCTCAACGGATGTCAGCAATGATAATTCCGGATGGGATACCCGAAAAGGATTCATCCGAATCAGGGGAACCTGGCGCTGATGAAAACGTTGGGGCCGTTGGTCAAGGAAACCCCCGGTACAACCGGAACTGGGGAAAGAAAGCGGGTTACGTCAAGGAGAAAGTGATTACCACCAAACCTCCTGTGACTCAACCCGATACCAAACAGAACACCGGTCCGTCTTTATCAGAGGACCTGGTTACCAACTTGGTGAATCTCAGAAGGCCTAGGCCCGATAGGAGTGTCGTGACGTGCTTTCGATGTCAGGAAACTGAACATTATGCTGCCGAGTGTGAGGCAGATAAGCCAGTTTATAGAAACGCTCGTTACCGGAATCATCCGAGTAAGGAGGACTCAGTGAAGAAGGAAAACTGAGTGGGGGTGTCCATGATGGCAACCGGATTACCCCCCGAGTGAGTGATTGCCATGACTGCCAGCCTATTGCCGCTTGTAGTGCTAGTGAGAATCCTCTAGCGATTTCACCCAGCAGTGAAGCTAAGGGACCTGATCAGTTCCTTACTCATGAGGCTGGAGAGACTGATAGTACACCAGGTGTCAAGAACCGGCAGAAGAACACAGAGGGGATACCCGATATCAGTCAAGAGGAAGTGGCCAATGGGTTGGCCAGGGTGGGGTGTGCCCAGCTTCCCCCAGGTCATCCTTGTCTCGAATTTTTGAAGGGATGTGGATTTGACCTCGGCGCTAAGACGGAACTTGCTAAGTACGCAAGTTGTCCTACCTACTTGAAAGGTAAGAGGTGGTATGCAGTTGTATCTGTGAGTGGTAGATCTGCTGAGTTTCTTGTCGATACAGGTGCTAGCCACTCCTGTATTGCTAAGAGATTCTATTTTTTTTCCCTACGAATCATGAAACTTTCATAACGGAAGGAAATGCTCGTACGGGCGACGGTAGCACGATGCAAACGTTCAGTAGAACATGTATGAGGTTCAGTCTACAGGAGGATAAGGATTTCATCCTTAATCCTACTGTGGCGAACATTGCGGATGATGGTATACTTGGTCTGGATTTTGCTGCATTATATCGAGCAAGGTTAGATTCCCAGAGGGGAATATTGGAAGTTAGAGACCCGTATCATCTCGAAGTACAATGCGTACTTAGACAAGTGAGCAGTGTAGCCAGTGTAGCCCAGACTGTTAAGATACCACCAGGCACCACCTGTGATGTCTTATGTCGAGCGGACAGAGAGTTTTCAGGAAAAACTGGAGTTATAGAGCCAGATATGGCAATGTTGTCAAGTATCGGATTGGAATCCGCCAATGTTCTAGTAGCTAACGCTGCTTGGACAGTGGTTCCTATACCCAATACCGGTAATAAGACTGTCTACGTCCAGAAGGATACGATCCTAGGGTCGGTTGTCCTCTCTGAAATGGTGGAAGGCTGTGAACATGCTTTGGCACCCGGAGTCCCTTCCTCATCCGAAATTAGATATTCTAATAGCCAAAAGCCATGTCGAAAATGATGAACAACGTGAAGCTCTAACTGACTTGCTAGACAAGTACCGTAAAGCTTTTGCAGCACCAAGTGAACAATTAGGGCGTACCGATAAGGTACTGCATACGATTGACACTGGTGAGAATGAACCTTTTAAGATTCCTTATAGAAGACTCCCACTAGCCAAGAAAAGGGTAGCTGAGGAGGAGATAGCTAAAATGCTTGAACAGGATGTAATAATTCCATCAACCAGTCCTTGGTCTAGCCCTGTGTGCATGGTGAATAAGAAAGATGGTACCATCCGTTTTTGCATATATTACTGGAAATTGAATGGTATGACCAAGAAGAATTCATATCCCTTACCACGGATTGATGAGACTACAGACTCCCTTGGAGGTAAGCAATGGTATTGCTCTCTAGACTTACAATCCGGGTACTGGCAAGTGGGTATGCATCCGAAAGACATGGAGAAGACAGCCTTTTCCAGTCATATTGGGTTATTCCAATATAATATGATGCCGTTTGGATTGTGCAATGCACCGGCGACATTTGAAGCCATGATGGAAACTTTATTAAGTGACCTATTATGGAAGAAATGTCTCGTCTATCTAGATGATGTGATAGTCTTTGGGAAGACATACGAGGAATGCTTGGAAATTTAGGTATGGTTCTGGATCGGATCATAGCTAATGGATTGAAGCTGAAGCCCAAGAAATGTGATCTTTTTAAGAGATCCATTAATTACTTGGGGCGAATAATCTCAAATGAAGGGATTAAAACCGATCCGGAGAAACTGGATGCCGTGTCAAGTTGGCGGGATGGTATTCTATTTCGATGGAAGAACTATTCTAATAGGAAGAAAACCTTGCAAGTTGTCATACCTAGTGCTATGCGACGAGATATTATGTATTTCTGTCATGGGCATAGAACTAGTGGACACTTTGGAGAGAAACGGTCTCTAGAACGTCTATCCAGACGGTACTATTGGCCTGGCATGAGTACAGATCTCACCCGATGGGTAGAGACCTGTCCCGAATGCTGTAAGAACAAACCAGGACCCAGGTTAGGCAAACTGCCATTATCCCAGGAACTGTTTGGTGTAAGATTTGCTAGAGTAGCTGTTGACATTATTAGTGGGATTCCTCCCACTCCTAGTGGCAACACGTGTATGATGGTCGTGTCAGATTATTATACCAAGTACACCCGAGTGTTTCCTTTACCGGATCATAAGGCTGCTACTTGTGCTATGGCCTTTGTAAAAGGGTGGGTATTGCACCTAGGTGTCCCACTCATGTTACATAGTGACCAGGGCGAGAATTTGAGTCTAGCCTGTGGCAAGAGATGTGTAATTGTCTAGCAATCTGCAAGACAAGAACTAATCCCTATAGGCCACAGAGTGATGGACAAGTAGAGAGATTCAATAGGACTCTGATCCAAGTATTGAAGTCTCTAGTAAATGAGCAGATGGATGATTGGGATGAACAATGTGAATTCGTGGTACATGCTTATAATGGCACTGTACACTCGAGCACAAACTGTTCTCCTAATCTCCTCGTTTTTGGAGAGGATTTAATTATGCCAGCAGATTTGGTGTTTGGCGTAATAAGAATGAATCCGGAAGCCCCTTGCCAGGTGATGTTTGTAGAGTCTATGAGAGGGTTAGAGATGAGTTGCAGAAAACTGCACATTGGCAGAAAGTTGGTTATGACACAGGTCTAAAAGCTAGATTTTTTAATCTGGGGGATAGAGTTTTGCGTCTACACCAACCTCTTGCAAACCGAAATGTACGGTGATGGTCATTGGAAGTAATGGAACAAAGTCGTCTGAAGCAACTCGAAGTGGTGCTGACCCAAAAGCGAGGACCCGGGTGGCCATGGAACGTTGTAGACCCGAAGAGGGTGGTGCCCCCTGTCGTAACATCCGGAAAGCAGGGGAAGATACAAAAAGTCTCGGCAGGTGCAGGTAAAAATAAGAGGAAAGGTCCTTCTAAGGCTAAGAAGACCTTGGAAAAGGCTCTTATGGATACCAGGTCAATAAAAGAGGCCTCAAAACCTCTTAGACGCAGTCCAAGGTTGCTCAAGACTGCTGTAACCTAGCCTGATAACAAAACGAGTGTGTTGTCCTGTACTGTGTAGTTATATGTTGTAACCTTGTTTAATGTATATTTGAGCCAGTCACGAGTTCCTGGAAAATGACCCATGACAATGTACCAATGGTTTTGGATGGATAATCCGGTGGATATGCTTATGCTATCCATAAACTCCATAATACCTAGCAAGTTGTCATGGTTGAGACATGAGTACAGTCTGATCATGCGCAGCGATTCAAGTTCGAGTATCCCGCCATATTGTCTGCAAAGGAAGAAGATGTGGCCGAGGGTGGTCTTACTCTTTTGGGAGTTTGATAGCCTGTGACAGCTGTGTTTCGAGGTGTGCCCTCGTTAAAAGGCACCCGCCTTTCATTGGGTAAGCAGTTTTAACTGCTTATCCGGTGGATTGGGATATTATATCCCCAAACAGCCACTTCTGTCGATGGCAGAAGACGCCGTCCGCCTTGGCGGTGGTGCCGGTGCTAGCACCCCGCCGGAGTATGGAAGTGGTTCTCCCAAGAGTCCCACTTATACATACGACGATCAGCAATACAATGCTGATTGTGATCAATTGGATCAACAAATGAATGTTGATCAGTACCTCTCTGGAGTAGACGATAGCGACATAGAATCGTTCTATGACGTATCTGATAAATCCAGACAAGTGAGTCCTGAACGCCGTAGTGTTCAGCAGTCAATTGATGTAGGTGAGCCTTATGTAGCCCCTCCATCCAAAAGTTTGAGTGGAGAGCTGGCAGGAGTTCAGTCTCAGGACAGGGCTCTAATGCCACCTCCCCCTCAACTTCCGCCTTGTCTGGGTGGGAGTACCTCATCCGGTGCTTTGGGACCTGATTCTCCGGTTGACAGGCCAATGTACCCCTACCAGACAGTCCTGAGTGGCATGACGTAGCCGGTCCCTATGACGGACGGATGTTGGCTATTTCTGAGGAAATGCTGATACCCACCTGTTATGGGATGCCCAGACAAGTTGACGAGCGTGTTGTCAACGCGATCTGGGAATGTGCTCACCCGCAGTGGGCGAATACCTTTCCGGAAGCCTGGTTGGTGGATTACCATCAGATGGCCAAAGGACTGGTAGTCCATTTATGGTTTCGTAAAGCCGTCTGGGACGCAGAAATGGCCTTCTATAGGCCTTCCTATGTGTCTGACAAAACGGGTTACACCGGTGTCAAGGCAGACGAGATCTCTAGGTATATAGATAGAGACCAGATCCTAATGCTAGGAACAGCGGAGGAGTATGAAGCAGCAGGTAACACTGTTGTGGATTACTGTCCAGGGGTCCCCATTACGTCTCAAACCATTGAGGCAGAGGAGGCCCGGATTGGTGTGTCTCCACTAGACAGACTCGGGGTAATACAAGACCTCGTAGTACGTCTATTGGAGAGGCAGTATGCACTGGCGCACCCGGAGCTTGTCCCTGGGCCAGCACCTGTGCAGGTGCACCCGTAAAGGGAAGCGGTCAGGAACCGAACCCTCTACCAGCATGAGTGTGGCCGACAGTACCCGAACCCGTCGAGTGTCCCCACGCTTGGCCAATAAGAAGGGGAGCTAAGGCTTCGGATGTCTCCGGCAATGAGACGGATGCATCCGAGCCTGGCACCTCTACTAATGGCAGATCCCGCAGACGGAATAAGAAGAAGGTTAACCAAGCAAACCTGAACCTATCGAGGTAGACGTTCAACCCGAAACTCCGGAAGTTGAACAAGCTGTCCCAACCGTAAAGGTTGAGCTCGGTGTGCCAATCGTCAAGTTACACGACGTAATGGCCCATTTGAGCGGAGACGCTCAAGATGCCGCAGCCCAGGTTCTCGCAGGTCAACAACCTGTTGTGCAACCTGTGGATGTACATTCCGACCCCGAGGGAGAGGAGCCGGTTGACCCAGTTGTGGACGCCACTCCGACTGACGAGCAAGAGGCTGCTATCTGGGACAACGCCAATAGCAACTTTGCCAACTTCATTCCTCTGGACAGGGGACACCTGAAGGGGAGTAAATCCGTATGGAGGCTACCCCCTTGGATAACCTGTGAGGATATGGAGGAGTGGCTTCGCAAGAAGCTCTCTGACAGGAAACCGGCCAATATGTACTGGATTTATTGGGAATTCGTTAAGAATTCACCCAATGGCCTGTACAATTATGACCAGAAGGGTTAACTGAAGTTTGCTCTGGACGTGTACTACGAGGAGGATCGCAAGGATTGTCCCTTTCAACATTGTACTCAAAGTGAAGGTGAGGTTGAATTCTTCATCGAGAAAGACGAGTTCCTTCGTCATCTCCTGGAGGTTCATATGCACCAGAGGCCTGAATATGTCTGCGACCGAGAAGTTGGCAAGAAATGTGCTAAATGCACATGATGTGTCACTCCCCGACGCGGAGACATGGTCTGGCGTTATGTGACTTCGCATGGAGAGGGTCTGGAGGCAGCCATAGATAGAGTGATGAAAATTCACTCTGAGCTCTATGGCAACCTTAAGAGCCTCAATGCCGAGAAACTTGCTTCTCTCACACCGAGTACGAAGCAGTTTGCGCCAACGGTTCCTGGTACTAACCAGAAGCTGAAGGCTCGGTTTGCCCAGACTCCCGGGTCTGGCAAACTAGAATATGCTCAGGAGGAGTACGATTTGGTGAATGAATGGAGGAGTAATAAGGCCCGCCGCCGGGGTGGGGCTTATGTAACTCCATCCAGAGAACAAATCCGAAGCCGCAGGGACCCTCTGTGGCAGATAGGAAGAGACAGGCGTCCGAATCTCCTAGCCGATCCAGGTCACCACTGGAAGCGCTAGAGAAACTGACAAATGGGGGACGGAAGAAGCCACATCTTCCTTCTCCTACTGGAACTAGTTCCAACTATGGACGAGCACCAGCCCCGCGAGGTGGTGCAAGAAACCCGACATTCTTTGGTGTCAGTAGACCGGGTGGTCACCCCTCCCGAAGACGTGCGCCTTTGAATGTCAGAGACCCGAAGCAGTACCCTGCTTTGGGCCCATCCGGACCAGAGATGCAAATCTTTGATCAGTACGGGAGGGTCAAGCAGGAACTGCCGGCAGGAGGAGGTCAAGCTCCACGACCTACAATGAGTGCTGTGGTGAGACAACGTCCACCCGCACCATTGTTGACGGTTACAGACCTTAGAAGGGAATTGTCGCGGTTGCCCCTAGCCCAGGGACCACCAAACCAAGGCCCTCCTACGACCACTGCTAGTGTGGCTACTACTGCGATTGCTTCTTCGCATACGCAAGTAGCTGTCACTGCGAGTGGGTCTGGTTCGCAGCCGAAACCTCAGGGTCAGGTACCCCCACCTGGTGCTGTGGTTCATTGGCCTAAGATGATCCAGACGGTGGAGACCTTCTTCAAGAAGGAGAATAAATTGTCTTGTACCATACAAACCAAGCAATTTGAAACATTGCAGCACCACTTGGAAAACCTCCATTTGGATATGTACCATCGGACCATGTCGAGAACTCTCCAGTGCATAGATGCGATCCAGAAGTCAGAGATTAACCGAATCTCTACTCAGATAAAGGCTAATGTTACCAAAGAGAAGCAGGAAGCTGCTTATCTGCGGCAAGAAGCCTTATCTGAGAAGGAAACAGCTTCTCAGATGCTCGACCTAGAATGAGCAACGAACATGAAGAACCAACAAAAGTTCTTCAAGGTTGTTGGAGTTATCATGGATAACTGGGACGGCACACCTGGAAATGCTTTGACCTTGTTCGAAGCATGCCAGAAGGTGAAATCAACACCAGCTGTCCCCGCATTAGCTGTACCTACGGATGGAGCTGGTGTAGACTCACTTGTTCAGCCACTTCTTATCCAACCCGCTAAGTATTGATTCGGGTATAAAACTGTACCCTAATCCGGAAACTGAAAGCAGAAAAACAAGTCACCTTGGAGAAGGAGTATGAATGCTGTCAATATTATAACTGTACTGTGCTATTACATAAAGACTGTGCCTATTATTGAACTATGGATCTTTACGTTAATATGGACTCTAAACTACAAACGGATTTACTACTACACTACTACTACTACTACTACTTGTCAGCTAGCACTACAGGCATCCGGGTTTAGCTACGTCTTGGTCCTCACTTACTAGGTTATTAATACACTGCGGTTTAATTACCCCCAAGTTATTGTCTAAGGGGGGCAGTGTAGGGGTATGGTATTGACACTTATACGTTCATGCACCCGTGGGACTCAGACCTAGGTCTTCGGGTGTAGTGGGGGAATCCGGATGGCAGGTGGCAGCACCTGCCTCTGGGTTCGTATCCATTACACCAGGGGGCCTACCACTCGTCCGCCACACGTCACATGGCCGGTCTGAGTTTCGCGGGCTTTTCCCCTATATAAGGCTGGTTCTACCCCCATGTTCTCCAGTAGTGGTTTTACCCACTGCTCAACCAGGTCGTTACCCGAAAGGGTAACCGAATGCCCTAGCAGCATGTAGTCCTCTGAGGCCGTGATCGTATGTAACAAAAGCTATGAAATAAAAGCTTGGTTGCCTACCCGGAAACTTTCTCTCTCTTCGTTATGATTTACTTAATCTAACTTAACGAGACGAACCACTACAACAGTTATAAACCCTACCCTTTTATTAAAATTCTGGTGTTCGTCAATGCAAACACCCAGAATTTTATTGTTTTTTTTTCTGGTTTGACATAGGAAAAAAAAAAGTGTAGGGGTGTGGTATCAGGGGTGAACATGCACCTTATATATAGTTACAGGCCCGCACAATCCCATCGCCACTTTGAATTGTATTTTTATTGCGGGCATTTGTTTAATTCGTTCTCTTTTGTTTTCCCCACAGCATCACTGATCATGTCTGATAAGGGAGATGGAAGGCGGCCAGTCGGAAGGCCACGGCTCAGGAAGAGCCCGAAGGAGTTGTCTCAGACCCACCGAGACAACCTGAAGCATGGGCCACATACTGAGTACTTCGAGAAGTTATCGAAAGCTGCTGATCGTTCGAAGACCAAGAGGGCCACAGCTAAGGAGGAGGCTGAGAGAGAAGGGCCGGGCTCTGAAGTGTTCAGGAGGTGGGAGCGGTCCAAGAAGCTCTCCAGTGCCTGCGGTAAGCTACACAGGGAGAGGAAACGGTTTGAGAAGGAGCACCCCGGAGAACCCTTCCCCCCTCACCTAGAGAAGCGAAGCACAGGCACCGGTGGTAGGGGTAAGACGAAGGCGGCTGCTGCCCTTGGAGCTACACTGGTCCCCGATGATGTACCTGCTGTTCCGATCGATGCTGTACCTGCTGGTCCGATCGTTGCTGTACCTGCTGTTCCGATCAATGCTGTACCTGCTGTTCCGATCGATGATGTACCTGCTGTTCGCGATCCTGTTCCACCAACCGTACCGCCATCTGTCGCAGCGACGGACCCAGCCACACAGACCCAGCGGACGAGAAGAAGCCTTACAGTAAGAAATTTTTTCAGTTCAATTTTTATAAATCATTTATAATTCCTGCATCTACATCTAATGTGTTTGTTTAAAAAAAAATATTTCACATTTATATTTGAAAGTGTATTCCTGTGGAAAAAAATGTGACATGCATTCTTGAACTTTGAATTATAAATATTTCAGTCATTTCTAATAGGTGAATCCTGAACATCGGTCCAGGGTATCGGCTGCAGTCAGTGGGGTGGTTGACGCGTCGAAGTCGACCAGGAGGACCAAGACCAAGTCACCCAGCAGTGCCAGTGACCGCTAGGAACGGAAGCGACAGCGCCGGCCAGCAAAGGAAAAGTAAGTTTTGTTGTTTTTTAAATGTAAGATCCACAACAGATCTAAAATCTTTAGGTTATAATCTCACTGTGTAACCAAAAACATTGATTTAACTAAAACTAATTACTATTCATGAGACTTTGATCTACAAGTTCAATTCCCTACTTTCAGGGAGCAGGCCGGCAGAGGGCTGGAGACGACGGATGCTGCGATGCAGGAGAATCCGCAGGCCACAACGAGGACTCATCGGAGGATCCTGCACCGATGGACCACCCGGAGGATCCCACACCGATGGACCACCCGGAGGATCCCGCATCGATGGACCACCTGGAGCAAGACGCGACGACAAAGACGATGGATCCAGCCGAGCAGTCAGCTGCGTTGGCGGAGAGGTAAGAATATTTATTTGCCCCCTTGAAGCACCAACCAAATCATTTAACAGACTCCTTTGTTTTCTGATCATGAATGTTTTGACAGAATGCCCATCAATGTAAACTTACATCATTTTAAAGAGACTCACCTTCTTCTTTGCAGTTCCCAAGGGGGTGAGCAGAGTGTTCCCCGCCCCCTGTGCCTGACCCCATCATTGAAGGAGGGCCTCCCTGGAAAGCGCTCCACAACACCACTGGCCATTCGGAAGCCACGATGTTTGGCTGCTGCCAAACCGGCTCGGCTGGTGGTGAGGAACACGACGTAGGAGGGTAAGTGTTTTTAACTCCCATTAAGTTAAATTTGACAATTTTATTAACCTAATTCTAGACAGTTCTTGTGTGTGTTGAAATTTCACATAATAATATTACAGGCGTTTGCGTTCCCCAAAAAGATGCAGGATGTCGACTTCTCTCAACAATGTAATGCCCGCAAACGCCTGCAATTTTATTAAACCTAACATTCACTTGTTAATTTGTTGTTGTTGGCAGTTTTGCAGTTGCTGAGGAGACGCCAGCCCTTCCACCCCCATCAGTTATGTGGCACTTGACATCGGGAGTCCCAGCGGAAGATCCGTCATTTTGATTTCCTCTACAGAAGAGAGCTAGATATAAGATATGTAACCTTTTAAATCTTTAAGTAGTTAAATGTAGTTAAACAGTGCCTGAAGTGTAAAGTTGGTTCCAGGTAGAGTGTATATATTTGCGAGTATCGCTGAGACACTTCATTTATGTTTGCCAAGTTTGATAACTGAGAAATTAAGGTTTAATCCCCTTCTTGTTAATTTATACTGCCTGTTTGTGCTTTTTATTGCTGACATATAAAGAACATAATATATATTTTGATAATTTGATAGAGACCTTCCCACCTGTGAGAAGACACTGCAGAGACCGGCTGCTAAAGAGTTGAATTCTGTACAGGGCATTGAACTTCTACCCCTCTTGGTCCACGGCAGTCTGCCAGCCTATCCTCACCACCAGCATGGTAGGTCAAAATGTCTTGTCTTTACTTTCACGTATTATATTTCTGTACTTTAAACTTAGGCTGCTGGGTAATTATATGTTTATGAATTCAACTTAATTCAATATTAATGTAGGGGTATGGTATTTATATTATTACACTCGTACGTTCATGCACCCGTGAGACTCAGACCTAGGTCTTCGGGTGTGGTGGGGGAATCCGGATGGCAGATGGCAGCACCTGCCTCTGGGTTCGTATCCACTACACCAGGGGGCCTACCAGTCGTCCGCCACATGTCACGTGGCAGGTCTGAGTTCCTCGGGCTTTTTCCCTATATAAGGGCGGTTCCACCCCCATACTCATCAGTAGTGGTCCTAACCATTGCTCAACCTGGTCGTTACCTGAAAGGGTGACCGAATGCTCTGGCAGCATGTAGTCCTTTAAGGCTGTGATCATATGTGACGAATGCTTCTGTAATAAAAGCTCGGTTGCCTACCCGGAAACTTCTCCTCTCTTCGTTATGATTTAATCTAACTTATTGAGTCGAACCTCTACATTATTATAGATCTTTGAAATCTATGACTCATCAATTCTGTGATCCTAAAAAGTACTTTCATTTGTAGGGGCCAGCTATGGCGGTAGGCCATCTGCCCCGTTCCGGTTGCACCAGCCCTCAGGGGCTGGTCAGCCGGTATAAGCTGCCCCACTTGTGTATTATAAAGATCCAGATATAGGTGGAAGGTAGAGAATGTCAGACGAGGAAGTAGCTCAGCAGTGAGCTTCCGCCTGCAGGTTGGAGGGTCCCGGGTTCGACTCCCGGTTTCTCCAGGACATTTTCCGCCGACCTCTACACTGGTGGAGAAACAGAGTTGGTCTTGCCCTGCAAGGGGGGACTACGAGAACTTGGTACCTGAGCTGGTGTGACAGGAATGACGATTCAATTTGCTAGTGCTGGGAGGAGACTTGGTGGTTGGGCACAACTCAGTACTAGTCCCGGGTATCTGGTACCTATAGGGTACTGAACCCTATATTGAATCTGGTAGGGAGGAGTGTAGGGGCCAGCTCTGCCGTAAGGCCAGCAGCCCCGTTTCTGGAGATCCCAGCCCCCAGGGGCTGGCATCCGGTGGTAGCTCCCCCCTATGTGTGTGTCATACCAATCCAGGTGTAGGTGCCTGGAACGGTATAATACAGATACGCTTCGACCCTGGCAGTACTGTGTACTGGTAGGTCAACTGGGAAGTCAGGAGTGCCTCACACTGATTGATAAAGGAATGCTTGGTGCTGGTTGGCCATGGTTGAAGCTGGTTGGGAGGAGTGTAGGGGCCAGCTCTGGCTGTAAGTCCATGGCGGTAGGCCATCTGCCCCGTTCCGGTTGCACCAGCCCTCAGGGGCTGGTCAGCCGGTATAAGCTGCCCCCCTTGTGTATTATACCGATCCAGATGTAGGTGTAAGGTAGAGAATGTCAGACGGGGAAGTAGCTCAGCAGTAGAGCTTCTGCCTGCAGTTTGGAGGGTCCCGGGTTTGCTACAGTTGGTATCGACTTTATATGTTGGGTGGCTCTTTGGCTCGCTTAACTCTAGAGATACCAACACAACAAAGCCCCAGAACTTCCTACCAGCTCGGGTAGGCCTTTATTGAGAAGTAGCACGTCTGAACTGGACTAGGTCCAGTCCTCTTCAGCGGATCATCCGGCTCCTTAGTAGGAGCTGGATGCGAGGCGTGGTGCTGCCCCCTCTTGTACCAAACGGGTATCGCAAAGCGACACCTGGTTGGCATAGAAGGAACGAGCACCACACGAACACATCTCTCGGATGAAGCGCACTAATATATACATAACGATGCCGGCCCCTACACCACCCCCCCTAGACTTTACCTAGGGTAGGTGTTAAAAATACCTATTGTTAAAGTTATATGACAGTATATACATAGGTAAGTCTATTATCAAATGTTATATAGTTTATATGACATTAAGGGGCATTATAAATAATATGTACATAATAATAGGCATCGTCATATATAACCCAAAGTAACTAAATAATAACATAAATAGGAGGTGGTGCCTTGTGCACCATCAACTTATGGTGGAGTATTAAGGTAACAATGTTACAAAGTTATTTTAGTTATGAGACGTGATTAATGACATGTTTTTAAACATTTTTTTTTTTGAGTTTAGTTATGAAAATAGAGTTACAAAAATAAATAATAACATACATATACACAGTGATATGAATTTAAGAGGTGTCCTACCGGGGTAGTAGGATCACCCTTACAATAAAACTAAACTTGCGGCGAACCTGGAATGACTAGTTTCTGCAGCTCCATTCGGCGACGTACGAGTGGTGGCAAGCCACGTTGCTGTCTGTAGTGCCCTGGTGAGGATGGCAAGATGGAGCCCCCTTTTGGATGGTAATCCATGAATGGTTCGGCTGGCGTCCATCTTAGCTGCAGTTCGTCATCTCAGTCCGTCGGATCCGGGTAGTCCTCCGAGAAATAAACCTCTGGCATATAGTATGCCTTTACCCTCGGGTACTGAGGAACTAAGTAAGGAGGCCGGCAGATGGACACTTACAAGTCCCTGGACTCATCTTCAGTGTCCATCTTCTCAGCTGGCTCCGGGTTAGGTTCGGGAGCCGAGCTGCTACTTCCCACAGGGAGAAGCTTAAGGGCATCGGTGCTTGTGTCGCTAAGCAGGCTTAGAGCACCCATGCCTTCAGACGGGCTGTCCCCCACTGCCTCGGCACCAGCATCCGAGGGGACGACCAGAGAAGACGCGGTGAAGTCCCAGTCATCCAGGTGCTTGCCGAAGCAGAGGAAGAACTTCAAATCCGCCTCTTTGTACCTGTTGATGTACTTTAAGTTCTCAGCGGCGTGGAACTCTTTAAACTTCTCGGCTTCTCTCTGCTTTTCCTTACAGGATTTGTAGGCCTCCCTGATTTTATCTTCCTCCCTCTTCTGGATCTCAAAGACCAGGTTAAAGGTGGCTTCGGTCATGTCTCGCCAGTAATCAATAGACCACTGGCGATGCAAAGACTGCCATTCAGCCCTCAGGTTGTTTGGATCCGGCAGGTATGCTCGTCTCGGTGGTTGACGAACGTGTCCGGATCCTGAAGACCTGCCAGGGTACTGGCCACTAACCCCATGGTGGGGACCCGCGGGCCCTCAGATGAGGTAGCAGCTGGTACTGGTGCTGAAGATGGCACAGTAACAGGCGGAGCGTCTGCGCTAGGGACTGCAGAGCCCTCAACAGTGGTACCTCCCCTTCCTCGGCCGTGGCCGGGGAGTGGTCTGGTGGACTCGCATCCACCACGGCCTCTACCCCGAGCTTTCAGTCAACCCGAGGAGGTCAGGACCTGTGATTCGTGTCCTGCAGGTCCAATGGCAGGGAACTTTGCCATGTACTCTTCATAAGCTTGGCGCTGCTGTAGAGATTACTCTTCTCCGGCCCACCAAGCACTGTGGCCGGTTTTGGAACCGAAGAAGGTGCTCCAGTCTTCCTGACTTCTGGTGTCTACACCCGGGCGCTGTGCTGTGTAGGCAGGTGGTGGTGCTACAGCCTGGCTAACCACCTGATGGGTCTGGTTGCCAGGCATGTCCAGAGCCGAGACCTGTTGTTCTGACTGGCGACGATCAGCTGGGTTGGCTGGTCTTGACTGATCCTTATTGCCAGCCGGGCTTATGGATCGGTCTGCTCGGGTTCGTTTGGAGGTGGAAGTGGCTGAAGACTGTGCCCCAGCGGCCCCCCTCAAAACGAGCCAGCTTGTCCTTCTCTCTTTTATCGTCGCCCCGCCACTTCTTAAGTTTCAGATGACCCTCAGTGGGCAACTGGAACTTAGAACCGGAGGGGTTCACGGCAAAGTAAGTGGTCACAGTGCCACTCTTCTAAGCACAGAACTCGGGTACAAACGCCAACTCTCTCACCTCACTAGGTGTCAACGAAGCCCACTTCGCCAGGAGCTCATTGAAGCACTTCACTGCATGCTTGCGTGTCTTTTCCAGGCCAGTACCATGGGCTTTCTGCAGATGCAGAGTCAGGTCCCGGCGCCGGTTGGTCACGAACGTGCCATCGCACAGCTTGCTGGGGCGGTCTCCAGGGACACACTGCATCAAGGGCATGTGATACTCCACAATATGCCTGACGAACCGAGGCTTCGTCTCGAAGATCTTCTCTCCAGTAAGTGAGAGCTGGCAGGACTCGAATGGGCACTTGCGGCGATTGCCGCTGGGTCCCCATTGTGTCATAACCCATTGAACCTTTGTCCTGGACTCATTATTGTAAACCATACCCAATTTGGACTTGAGCTGGTCAATCCAAATTAGGTAGAATTTACCAACAGGGGTATCGTGAGGGCCGGTCTTCATCCATTCCTCATCGTCACTGTCACCGTCTTTGTTAACGGCGCCCGGGCACATGTAGTGGATTGTGTCATAAGCACAATCCGAGAAGGAGCGAGGGACACGTTCTTTAAATCCCTGTATTCTTCCACATCCATTTCTGATTCTCTTCTCTAGGGACGTCCGTGGTCATTTCTTCCCACGTCGTCACGGAGTCCAAATCAGATTTGGCTGACTCGGGCAGCTCCGGGTTGCTTTCGCTCCCCGACTAACTGCTCTAGTAGATGCCTGCCCCTCTATGCTGGACTCGGCTGGTGGTAGTAGTACCAGTCAAAGTCACAACCGAGCTGACAGCGGGCGACCTGCTGGTGGTGACAGTGGATGCTGCAGTAACCGAAGTGGCTGCGGTGACTGCTGTGGGTGCAGGAGCTGAAGCCTTTGGCTTACCTTTGTCCCCCTTCTTAGTAGGAGAGGGCTCGGGTACGGCCGGAGATGCTTTCGCTCCCTTCTTCTTATCTTTCTTCCCTTTCGTGGGCTGCTTTGGGGGCTCCGGGCTAGAATCCATCTTACCGGACTCTTTGCCTTTACCCCGGGTGCTCCTCCCGCTACTGACAGTAGTGTCAGTGTCCGAGGTAACACTGGACTGGAGCTGGGCTTGCTGCTTGCGGTGGGCCCAGCGGGCAGCAGCTAGCCCCTTCTGCTGGGCGTCAAGCTCACGGCACTTTGCTTCCACAGCAGCTTGCTGACGGGTAATATCCTCGTCCGAGATGTTACCAGCCACCTCCGGTATGTTGCCGCCTGGCTCCTCCTCGGACTTCGACCTCTCGATCGCAATCCGAAGGTCCTCATCCTTGAGATCAGACTCGGTCAGAGGGCCCTTCGGTGTAGGCTTGCGGACCAATTTCTTGATCCGCCCGGATTCCACCGACGAGTGTGTGATGGTAGAGTCGGTGTCCATGTCCGACTCCGACTCCCTTAGCTGTGTTGCCCTCCGGGTGATCCCTTCGGACAGCAGAACAACCCGCGCCAGGTTCTCGCCGAACATCATGGCTCCTGCCAACCGTTTGTAGTTGCGAAGCCATGACACTGGCATACTCCCAGCCAGCTTGTCAGAACACGAGTCTATCACCAGTAATTTGAAATCATCTGGGATAGCCTCCGGTTCACCAGGCACCACCGCCAACAGACCACATCCAAACATGGATGGGTGCATGGGGATATAGGTCCCCCATCTCGTGTACACTATCCCCTCGCCTTCGTCCATGTGAGCCGGGCGTTGGATAGTGGTTTTGAATCCCAGAGGATACCTGACAGAAATGTTGTCATCTACGGCCTAATGTCCAGGCAGGATGAAAAACTTCTCCCAATAGTGTATAATCTGCTGAAAAAATTGGAGATCAGGTGTAATGATGGGGACTTTGTTGAGATAGTCAGAATGAAAAAGCCAATCCCAATCAATCAGGGTGAACAACCTCCAAAAGAAAAGGTGCCATTGATGGTATGCTTCAGCAATGCTGCAATAAGATCTGCTATACTGTCCAAAAGATGGCAGCTAAATGAGGTAGGGAAACAGTAAGGAACCAAAATTGGCTTTGCCTTGGATGAATGTAAAGAAATGCGGGAGGCAAAGAAACATGGTAGAGCTCTTGTAGCTGCTGCTAAGAAAAAAGGTCTTAATGCAGGCTTGGAAAAAGACGGCATCAAAATTGATGAGAAAGTATATAGTTACACGGCTCTATCATCTGTGCCAGACAAATTTGACAATCCCCCTTACGAGCCACCGTCTACTGGGGGGGTGACCAAACAAAAAACAAAAAGAAACAATGAGGAAACTCGTATCATCGAAACCAAAATGGGAATTGTGTATCAGGGTAAAAATACATATTTATCTAATTGGTACCCCTGCAAGATAGACTTTGTTTATAAGAATGTGTCCTACACATACAACAGTGTAGAGCAAGGATACTTCCATGTGAGTCTACTAGAATTGGGTCATCCTGCTGCGGCACGAGAAATAATGTACATACATCTGGAAGAGGTTCTTAAAAAAAAGAACTTTCTGTCAAAATCCCAATTTGGATATAGACCAGGTCTGGGTACTGGAGATGCTATCTTTGGATTGTTAAATGATATTTATGAGAATAGAGATAGGGGTCACCTCACTGGTGTGTGTTACCTAGATTTGTGGAAAGCATTTGACTCTGTCCATCATAAGTATCTAATAGAGTTGCTTGGTCAGTTGGGTTCACATGATACCAGCCTAAACTGGCTTATAAGCTATTTGACAGGCGAATGCAATACACTAAGATAGGTACATATATATCTGGTATAAATCCTGTATGATATGGTGTCCCTCAAGGTTCTGTACTCGGGCTGCTATTATTCATTATGTACATAAATGATGTCAGCGATATGCTGGGGGATTGTCAGCATTATTTGTATGCTGACGATCTAGTAATATATTGTTCCAATAATTAGATAGACCTAATAAGAGGCTACAAATGGCATTGAATTGATTAGAGTCTTGATTTATTAACAAACGTCTGACAGTCAACTCTGATAAATCGATGGTTGTGTGGTATGGCTCGATCAATAAGCTGAGTAAAACAAAAGGTATCACTCTACATCTATGTAACAAGGAGCTTGAGGTACTAGACAACTACTGTTACCTAGGTTTGAAGCTTGATAGTGCTCTTAGTTTTGCCCCAGCCTTAAAGGAACTGTATAGTAAGGTTCACCATAGGCTATTTCAAGTTTAGTAAGTTCCGCAACAGTCTAACTGAAAACGTTGCTATAACTGTGTATAAAGCGACTATCTTATCTGTCTTTGATTATGCTTGCTTTGCCTATGAGGGTGCAAATGATGGGCTCCTAAAAGAATTGGATAGACTCCAAAAAAGGGATTTGAGAATATGTTATATAGGTAAGCAGATGTCTGAAGATGAGATGTACGCAGCCTCTGCCATTCCTAAGCTAAATAGACGTCGCCAAGAATTACTTCTAAATTAGATGTATAAGTTGTCGAAGCGGCCGGAGTGGTTGGACCTTGAAGTACGGAGACCGGGATTACGCTCTGAGGCTAAAGTACAATTTAAGATGTTTCGTGCATGAAACTTTGGTTATAATAATGCGCCTCTGTATAGAGGAGTCACTCTCTGGAACAATCTCTCGGCCACCATCCAAACGTCTGAAAACAAACACAAGTTCAAGACGCGTATTAGAGGAGTGGAGGATTTGACCAAAGTTCCTGACGATGATAATAGTTGATGATTAATATAAGTTTATAATATCTGAATATCTGTTGCTAGGGAGTTGTTTGATTGGACTGCACCTGTAGCAACTAGTACAATGCAATTGTTAACATGGCACCCTTAGACCACTTATGTTGGTTAAGTGTTATCCCTATGAATTGCCCACTAGGGAGCAGTTCGCTTGGACTGCACCTATGGTGGCACATAATATTACAATGAGCCACATCTGTAGCAACTAGTACCATGCAATTGTTAACATGGCACCCTTAGACCACTTATGTTGGTTAAGTGTTATCCCTATGAATTGCCCACTAGGGAGCAGTTCGCTTGGACTGCACCTATGGTGGCACATAATATTACAATGAGCCACATCTGTAGCAACTAGTACCATGTAATTGTTAACATTGAACCCTAAATACCACTTATGTTGGTTAATTGTTATCCCTTTGCGTTGGCCACTAGGGAGCTGTTCGCTTGGACTGCACCTATGGTGGCTGACAACTAGCTAATGTGTATTATACAAAGTCTCTTGTGTTAGTCTACTGTTATCTGATACAATAATTAGTGTGCCATCTATCTATCAATTTTAGTCCTTTTATTCCCTCTTTATGTAAATGCCAACTAGCATGAGTAGTAATCACTGATTAGGTCAATTGTTCTATTTTTGTATATAGTATATAGTGTAATGTGTATATTTAATTTTCTTAGAAGCTACCTTCGCCTCCGGATGATTCCTAGGCCGACCTCTAGGGCGTTTCTCGGGTACCACCTTGGGCCTACTTATAGCGGGCTCTGGCTGTTGGTAACCAAACTCCCTCTCTGCCGCTTCGCGTCCCTTCCAGGGTCTGAGCTTTCCTACATTGGTCATCTGGAGTTTTTGACTCGTATTGAATATTGGTGATTCGGGAGACTTTCACCAGTTTACCAGCAACCCCTCTCCTTTAGGGGGAGACGGTGGTATGTACCCATATCTGTGGAAGGCCGGGTAGGAGAATTCTTGATGGATACTGGAGCCAGCCACTCCTGTGTGTCCAAGAGATTCTTCGACTCGGTGGCCGGCAGCCATGAGAACCTCAAAACGGGGGTAAATGCTTGCACAGCCGACGGAAGCAGTATGCATACTTTTGGTAGGACGTTTATGCCTATCCGTATAGGACGCAAAGAATTCGTTCTTTCACCAACTATAGCAGAGGTTAGTGATGACGGAATCCTCGGATTGGATTTTGCAAGCTTGTATGGGGCCGTCTTGGATCCCAGGGATGGTATGATGAGTATACGGAACCCGTATGGCTTGCATGTCCAGTGCGTATTGAGACAGGTGTCTTCGGTTGCATCAGTAATACACACGGTGAAGATCCCACCGGGTACCACTTGTGATGTCCTTTGTGGCGGATTGATGGCCCAGAGGAATGAAACTGGAGTCTATGAACCCGACACGGTATATTTATCAAGTATCGGGTTGGACTCAGTGGATACATTAGTGGCTAATGCAGCTTGGTCTGTATTACCCATAACTAACCGAAGTGGTTCGGTGGTTTACTTGAAGCGAGGCGACAGTGTGGGTGTGATGAGTTCGGTTGAACACGTCGCCGAGGCCAGGTTCAATAAACCACTAAACCCTGTTAGTAAGCATCCATTGGATGAAGAATTTAAGAAACTGGTTGAACAATCAGATTTGCAGGACACGGAGGATAAGGAACGCCTAGCGAAACTCCTACGGAGGTACGAGAGTGCTTTCGGTAGGGAAGGAGGACCGGTAGGCAGATCCGATAAGGTGTTGCACACTATAGATGTGGGCGACGAGAAACCTTTTAAAATCCCGTATCGCAGGCTTCCTCTTAAGAAGAAGCTAATTTGTGAACAGGAAATACAGAAGCAATTGGACCTAGGGGTCATCGTGCCGAACTCGAGCCCCTGGTCCAGCCGTGTTTGTATGACCACTAAGAAAGATGGTACAATCCGCTTTTGCGTGGATTACCGAAAATTAAACGGTATAACAAAGAAGAACTCGTATCCTCTATTTAGGATAGACGAGACCTTGGATAGCTTGGGTGGGAACCAATGGTTCTGTACATTGGATTTACAATCCGGGTATTGGCAGATACCGATGCACCCTGATGACTAGGAGAAAACTGCGTTCTCTAGTCATATGGGGCTATACGAGTATAATGTCTTGCCCTTCGGATTGTGTAACGCCCCAGCTACATTCGAGGCCATGATGGAATCCTTGTTGAGCGACCTTTTGTGGAAAAAATGCTTGGTCTACTTGGACGATGTTGTCGTGTTCGGCAAGTCGTTTCAGGAATGCCATGCAAATCTGCAATTGGTACTCGACCGGATACTATCCAATGGTCTAAAACTTAAACCCAAGAAATGTAATCTGTTTAAGAAAACAATTACATACCTGGGAAGGATCATCACCCCCAGCGGAGTGAGTGCAGATCCGGAGAAATTAGAAGCTGTAGAAAATTGGGAAAGACCCACGAGTGCTAAGGAGGTGAGATCATTTTTAGGATTTTGTTCCTACTACCGTGATTTCATACCGAATTACTCTCGTGTCAGTTTTCCAATGCAGTGCTTAGCTCACTGGACCCCGGGTAGGGCACGGGACCCATTCCCATGGACCAGCGAGCAAGAAGAATCTTTTAATAAAATAAAAGATTTGTTTAGAAACACACCCGTATTGAAATATCCCACTCCCGAGGGACATTTCATATTAGACACCGACGCGAGCAATGATGCAATCGGGGCGGCTCTCTCTCAGGTCCAGGACGGAGTTGAAGTCCCAATAGCATTCGCTAGCAACACGCTAAGCAAGACCCAGCATAATTATTGTACCACTAAACGGGTACTCCTCGCGGTAGTGGTGTATACGAAGAAGTTTAAGCATTTCCTTTACTTTACGAACCAACCATTCGTCTCTTAGGTGGCTCCTTAACTTTAAGGATGCCGAGGGGATGATTGGACGATGGTTAGCTCATCTATCCGAGTTCGGATTAGAGCACAAACAAATAGAGCACCGGCCCGGTGCTAAACATATCAATGTGGATGCCTTGTCGAGGCGACCCGTCCGAAAGTGCCAGAATGCCACTTGTGAAGACTGCGGGGCCCACAATGCTGTGGTAGCTGGGTTGGTATTTAATTATATCACCCCCCGTATCCCCTGGGAGGAGGCTGTATGTAGCTATCTCGATTGGTCCTCGGAGACCATCAAGAAGTTCCAACAGTCGGACCCCACCACAAATTACAAATAGTGATTCCTACCCCGATGAGGAGGGATATCATGTATTATTGCCATGGCCACCAAACTAGTGGCCATTTCGGTAAGAAGAGGTCGATAGAGCGTCTACAAAGACGTTACTACTGGCCTGGAATGAGAGGCGACCTACTTCGGTGGATCGCCACTTGCCCGGATTGTTGTAAAAACAAGCCGGGACCCGGCCTGGGAAAACAGTCTGGACACCCTCTGGGTTGAACATTTGTTGTTGACCGGGCTTCCAGTCTAACAACAGATGCTGGGATGTAAAGCCATCCTCTTCGAATCCCTCTAGCCCAGGGCTGGGGGGATCCGCATCGGGTTTCCCAAGGCTTTCGGCCAATTTGGCCGCGCTCCACCCCCGAACCAACTGGTCACGGCACCAGTGTAATGGTTCGTATCGACTTATATGTTGGGTGGCTCGTTGGCTCGCTTATCACTAGAGATACCAACACAACACGAGTAGTTCGGGTTGGGCAAAGCCCCGGATACCCCTACCTCTTGGTAGATAATAACTTAGCGTCTTGACTGGACCATGTCCAGTCCCCTTCTGCCACTCGTCCGGCTTCTTAGTAGAAGCTGGACGCGAGGCATGGTGCTGCCCCCTCTTGTACCAACGGGGTATCGCAAAGCGACACCTAGCTGGCATAGAAGGAACAAGCACCACACGAACACGTCTCTCGGATGAACGGCAATAATATATGTGACCCATCAAGCGAGAACACCCCTCCGCGGCAGATTTTTAATTCCCCATTTGGCCACCAGGGGGCATTTGAGAGGCAAAATTACTCTAAAATCATTGTAGAAATGCAATAAGGTAATTTTTGATGCAGAATTCAATGGTCTCATTTAAAATGCACCATTTTCGGTAGAAATGACCCCTATTTGGAAGGTAAAATGAACATTTTTCATGAGAAATCAGCCTATATGCCTGTTTCTGGTTGCCATGGCAACCATTCCAATAATCAAAATTTGCAGATTTTTATGCCAATTTTCAGGGAAACTCACTAAAGACCCAAATCTGAAAACAGAAATGGAAAATTCCTTCTAGATCAAAATCTATGACAAAAATCACCATATTGTTATGTGTTTTTACGAAAAAGGCTGATTTATCATGATTTTAGATATTATTATGGTTTATAATGTATTTAGAGCTTAATCATCAATTTCAAATATGAATAACGACCTATGTTCAAGGTGGGGTTCTGACATAACTACTAGGAATATTTAAGCCAATAATGTCTCATTTTAAAGATCTTCAGATGAACTTTGATAATGAGTTTCCCTGCAGATGGGTGTTTTTGCTTGCCTGGTCACATATATACAACGATGCCGGCCCCTACACTTTTGTCTCTCGGACCTATTTTACGATACCGTTTTTGGCGGTAATACTTGCCTGCGATTTGAACAGCGCCGATGTGTTCTCCATTTTCATCACACACATACTCGTTATCAGAATTAACATCCTGCAACTCTAGAGGAGCTATCTGACCCACTCCGGGACCCCCAAATGGTGCTTCCGAATACTGTATTGGCGATGTACGCAAGGGACTATGGGGTAAACCCAGCAATCTCTTCTTTCTATCATAGCCATCTATAGCCATAAACAGATCACTGAAGGAAGTTTCATCCTTCCACGAATCCCATACTACTTGCTTATGGTCATCGTCTCATAATCCGCAAAAGAATTGTGTAAACAATTCTAGCAGATAGCAATCATCATCGTGTGCCCAATTTGGTCGGGCTTTAGACAATAAATCTTGTAGTTCTAAACCGAATACCTTATGGGATTCCTTCGGTTTCTGAGTCCTTTTTCTTAAAAGTGACCCATGGATCCTCTCTTACGATAGAGACGAATAAGTAAGCGGAACACTCGACCAATTGGTCGTAAGTACCGTATATTCCATAGGCAGTCCTCCATTGGTTTAGAGCTACCTTTCCGCCTTTACTTAACCAACAGATGAGATAAGGTAAGGCTTCTTCCTTAGTCCATCCGCTACAGTTGACTTCATCCATGAATGCCTGGTACCGGTCCCTCCACGGTTCATTCGGGTCATAAGGAGGAGGTATTCTAGCACTCCTTCTTGCTGGATTAGCGCAGCCTCGAAGCCTGTCAGCCTCTCGCATGCTCCAATCCATGATTTCCATACCATCGGCACCTTTCCGGTAGCAGTCAATACCCAGATTTTGGATGCATTGACTCCTATCAAAAATACTCTGCATTGCAGCAGGCATGGAGGCCCTACGATTAGGCTTCCTACCATCCCCTCCAGATCCAGATCCAGATCCTCCTGGTGGTCCATTCGGGGGTCCATTTCCACCAGGTGCTGAAGACCCGCCTGCATATCCTCCGGATCCGCCATTATAGCCGGCCGATCCATAGTTATATGATTGGTTTCCGGTATACCTAGGACGATAACCATTTTGGTTTTGTCCTTGGTTATATCCATTCCCAGAGTACCATGAGCCCGATCCGGAACCTCCGTACTGTGGTCTCGGATGATAGCCATTTTGACCATTTCAGATATTATTTTGTCTGGCATTTCTGGGTGGACCCTGGCCACCGGATACTGCTTGGGGAATGTAAGTATGTGATATCACATTCCCTCCTGATCCTGTCATCCCTACCTGTGACAATGGTATGGGCTGAGGGACTGCTCCAGATGGTGCCTGCGCGCGGACAATAGTTGGACCTGGGGCCGGATACCTAGGTCCAGCCGGGGTGCTATGTCCCAGATTTGAAAAATAAGAGGGCGGGGTTAGCAAAGCTCTTACTGGTGCCACTGCCTAGGGTGTAGGCGGTGGAACTGTGTTCCTTATGGGAACATTTGCTTGCAGTGGTCTCATTTTACCACTTAGATCGGGTATAGGTGGTGCCCGTCCCACGTGTGGATCTCTTCTCGGATCCGCAGGTGGGGACGAATTATCAGCTAGTGGCTTAGTGGCATTGACTGAATCAGTCGAACCATCAGAGCTCACTCCCCCGGAACCAATACCATCCGGTTTCGAGTACACTCCAGAACTAACATTTTTGTTCGCTCCATCTTTAACAAAAGGGTTAAATCTGGTGGGTTGTGTCTGCTGCTGACCGGTAGGTGTGGAGACTATCCAATCTGATGGTATTGTTGCCATTCCATCATCATTATTCAGCATGCTTAAAACGATACTCGGATCTATATTCGCTACAGATTTTTGTACTGCTTTAACATACTTGTCTAATGCCAATACAGTTTCCTGCAATTCCTGTATGTCTTGGATTATACCTTCTTTATCTTGTTCTAGTTGTTGATTATATGTTATTATCCCCAACCGAACCGATTCATTATCCTGAGCTTGCTTATTACATTTTTCTTTCAAGTCTTCTAACTCAGTACGATAATGTATTACTTCAGCTTCTGTATTTACTTTTTCTCGACAGAGCTGATCATTCGTATCTACATATTCTTGTATAAGGCTATGTTTTGAATCATATTCCTTTTGATATGATTCCCGCATTTCATGCAGTCTGTCTCTTTCGGTTTGAAGATCAGTCATATAGCTTTTTCTTTTCTGATCGAATTCTTTTCTCAGTTCAAGAAGATCGTGTTCGAGTTGTTCCTTTTCTGAAACAACTTCATCCTTTGCTTTATTTAAAACATTTAATGTTTCATTCAAAGCGACATAGTTGTCATTCATTAGGAAGACATCTGGTTGTTTTAATTCCTCGCCTTCGGGTATGCTGTATGTTGCATCATCAATGGCACTGTAATCCAAGATTGGCAAAGCTGATCTTGGAACGTCATACGGTAGCTCTCCAAATGTTACCCTCTTTGTAGGCATCGGAGCTTGATGTTCCGGGTTAGTGCTTCCACCAGCCTCGAACATCGAATTGCATAACTCTCCAGCGAGAGAATTGTTTTCTATCCGCCTCTGTATAGATTGTTCCCTTCTAACAGAGTCTGGTATATTCTCCTCACTATCTATTTGATAATGGGGATCGGATTGTCACCAGGCTGAATATCCGTCATCCTGGGGGTTCGAATGGGCTTGTACCACTAGGGTACCATTCGCATTGTCTTGGACAGATACCTGTCCATCAGGGCTATACACTCCAGAATAAGGGTATTTACAGCACCATGAGTTAGACTACACCTTTTCTTTGCTTAAAGAAAATACATGACCTCAGGCTGATTTGGCATTAGGAGGTGCCCCGCGTATAAGGCGCACCCCCAACTCAAGGCAATAACCCTCCCGCGTATAAGACCCACTCACCATTTGATTTGCGTATAAGACGCGCCTTATACGCGGGAGATTACGGTACCCCCAATGTTGGTGGTGGAGGAAACACTGGGCCTAACCAGTCACAGTGGACCTAAAATCAACCACCACCCCCACCACCTAATAACAGCAGTTTTGGTGGTTTAGGAGGCAATCAAACCTTGAATGAAACCAAGGTGATTGAATGGAGCAAACAACAGTTTAGTAGACTGATGTATGCTCATAACTCAGCCAGAAGGGTTGCCGTCATTCCGAAGGAATATGATGGTACTCGACCATGGAAGGAAAGGTTTGAAGATTTCATCTACGTGATGAACTGCAATGGGTGGACCCCATACGAGGCGAAGCCACATCTTGTTAGATGTCTAAAGGGTGGCCCGGGTCGCATGGCTGTAGAGCAATGGCGGACCTGGTATGGCCTCGTTGGAAGTTTTGAGCAGTTAGTTGAAACTGCTAGTGGTATTGTGCAACATGGTCAAGGAGGATCCGATGGTGCGTTTTAGAAAACAAACCCAGAAACCTACAGAAGCGTTTAGAGCATACGGGGTGGAACTCCATGCCCTATTGAGTAAGGCCAGACCCGGGACAGAGAACCAGGACTGGTATATGGAAGACTTGATTACTCAATTTGTCAAAGGGCTAAGAGACCGAGATGAGCAGATAGCTGCAAGAGACGCCTGGAAAGAAGGGTCCACGTTGCACGGCATATTTAATGGTATAGATATGGCCGTGAAGAAATGAACCATGTTAGCCGGGGACGTTCCTAATGTAACAGGACAGACCCCAGTAGCAGCTGCAATGCATTGATCCGAGGACACTAGCACCTCGGATGACTTCAAGTTGATTGACATTGAGCAGGAGGATGGTACCTTCTGTGCAATGCAATTGAGAAAGAACACTTCCGGTAGGAAATACATTCCGAGGAAGGTGTTTAACAAGTCGAAGGATGCTAAATCAGCACCCGAGACTTCAGGTACACCCAGGTCCAATGGCAAGGCGAATAAGCCTGCCGAGAGCACTTCTAAATTGAGTGGTCAGTCTCCAGATTTGACAAAGGTAATGAAAGATATGTGCAAGAAGATAACTGAAGAACTACAAGCCAGTCGGTCGAGACCTAGAGTGGATCGCCGAACTGTGAAATGTTTTAGGTGCCAGAAAATGGGGCAGTATTCGTCAGAGTGTACTGTTGCAAAGCCAGTAATGGCGGCTTATTATGAAGCCGAAGCCGAAGCAGATCAGCAGGATGCTGATGTACCTGATGATAGGCGCTGATGATGTTAGGCACCCCTGAAGATAGGCCATGTTTCTAACATCCATTCCCAATGTCCATTCCTGCTGTCTCTTTCCTATGTCTCAATGTCTCTAAATAATCCAACATCTGGTCACAGAAGGTAGGGGATGTTTTCCAACATCCATTCCCCCAACATCCAAGCACAGATCATAAAAGGGAGGGGATATTTACATCCGAATACCCAATGTCAGAGTACAGGCCTACCCAACATCCGAGTATCCAACGTCCCTGCACACAACATCCATGGACCACGCAACCAATGTCCAAGTACCCAATGGCCAAGTACCAAACATCGAAGTACCCAACATTCGAGGGCCCAACATCCATGCACCTAACATCCATGTACAATGTCCAAGCAACCAATATCTGAGCAACCGATGTCTGAGTACTCAATGTCTGAATACCCAACATCCAAGAAATAAATATCCAAGTACCCAAAGTCTGAGTACCTAACATGCGAACAATCAATGTCCGAGTAACAAACATCCGAGCAATCAATGATTGAGTACCCAATGTCCGAGAACACAACCAACAGAGAAATGAACCAATTTAGACATCAATACTTTTGTATACAAAATATACATACAACACATCTTGTGTAGGCCTATAAGACGCATCCTAAGTTGAGGAGAATGTTATAAAGTGCAGATGGCACCTAAGGGCTATTCTCACATATACAGAACATCCTCTATGTGAGGATTTCTAATATACAATACAATCTCTTTATGTAACCCTGCCATAATAACATTTCCGTTATACAGGGTTTTGAGGAAATTTCCAAGAAGGTGATAAAGTTCCTCTTCTGGGTGGTATTTGAGAGCAATTTTATAGGATGAGGACCCTCAAACATCTAAGACCCCCCCCCAAGATATTTTCTCAGTTGATCTGTGTAAATTACAAAAATTACCTGTCTGAAGAATCCCATGCTTGGTTATAACTAATGAAATCCCTGATTCTAAATTATTGCCATACATTTCTATAGTAAACAGACCAGTTATAATGAAAATTTGGCACTAGAATGCAGATGTAACAAAGTAATTTTGACATAAATTTCTTAGTGGTGGTTGTCATCAGTGGGGGATTTGGGCAGGTGTGATGGCTTCTCCCCCCAACCATCTGGACCATACATCAGGATTTACAGGATCTGCCTGATTTCAGGGTGTTTCTTATATGCAAGGTTTATTTGTAATGAAGCAGTACTAAAATCTAAAATCAAGTCCCCTCTGCACCTTATAGCATTCTCTTTAACTCAGGGTGCATCTTATACATGAGATACTTCCTATACTTGAAGGTTTAAGGTATGATTAAAGTAATGAAGTTTATATTGGTTCAGTTTTCTGCATGTTGTGTACTTGACATTGGGTACTTGGACATTGGTTGCTTGGACGTTTGGTGCTCGGATGTTTGGAATTTGGACATTGATTGTTCGGATGTTGGGTACTCAGACACTGGGTACTCGGACATTGGTATTTGGACATTGGGTATTTAAATGTTGGGTAAGCTTGGACTTGGACATGGGTACTTGGATGTTGGGTACTTGGAGGTTGGGTTCTTGGATGTTGGGTACTTGGATGTTAGGTACTTGGATGTTGGGTACTTGGATGTTGGGTACTTGGATGTTGGGTACTTGGATGTTGGGTACTTGGATGTTGGGTACTTGGATGTTGGGTACTTGGATGTTGGGTACTCGGATGTTGGGTACTCGGATGTTGGGTACTTGGATGTTTGGTAGTTCTGTACTCAGAGGTTTGCTATTCTGATATTGGCTACTTGGATGTAAGGTAGGCCTTGGACATTGATACTCGGACGATGGTTACTTGGACATTGGGTAGGACTTAGATGTTGGGAGAATAGATGTCAGAAAATAGTCTACCTTCTGTGATCGGATGTTGGGGGAACAGATGTTGGAAAACACCCCTGTACCGGTACTGTCTATCCCCTGATGTAGCTAGTACTTGGATGTTGGGTATTCGGATGTTAGGTACTCAGATGTTAGTTAGGCCTCAGACATTGATACTCTGGACATAGGTTACTTGGACATTTGGTAGGCCTGTACTCGGATATTAGGTACTCAGATGTGTGATAGGCACATATTAGTACTTGGACGCTTGATAAGAATGAGACAGGAGATAAGCCTCAAATGGCCTATATTCCTGAGGGCCTAAGATCATTGTGCTTAACATCAGGGGGGCCAGAATTCCTCAGGGGCCTACACTCAGGTGGTCAAAATTCCTCAAGGCCCACTACCAGGGGGCTTACTTTCCTCAGGGCCTACAATACTTGTACCGGTAATGCTGGCAGGTGTACTAGCACCTGGATGTATTTACATAACGACCATCAGGTGTACCACCCCTAGTGACAGGGTGTGGTATTACTGCATACATTATAGGCGAGTATAGCATAGTGAGTGATAATGGATGTCATATGAATGGTATAATGTACAATATATTAATGGAGTAAAAGCGGTCGAGTTCTCTACTTATCACATAGATGTAATTTTAACATAAGTGCAACCATGCAAATATAACATGATATAAAGATGTCATTATTATATAAAAGATACCATTGAAATGGGAATGCTGACCACCAATCATACTCAAATAGCCCAGCTAGCAAAACCCGTAGTAAATCACATCATTTTTACATCTTAGAGAGTTTTAGCAGTCCCGATGTGAACGTATTCGTATTGCGTAACCAGGCAACCATGTTGATTACGTCATCAAAGCGTGTGAAGTCCGAGAGTACTATGTACGCCCATCACGTAGCAAATCACTTAGATACGTTCTGTACGTACGTAGCTCCGTAGTAGAGGTACGTTTACGGATACGCCCACGTTGGCTTTGCTAAAACTCTCTCTTGTGTTGATCCTCACATACATAATATTATCTCGCGAATTTTGTGGAAAAAAACCATCGTATGTGCAAGACGTTTTCACGTCACTATGCATGTACATATCATACGTCAATATGATGTACTTAAAACTAATCAAAAAGATGTTATTCTTGACATGTAAGCTGACTATGATTTATGTCATAAATAAGATGTTACTCATAGATGTAATTTCAATGTTAGTGCAACCATGTAAATATAACATGATATAAAGATGTCCTCATTACATAAAAGATACTATTAAAATGGGAAAATTGATCACAAATCATAGTCAGATAGGATACCTCAATGAGAGTCTAAGCCAATAGAACAATAATATATGTGGGCATGGGAGCATTGTGGTTGATAGTGGTAACGTGACATACCCTGGGAGGACGACTCTTAATCCTCAAGGGTTTAGCTACTTGGACACCCCAAGTGATCCAAATATAATAATACTACATGATTGAGCTAATATGGGAATGGCACGCATGTTAACGGTCCCAAGACTCCAAATTAGCCAATGCCTCGCCACTTAGAACTCCTAATAAGGTGCATCATGACGACCATGGTACACTTCTGAATCTTCTATAGAAACAGATACCAGTGCATTAAAGGGTTAAAATGGGTTTTCACTGCTATCCAATATTAAAAGGATAGGCCGGTGCCTCTGTACTATGGGTAAAAAAGGGCAATATTTGGCTAGGCCAGAGACTTGGTCATGACAAGTCTACACTAGAAGGGCGATTTCACATCGGGGAACATGGTTGATGTAACTATTCTATGGGCTGTCAAAGCCCATAGAATAATAATACCAGCCATTCAGTGCAGACCTCTCTTGAGGCAGTAGTACCCATCACATAACTGATGTAATTAGTGATACCAAAAATGTCTGATCAATGTTGTCAGGCTGGATTGGAGGTGTTACTGAATGAGTGAGGGTCAACCACAGACATCATTTAGAATGTGTCGGATGGTTGGTTGGAGGCACTTTTGGTCAGTGTCATTTAAAGAAGGCTCCCACATTGTTATGTCTGACATTCTAACCATTTGCAGGGTAGAAATATAGGTCAGGAATTTTATTGTAAAGTATCTCACACAGAGTAGTCTTTCAAATACATATTTACCTGGTTGCTGTAAAATCATTTAAGCTGACAATGAAAGTGAAGAATAAACTATTGGTATACCAGTTGTAGACACCTATATTAATGTGATATAGAGAGATTCCTTCATTCATTCATTGCTAGCAAAGCTTCATGTACTCATTTCAGCTGATTCTTACATATTAGAGTCTAAGGACTTCAATTGCATGGGGCTGTGTACAAATGACGTCATGCAGGAGGGGGGGGGGTCCCACTTGCCATGACCAAGCATGACAAGGGGGGAGGGGGGTCATGGGCTGCATGACATCATGTCATCAAGAAATCACAATATGCTTTGGTTTTGGCAAGAACAAAAACTTTTGTAAAAAGATTTGTAAAGGTAGGGAAGTTTAATGCATTCAGTCCCACTGTTGATAAATAACAAACACTCCCCTGGAGCTCTCCACCACCCTGTTGCTATTTTAACTGAGGGGATGCTTGGGGAGATCTCCCAAAATTACTCTCCACATCTTTGTCTGAATGGAACTCTATCGGACTCACCTTATTTGCAGATTCTACAGTAAAATGCTGAGGTGACTCAATTGCTTTGTAAGATCATAAATTGGAACTAGGATTGCAATCGATGGTCTCCTGAGAATTTGTGATGCTTTCTGAGATTTTTTTTTTCTATTAGGCCAGAGTCTTTGGCCTGATACCTATTTCTAGTAGGCCTACACTTGTATATGGTTCAAGTTACAGATTAAATCAATACATTTAATATATCAATACATTCAAGCTCTTGAACTATATGATCCTTAATACCGTAATCTCCCGCGTATAAGGCGCGTCTTATACGCCAAACAAAATGCTGCTGAGTCTTATACGTGGGAGGGACATTGCCTTGAGTTTGGGGTGCGCCTTATAGGGGGGTATTTTTACTATAGAACAGTACTAAATTAACAAAAATCTGCCCTTAGGGGTGTGCCTTATACGTGGGACAGGCCTCCCTGAGTTGGTGGTGTGCCTTATACGCGGGCTGCGCCTTATACGCGGGAGATTACGGTAATAACTGTTCTAGATCTTCTCTTCGCTGACAAGTGTACAACTTTCTCTGCAAAGAAGGCAGATTATTAACTGTATTAGACTATTGATCTTGACAGTTTTTAAGCCCTTTTGTGACAGGAAATACTTGTGTATGATCACTACCATAGTACTCCGTGTATAACTATAAGGCATGTAAATGGTACATCCTGTATATAGGGACCCATACATTATATAAGCTGACAGTGCTTGGCATGTTTCTCTGTTCATTTGTTGATCAGTGCTAGTTCTTTTTTTTTTTACTTTGCATGCATCTTATCCTTTATTGCCAATTCACACCCACTATATGTCCCTTTGAACCATTTTTGAAATTTGTTTATAGCCTATAGGCCTTCACTATTCATGCACTTTGAGGGGGGGTATCTCCCTGCATGACGTCATGCTGAGGGGGGTCAAGTGTTGTATGACGAAACATGACAAGGGGGGGAGGGGGGGGTCAAAAATGGTCCTAAAATGGATGATGTCATTTGTACGCAGCCCCTATCAGGGATCATTCCTTTAGGGCCTTTTCTCCACCAAAACGAATATCCCAAAATAAAGCACCCCCTGCTATGGGAATACCCCAAAATGAAGCGCCCCCCTATGGATATACCGCAAAATGAACTGCCCCCCTACATGAATGATCCAAAATGAGGTGCCTCCCCCTCATGAATACCCCAAAAATGAATTGCCCCCCCCCCTTGAAAATCCCATCCCCCGGCCATGAATAATGAACACTCCCTTAGAGAAAAACGAATCTTGTGCTATATAACCAGGTCCGTATACGTGTATCAACAATTATAATTAGCATGTTCAGTAAAAAATGCATATTTTGCATGTTTTGATGAAGCGTACCTATGAAGATATTATGATTCCTTCAACAATTATTTAAATCTATTAAAAATTGAGGGAGTTTTAGGCATTTATCTTCAGTTTTGGCCATTTCTGCCAACATTTAATTACTGACAATTTATCCCAGTTAGGTCACATGAGCACTGTATTGCACCATGTTATCATAACTTAACTTTAAGAAAAAAACATTCGAATGCGGAGTTCATTATTTTCTTTGTCAGCCCATGTAATGTCATCCTTCTGTAATGATAATAGACCCATGTTTTGACCTCAGGATACACCCCATGTCTCTACACTGCACTGAAACGCAGGGCACACATCACCAGGATTGTCACCTACATCCAGATGTTAATGGTAGTTACTCAAGTAAAATGTAATTCTAAAATTACATGACATCATGCCTGACAATAAGGTATAACACGTATTGGTTATTATAAGATAAGACCATAAGGGCCCCTGACGGGTAAAATCGACAAGGGGACAAGGCCACTTCGACAAGGGACATAGAGCTTAGCGACAAGAATCTGGGCTTTCTAAAACTGAAAGAATTTTTCATATGTTCCAACGAGAACCAAAGTTATGAAGTAAGTCATTCATGGGTTAACAGGGAGGCCCTTGACCATCCATCTCAGATGCGTAGGAAGCAAATCTTCATTGAGGGGTCAAGCGATGGCCCAACCTCGACATTGAATGTTTGCCAAAGTTTCAATCCGGACGATGAAATGGATACAGAATTGCGTAATACCATTCTGAATAGACTAACTCCTCAGGAGTTTGACAATTGCGAGATGTTTTGGCTGAAAACGTATGGTGGATGTGCTCTCGGCTCATCCCAACATGCGTGGTTCGCCAAGATAGTACTGGAAGCAGCCGAAATGGTCATGTGCACCCCGAAACCGGTGTCCACAGTAACGGTTCAATCCCTCCCGCATAGTGCAAACGAGGCGGAGAGCGACATGGACGTTGACCAGGCAGAGAGTGTCAGTGACACTGAAATGGCGTCTCGAATGAGAAAGAAACCATCGGCTTCTTCGACACCTAAGGTCCCTAAACCTAAGGTCGATAAAAAAGAGGATTCTCCTAAAGAGGAGAAACTAACCCCGAAAAAGAGCGGCAAGAAAACTATGTCGCAAAAAGAGAAAAAGCTAGCAGCTAAAGAAGCAAAGGAGAAGAAGCTCCGAGACGAGGCATTAGCCTCAGCCGCGGAGCATCAGAAGAGGCTTGAGGAAGCCAAGAAAGCGTTCGACGCAGATGAGTCAGATAAAGAAGGGGAGAAGGAACCACCATCGGAAAATGATAAAACCTATGAGCTTCAAGGATTGTCGCATGGATGAAAAGAGACATTGTGCTCCGCCTGCTGTCTATCCCAACAACACGGAGGACGACGAGCAATGGCTTCGCAGATCCAACGAGGAAGAGTCAGTTTTCCAATATTATTGGGACTGGTTCAATAGAGTCATGAAAATGGACAAGGCTTATTACTTGAAAGACCAGAAACTAAAACTGAAGTGGGTCTTTGTCAAGTATGAAGAAACAAAATGATGCTTGTTTACCTCTTGTCACGACAAGCAGGTAAGCGAGGGAGTTCTGAAGACATGGCCTTCGAAAGACCAGTTTATGAGACATCTCTACGAGGTGCACTACCATCACCATGGGGTGTATGAATGTGTCCCCGATGAGAGATTCCAGCAAAGCGCTAAGTGTCCTGACGGACTTATGACCGTGCGTCGCTCGAATATGGTCCGCCATATGAACGCCTGTCACGGGAATAGGTTCAAGGACGCTATTCGTCGGGTTAACAAGATTCACAGTGAGCTGATGGCCGGATCCACGACCAAAGATGCTATAGTAGCGGAAGAGGGTTCCAAGACTGATGTCCCGAAACTAAAGGAATCCGTTGGCGAGTATGTCAATGGTAAATTGAGAGCTCGATATGTAGTTTCCTACGTGACAGACCGACTGCACTTGCAGAAAGCCTATTACGAGGAAATGAAAGAGTAGGATAAGGCTGCCCATCCCTCGAAGAGGAAGGCAGATGAAAAGAATGCCTATGGTATTTTGAAAAAGAGGTCTCGGGTTGACAAAGCCAAATCCAGTGACTTTCGATTCCAAGAAAACTGATTGGAGTCAAAGCCCTAGCTCGAAAGTACATGTCGGGAGTCTGTCATCGTCTTCGGCGGAACACTTCCCGACATTGCCACCTGGCGGCCCTGAAAGTCAAACAGTGCTTTCCGGGAAGAGTAAGAAGCCTCTTGCAAAGGCCTCTACCTCGAAGCAACCCGAGATCCCTCCAGGAGCAAAGGTTGTAGACCTACCACCAGTAAAGTATTTCAATCCTGATAACCTTGTCAGTTTCGAAATACAGGATAGGCTAGTTAAAAACTGGCAGGAGAAATTCTCTAAAGCCCTCGAAGTCTTCCGGGATACAGTTGTCCAGAATACTCTGGCGTGTGTTGGTAACATTCATGACGCTGAAAAGGGTAATCTCTACCAACAGGAGGAGGATCGTCTTCGCGAGAAGGTCGACCAAGCCGACAAACGCGAAAAAGAGGCCCGGAAAAAGGAAGAATACTGGGAGGTTAGAGTTGCAAAGGAGAGATCCATCTCAGACCAACTTAGATTTAAGTTCGAGATGTGTTTCAAGGGACACACTTTTGACGAGTGGAATGGCCAACCTTCTCAATTACGGGAATGGTTAAAAGACTTAGAGGACTCAGATTAATTTTTTTTTAGTTCGAAGGACTCAATAGAGGATGATTGTTATGTGTTAGTACATACCACATCCACCAAAGCTTTATCGAAGCGTTGTATATATAATACACGCTAATTTGGAGACCACTGGATACCGACCCCTACCTCGAGGGCTACCTTAGATGATAACCTGGAATATTCTTCATTACGAATCTGGACTTACCTCGTTGGTGCTACCATATACGTTGGACTTAATTGATGGACTTACTTATGTGTTCATCTCGAAGAGGATTTAATCTTCTGGCTCGCGGCACCACCGTCCAGGACTATGGACCCCTCTATTGAATAATATGTGTTTACGTCTTATAAAGACGAGTTGTGATGTTTTATGTGATTCTAACGTTACAAACGAGATCACTTATATACAACCTGGTGCATGGATATAGGTTGTGGACTATATATATTGTGTTACTTCGAAGCTGAGCTTCTAGTTAATACTCAGGAGACCCATTGGAAACCTCTTCAGTGTCAACCCTGGAGGTAGGATATGGACTACCTTGATCTTTCCAACGGAGGCTGAATGAAGTAGGTCTCTCGAGGTCAGGCAGGTTGTACTCTATGTTATAACTATGTTGTTATTAACTTTAACCATACCAATATGTACCGAATTCATGTTGAACCTTGTATTAGCCTGTCCATTAATAATATGAGAACTTTACTACGAGGCTCATGATATTTTTAATCAAGGTTACATGATCTGTATATGAGTTCTTTTCAGAACTGATATGTTGGGTTTCTTATGAGTAAACACGATGATTATGTGTATGTATTAATAATATCTTGTTATGGTCTCGATTCCCTAGGTGAATTGTATAGATAAACTATGGTAAAATCATTACTGTATCTATCACCATTTTTCCCCTAGTGTTATCTGGAGGGGGGTAGTGTAGGGAATTGCAGTCGCTATGCATCGAGGTGTGAATGTAGTAGAGACTATTATTATGTACCGTCTCGTAGTAGGATAGGTGCTCTTCGGGAGCGTCTCCTATGCTACTCGTAAGGGGGCACCACACATGTTCTCGGGCGGTGTAGTACGGGAGGCGGACCAGAGGGCGCTCAGCACGGAACTAATCAACCATGACGAGGGGTATATATTCCGCCGTCCTCCTATGATCGGGGACTCGCAGAGCTACCGGGCTGGTAGACTGATCTAGTCTCTAGAACGGCCTAACGAATGTTATAATGAGAGCTTTACCTCCCTCAGAAACCAACCCCCTAACCTGAGGGAATTACATGAGCTGAGTTCTGACCAAATTGAGACTGCTCAAGGCAATGTACTCAAAACCTTCCTCAGAAGCTTACCCCCACTTTATAAGAATTTTAAAAGCCAAATTTGGGCCCAAATTACAGGTTTTTTTGCTGGCTACTAAGGGAGCTTTATGGTGATATTTATATCATTTCTCCAATGGTGTGGAACCAATCTAATTGATGACACATGTTACATAGCAGGTACAGATAACTTGCTGTCAGTAGGTCATACCTAGTAAACACTCTATAAGACAGTATATATATATAGTATTTGCTTAGTTATTCTCATGCAGCCACAAAAGTGTGAGGATAAATAGTGATGTACACAGAAGGGTATATCTCAGAGACAGCAACATCCCAGTGTATATCTATATGCCTATCTATAGAGTTACAGTGTTCTGTACACCCCATAAAATTGGGAGGAGTGTTTGGGGCCAACCTGGTGTTGGGCTCTTCATTGCCAACTATTGGAGTGGTCATTTTTGAACATCCATATTAGGGGTGGGTTTTGGGTACGGCCTGCAGTGGAGGCCTAGCATAGATCTCACATATTCAAAGTGATGCACGTAAAGTTTAAATGGAGAGAGTGTCGAGCAAACCTTTGAGCACAGTTAACCCTTTAGACCTTAAAATGGTAAAAAAACAGCTGTTTTTCTTTGATACTGTTCAGTCAGAGAATCAAAATTTTGTAATCTTGTAAGCTATTTTTATAAAGGTTTAGAATGAGATGAAGTTAAAAGAGCCGATTTTTAGGCAAAATTTTGAGGAAATAAAACACTACTTTATGCTATCTTTTAGGGTCTAAAGGGTTAAGTAATGTATAGGATAGGTGTGAACAAGTGGATAAAGGCTGAGGTTAAGGGGGAGGGGCTCAATAAGATGCTTGTGGTGTGGCAAGACTTGAATACCTCAATAACTTAAAGGGGAACAAAGACTATAAATAGGACGGAACAGCCTGTGATCCCACAGGGGGTCTCATATAAGGTGGGGTAAAGAGCTCTGGTCAAATATGCCAAGTTCTCCTAAATATCTCTGTCTTTAGTGAATACTATTTTCTGCAAAGTGCATACCATATGTGTGAGTACCTCAATGATAGGTATAGCTAAAATCAGCTTTTTCTGATGAGTAAAACAATCAGAAATTGAGTATTTTATTTTCTCCAACCGCCAGAATTTTTAAATCAGGCTGTTCCATCAATAGACACCCACCCACTTCTGTTGGGTTGTTGGTCAGTTTATGGAGCTGCTCCAGCCTCCACCCCCAAACCCTAATGACCCCACACAGACCAAACTTCTAACAGGACCACCTGTGGGGCAATAAAAATTAGCACCTCTGTGTGGAAGCAGTATACACATGCTGTAAGGGCACAGCAGGACTTCAGTTCGTATGTACACCAACGGAATCTATCCCTTTAAGAAAATGTATCCAGCCCTAATAATGACCACTCCCAAGAAATCAGTCAGTAGAATGAGATTGGGTTTTGTCTGCAGGCTACGTAGACCCCTGGCTAAATATAGCATGCATGTGTGTACCCATGGGTGTCAGTAGGGTACCCTTTGGAGGTCACAACCCTGCTAAATATATCTACTTGCGCATACAATAGAACTTTGTTATATGGAGTATTTCAGGCTCATACAACCTTAATTTATTAAGAAAACACAAAGAAAAAATTGGGGTCCAACCAAAACAATATGGTGGCCTCCTTGTGTGTGTGTGGTGGCTACCTGGGAGGGGGTCAGGTGACTTAGATGAGACTATGCAGGCCTGCCCCCTATGTGAGTCCCAGTGTAGCAGACACCTGAGTAGCAGAACCGCTACAATATATACCATTATAATAACTAGTAGGCTAGATAATTATAACCCCCATATATGACCGCTATACTTAACTAAGGATATATAACCAAACAGCAATTAAGTTGTCACAATTGGCGCTCTTAACGCCCAAGACCTCCAAGACAATTGTCCTAGTGTAAGGAAAAAAATAACTAAACACAAACACGAAGAAAGGAGGCTGCAACCTTGTCCTTTGACACCTTTTGAGTCAGGCTATCAACAAGATACAATAATACCGCGAGACTTTGCCAATCGCCTCTGGATTTTATGTCGATAAGATTCCAACCAATCGAGGACAGGTAAGATGCTCCGCCTCTGCGGAGGGAATGGGTGGATACTTTGCCCACAATGCCACACAATTCTGACAGGCGATGGAGTTCAGTGGCAAAAGCCGAATAAGTCATTGGCCGTAAGCGTCCTCGCTCCCAGTACTGAAACACTTCCTGACCTGCCCCCAACCCAGTGTGGTCGATGAGCCGGCGAACATAGGAGGTGACGCATAAGGGTGATCCTGGTATGCTACTGAAGGGGATTTCAAGCACCCGCTCACCATATTGAATCGTCTTTGTACGAGGCAAGGTCAGGAGTAGCCCCCAGTCATGGAAGGATAAATCCTGGAGACATATAGCTTGGGAGGAACTTGTTACGTGTGCTTTGCGTAGAAGGCCGCGAAAGGCAGTAATGGCTGCCGTCCACCAACACAAATGAAACGACATGTCCAGATGCTTGTAGAATTGGAGGAGATGTGTAGGCTCCAAAGACATAGCTTGCACTGGCGAATAACCTAGCTTACGCTTGGCTCCTAACATTGTCCGTTTGACCATGAAATTGGTAGCATTGACTGGAGTATAACCATGCAGGTGCTGGAGATATGACAGGGCACTTACATACTGTTCAATGCTTGAGTACTTAAGCCTCCGGGCTAGGTACGCCACATATAAACAAACACTCTCCTGTGTACATGGAAGTGGCTGAATGTCAAATAAGGCACAAAATTCATGATAGTCTTTCCACCTGGACCTGTACGATCTGTACGAGCTCTCAGCCAGGGCTTGGTCTTGTAGACTCCGGGCCTCCTGACGTAACAGGGACAGACCTACAACACATGGGAAAGGGAGGTGAGACTGCTGCAACTTGGGGGTATGCTAAGCGAGAAATGTAATCAGCCTCAATATTATCGCCAGACCTGATGTAGGAACATTTGATATTGACATTGTATGTGAATGCGAGCCAAAACAATTCTCGCAGGAGGTCCATGCTGACGTTATTATGGCTCCTACCAGAGCTCAACATACTGCAGACCTGGGTATTGTCACTCAAGATGAGGATGGTAGTGTCCCTATACACTGGACCCCACCTGACCAAGGCCATCAGTACAGGCCAAAGTTCCTGGATGTTGATGTCATGAGACAAATCATCAAAAGTAGGGACCGGGAAGAAATGGTCAGCATAGTAGGGGAGTGCTGGTATGTACTTGTAGAACCAGACACCATAGAGCCAATCTCCCAAGTGGTAGGCCCCAAAACCACGGGACGATGAGTCACACGAAATAACAGCAGAAGGAGTCTTGGGGCACAAAATTCTGGCCTTACCGTTGAAGACCCCCGCAAAGGCTATCCACCACCTTAAGTCTGCTCGGAATTGATCATTTAGTCTCACTCTATGGTGTGCTTCCTTGACGCTATTGGTCAAGTTGATCACTCTGCGACTGAAGGTACGGCCACCCCGAACCACAGTGGAACAATGGCCGAGGATGCCCGCCAGCTGCTGGAGTTCGCGCTTAGTGGCAGTCTTCTTCGAAGCAAAATCGTACAAGGTCTGATAAAGCATAAGCAATTTTTCACTTGGGAGGCTAATTTCCATCGCCTTGCTGTCGACCATTATACCGAGGCAGACTGCACGTTGAGAAGGGCAAGTGACTTTGGGCCACTTTACATGGAAGCCCATACCTCTCACCACTGAAATGAGGACACTTTGAGCATAGGCACATTGATCATAAGTGGGTCCCATAACTGTCAGGTCATCGATATAGTTAGAAACCTGGTAGAATCCTCGGCGATGCATACACCTGACAATCCAATCTCCCAACTGTGTGAACAGATATGGGGCACACCTGAGACCGAAGGAAAGGACTCTGTCTTCAAATACTTGCTCTCCCTTTCCTAAATCCCATCTAAAGCATTGGTAAGAAGCATTGTCTTTGTCAATGTTCACGCTCCTATAGGCTTGAGATAAGTCAATAGAACAAATATAGTCATAGGGATTAAGGATCTCCGTGAGGTAATCTACCCCTTTGTACGTGAAAGTATCACAGGTGTGGTCCATGTAGTTGTTTATGGATCTGTTTAAAGGCCTTTTACAGTCAGTGATTGGCCTGAGGGTGCCATCTTTTTTCCTGATTGCACCCAGACTATGAATGCACCTAGGTGAGTCAATAGCTAAAGTGACCTTGTCTTCCTGCAATTCTCTGAGAATTGTGTCATTCATTTCTACATTGAATTCATCATCCAGAATACTGGAGTAGTTGCTACAATCATAGGGGTCTATGTGTGTATTGTCTACTATATTGAAACCACTGTAAACACCAGCTAACACAAAATCATCATGAGCACACATATGACCCTTGTATCTGTAGAATTCTGCAGCTAACCTGCAAGGGCTAAGCTGAGATCGAACAGGTCCAATTTTGTGCTCGCATGCACAAATACTGAGGACACAGTCTCTGTAAACTACAATTGGTTCATGGACATCAGGTATGTATACAAGGCATACGGGTGTGTTACTACACACTGGAACGGTATCTGCTACATCAATGACAACAACATTGCTAACACAAGTATCAGGATCACATACACTGCTAGTAGGGTAGCCATCACCGGCGGGTGACGCACCGTCACCCACAGGTGACAGACCAACATTGATATCATCACTACATACAGGGTCAGAGAAGACATTTTGTGCATCAACACATTCATGGCTGTCGCCCGCCGGGAACAGTCCCGTATCCGTAACACTGCCATCACATATAGAACCTCTGGCACAGACAGTAGGGGCACCTACATCAACATCAGCTGAGTCATAATCAACAACATTGGGTACATTGACACTGGGAACACCTCCAATGACACTGGGGACCCCCACATTGACACCAGGGACACATTCATTGACACCGGGAACATATTCAATGACACATTCAATGGTGGAGGGTTAATATTGTCAACAATGATCAAGTTCAGGTCTAGGTTAGGGTCTTCTGGACCGATTTGGGCTATCTCAATGTCTTCCCCGCCCAAAACAGGGGTGATTTGATCGATTTTGGGGTTGGAATGGCCCGAAACTTCTCCGTTTACACAAAAACCAGAGATATTTTGATTTACCTTAGCGCTTGCGTGCGTTTCTCCGGCCGACCGTCGCCATCTTGGATTTGAACAAGACGACAACGGCGTGATGGGAAAACTACAATATTTTGCAAAATCTGGTGAATTAATTGAATTGTTCGATTCAAATGCACCTAATCTCAAACAAGAAGAAGAAATCCGACTCGCTTTTGCAATAATATCATCAACACAATCGACATTGTCGACTGCTACATCCGGGCACCTTTCGTCTTCGTATATGCAAATGAGCTGAGAGGCGCCTATGGGGGCGCTCGGATTTATTCCGCCCGGTAACTCACCGGCCGCGTCCGACCGAGGGGCGCTGATGGGTGTTTCCAGTCACGCGGGCGATTTTGCCGCCCCCGCTCTTTTGACATTGGTGCAGGCTCTCATCTTGTGGGATGCATCCCAGCAGTGGTAGCAGACATGCTGCTGCTGACAGTCATCACCTGACCTGCATTTGAAGTTGTTGTACCTCCAACAGGGCATAGAGGGGTCAGGTTCAAATTTGGATTTATTCCTTCTCTTCTTGGAACCCCCACCTTGGGCCCCTCCCTGGGTGGAGGAGGGGGTAGTAGTAGGCTTGTGTACCAGGTGTAAGTTGATCATCTCCTCATCCCCATATACAAAGGCCTGGGCATCATAGTGGTTGGCCCTTTCTCTGACTCCATAATCATAACACCGGAGCTGATCTAATGTGTACAGACCCATGGCCTCCCTGTCACACAAAAACTGAATGTGGTACTGTATGTTACCACAATAAGGAGTCCAAGGGTCCTTCATCAGGTGAATGGAGTGTAGTCTAGAGAGGGCACCTACCAGCTGTGCAAATGAAGTGGCCTTTTTAACACCTTTAGGGAGGTGTCTAGAGATCAAATGGCTTTTTCTTCTTTTTCTTCTTTTTGCGCTTGGCCTCCTCCTCGCTGTCAGAGCTATCCTCACCCTCCTCCTCATCTTCAGAGTAGGGGAGAGGCCCTGAGGGGGGCCTAGTACCCCCAAACAGGGGTGGTAGCACAGGTGTACCTCCAGGTAGACCACTAGGCCTAGGTGTACTAGTAGTAGGTGGGTCTGTGCTGACTATGGCTAGTATCTTGGAGACTCCTCCTTGCAGGTCAGTTACAGTGTCCTTTATGACTGAGAATTCATTGGCCAGGCCTGTAAGCTGTTGCTGTTGAGATTCCAGGCAGCCCTGGAGGGCCTGGAAATCAGAATCCTCCTCCAGGTCTGAGCCAGAGTCAGTGTCACCCTGACCAGGTGGGGTGGTCACCTTTTGTAAGGCTGCCTGTTGGCTCATAGATAAATTGGCTGGATTAAAAACACATTTCTTGCCTGTAGGAGGCACATGTTTGTAACCACATGTCCTGCAGTTCCTGGGGGAACCCTTTGGTGGCATGGTAATCCAATTCCAACTCCAAAAAATTGGGGTCCAACCAAAACAATATGGTGGCCTCCTTGTGTGTGTGTGGTGGCTACCTGGGAGGGGGTCAGGTGACTTAGATGAGACTATGCAGGCCTGCCCCCTATGTGAGTCCCAGTGTAGCAGACACCTGAGTAGCAGAACCGCTACAATATATATACCATTATAATAACTAGTAGGCTAGATAATTATAACCCCCATACAACTTCCTCCCTACAGTCATAGAAGATGGCAGGCTAAGTAGCTCACTAAATACAATGCCATATTATTACAGAAAAAAAAACTTAGGACAAGAAAATCTGTTACATATTAGCAATGCCTCCTAATAATAAAAATTCCTATTGAGGAGGTTTCACTGTACCCTTGGTGAATGCTGACCAAGACCTCACCTGAGGCAGCTGCATGACCAGTGCCACCACCCTGCTAAATATAGCTGACTTGAACTTTACAGGTCACCCTGATCCCTTACTCTATGCATCTTAGCCAGACTGTGACAAGTAGGTCAGCTAAGTTTAACCTGTGCTATTCCTGGGGGCAGCTAAACATAGCCTGGTGCTGCAGGGCTAACATATATTCCTATAGTTAAAGTATGTCAGGGGACAATTCCTTTTTTGTATGCAGAAGCAAACCCTCTGATTCCATGCCATTTTCAGGGATGAAAGACTTGAGAATTTGGGACCCATTTTGAGGAAAGAGTCAAATAACATACACTTGTCAAGGGGGACCTACCAAACGCCATTATCCCAGAAGCGTTATTCAGAGTGAGTGAGTGAGTAATAGATGTTTAACGCCATTTCGACGACTAAGGCCATATTCATGGTGAGAACTACATTACATAATTTGTAGAGGAATGTGTCAGTGCCCACGCATATGTGCACCAGCGCGTTATTCAGAGTAATTATCCATGGACATATAACACTACTATATATAGGCCTGTAAATTCCATGCTGCTTCAAACAAATGCATGGCCCAGACTGAAGTTTGCTATTTCTATTGTAACGTTTGCATCTCAGGTAAAAGTAAGATAGATATGAAATATGTCCCTCTCTTTCAAAATTGGCTAAAAAGCATCCTAGTCAAGGGCCCTGGATGGTCCATGTCCAGGGCCTATATTGGGCCCAGATAGGAGCCCTTTCCCTTGAAGTCATGTTTGCACATAGTATCCAAATCTGAGGGAGTGACCCCCTCTCAGGGAAAGTGTGTCCAAGGCCTGACCTGAGACAATTACCTTACCCCAACCAGTGCCACCACCTTGCTAAATATAGCAAACTCCACACTCCTCTGACTGATCCTCAGTCCCCGATTCATGGCTCTATGCATATCACTGAGTTAAGTGACATATATATGAGGGTCCTATTATGATAAGCAGCAAGCAGCGGGTCAGTTTTTATAGGTAGCCATAGCGACACTCTCCCTTTAAAGAGTGAGGGACATTGATGCATTTGACAGGGGCAACTTTTTGAACAACAGGGGGAGGGGATGGGGTGGTGGGTTGGGGGGAAGGGGACAACAAATTTCATCTGGCAATAAATGACTCGGCCCCTATGATTTTGTGTTTAGATATGGTATCCATAGATATTGAGCTTTGGTAGATCATCTCGATTATTCACAAATATCTATAGTAGGTAGAGTACATCATAATCACAAGGAATATGCCGGGGAATATCATCACATTATTATCAACAAAAGGGAGTATAACCCCATGTGGCTCTGTCTCACCAATGTGATGCAACTCTGTCGGGGAGGTTTCTGACTGAGGTTTCTGACCGGCAGTTACAGAGAGTTATTTAGCCTCCAGTTTGAAATTGGTCTTAGAAAGGTACTGTTTTTTCACTTCCCCCATGTTCCTTATGGTTCAGGGCACCCTTCCCTGTGCTTTTTGTTCCTTTCCAGACTCAGGACAAACCAAGAAGGAAGATTTTCTTGACTTCCTCCTCTGCCAAAGAGGTTTCTGACCGGGGAGGTTTCTGACCGGCAGTTATAAAACATCTATTGACCTGTAGTTTGAATTCCATCACAGAAAGGCATAGTTATTTCAGTCAATATAGGATTGATCCTATCCTGGCTCTAATTTAGACTGACAAATTTTCTGCCACCCCTTATATTTATGGCACAATTGGCCATCTCTTCTCCGGTCAGAAAGCTTCACATAATGAAGGTTTCTGACCGGGGAGGTTTCTGAACGATGTCTTGATGAAGAATACAGTGCTAGTATGCAACTTATCTTGATCTTCAGCCTTCCTTCCCTTTTCCTTAGATGGACATCTTTCTATCCCTACTGTTTTTCCTTACTTATTTGCCCTCTCTTCTTTGTTTTAAGGGGAAGCCACTTCTTCTAAAAGTTCTCTGACCTGATGGAGGTTTCTGACCGGGGAGGTTTCTGACCGGCAGTTATAAAAACATGAATTGACCTGTAGTTTGAATTTCATCACATAAAGGTATAATTTTTTCAGTCAATATAGGATTGATCCTATCCTTACTTTATTTTAGATTGATAAATTTCTTGCCACCCGATATATTTGTGGCACAATTGGCCATATCTTTTTCCCGGTCAGAAACCTCCCCGGTCAGAAACCTCCCCGGTCAGAAACCTCCCCGGTCAGAAACCTCCCCGAACATAGTTGCATCAAACTACCCAGAGGGGGCCCCACCTCGACCAGCTTGAATTGTCAGCTCGAATGCAAAAACGCCTATACAAACCTATATAAAATTTGTATAGAAATGTGATTTTTTTGATAAATTTGAGATCTGATTTGATGCCCAGGCCCCCATTTTCCCTATCTTTTTACTACATCAATCCTATTTGAAATGCAAAGTTTTAGCTTCTCATTCGATTAATTATGAATTCTTGGCAAGTTTGGGGGGGGGGGCAGACATACTCAGGCCCCACCTCCTTTATGATTGGGGGGGCCCAGGCCCCCCTGCCCCCCTTTCCCTATGCCCCTGTGTAGAGTACATACCCAGTCAACAAAAAACGTTGCAAAACGTTTCAGAACGTTTCCCTATGGCTCCTTATCATGACAAAACGTTTTAAAACCTTAAAAAAACGTGTTTTTTTTACGTTAAATAACGTTTTCTTGTTGAGTGGGCTAAGTGAAGATGTTCTTTCACATAAAATTCCTGATTAATGATTAACAAAAGAGATTTTAATATATTTAACCCTTTAAAGGCTGCTGAAGCAGGGTGCATCATACCCATTGGTCGTCCTGATGGACTAATGAAGTGCTGGCAAGACTGCTCGGCCCTTTATTCTGGCGCTGGCTTTTTTGCTCAAAGACAAAGAGGGGTCTGTATTTTTTTTATCCCCCCAAACCCACCAACGCCCCTGTGACATTCCTATTTCTTATAATGGACAAGGGTCATGAGACCCCCGTCTGGGGCTCTACCATAAGGAGCTACAGTAGAACGCCTCCTTTAGCACTGTGACAGATAGGAAGGAACCCGGCAAAGTGCATGACCACCGAACTTGCTATTATAAGGGAGTGATCATTTTTTAACAACAGGGGGGGGGCGGTGGGTTTGAGGGGGGGGGTCAGAATTTTTTCAACCCCTTGACCAGGGGGGGTCAGAATCTTTTCAATACCTCTGATGGGGGGGGGGGTCAAAATAATTTCACCTGTTTTCAGTGGAAAACCCCGTGTGTTACTATAGGCTAAAAAGGAACGTTCGCGCGCGTTTTTTTGTCCCTTATGGGGGGGTCGAAAAAATTTTATGCCCCCCCGAATTTTTTCTTTTTTTTCGATGTTTTTATATTTTCATCAAAATTTACATCTGAATCCTAAACACCTATTTTCCTAGCATTTTCTCAAATTCTATGGAGGAAACCATCATTTCTTGCGATAACCAGTGAAAACCTATCAAAGTATGACTATATCAGGCCTAGCCAGGCCTTGGTTTTAAAAAAAAAATAAAATAAAAATCCGACCTACCTACCTCAACATTTTTTACCATGTTACCGGAAACATACCTTTTTTTTTGGCCTGAGTAGTTGGCGGGGTAGTTGGGCAGTCAGGCATGTACTTAGGGAGTGATCATTTTTTAACAACAGGGGGGGGGTGGTGGGTTTGCGTGCGGACGCGCGAAAAAAATTTCGACCCCCCTCCCGAGGGGGGGGCTAAAAAAATTTTGACCCCTCTTGAGGGGGGGGCTAAAAAAATTCACCCTCTTTATAGCAAAAAAGCCTGCGCGCTACTATAGATCAAAGAGGGGCGCGAAAACTCTCCGCGCCTCCGGCGCGGGGGGGGGGCGCAAAATATTTTGACTGCCGTCGAGGGGGGGGCGTAAAAAATTTCCGCGCATCGGCGCGAAAACCCACCACCCCCCCTGTTGATAAATAATGACCACTCCCTAAGGCTATATTGTACTACTACAGGACCCTATGGGAGCTGTTTTCACAGCACTGAGCGGTGTAGGTGAACAGCTAACATTTTCATCGAGATGCCCTGCTCCCCTTCATTCAAAACAAAAAGAAACTTAGAAAGATCCCGGGAGAAAGATGCATCATAAGTTCCCGGCCTTTCTTTGATTCCGCCACTATTCACTTGGAGGCGGTACTGTCGTGTTGTACAGCTGGTTGACGGTACGATGCCTTTCTAACAGACCTACTAACAGTCGCGGAACAGGGTACTTGGAGGGCGCGTTAGTGGGTGGGTGGGTTGTAGGTGTAGGTCCTGCGTTCATATTTTTAGGGGACCAGCCCAGTGAGCCCCATACGCGACTAACCGTTTGGAGAGTGAAAAGAGAGCCAGCTAGCAGCCACTCTCCCGCATCAATGCGACTAATTCAACTACATAACACCGACACGGCCATCAAACCTCTACCCCTGCCCACCATATACAGATATAACAGACCTGCACTCACTCATTCCGGATCACCACGTTTCGCACAACAGGAGCAAGTAATATTTACCACAGGATTATACCCCAAGGATTACAGACATAACCCATGATCAACAGTAGCTGCAGTGGCCGGGCAGGGACAATAATACATGCATGACCTAGAACATACAATAGTGATAAGACCACTTTATACGAATTCACCTATCTTATTCTGTGCATGGCTCAAGACTATCTGTGCAGCCTATGGTGATTGAGTGAGGCAGGGTGAAGCAGCCAATCACCCACATGTGAACGACGTAGAACTAGTCCAGTTGTTCATGTCTATGCTACCCCATGTCTCCCCTCCCACATGTATACGCCCCGCGATCCCTTGCCGAGGTCAATAGGGAGCACTTGTGAATTGAGAACAAGGTCTTACTACAGGGCCGCCCAGGGCCGTTTACCACAAGTGCTGGGGACAGAGTGATTCTGAGTGGTTTGAGCTGCAGTAAAGATCTGCCACATTTCCAGATCTAATAATGGAAGAAAATTATTCATGGTGCATCGATTATCGTCATTGCACATAGTGAGGTCTAGCAGAGGACTGTATGTGCTTCCAGCTCAATGACACTTTCATTGTAGGGACAGCCCCGAGGGACAGAACATATCTCTTAACAGTGGGTCTACTCTTTGGGTCCCGAGCTTTGGGCTTTGATCTTACACACGTGAATCATGAGCTAAAATTAAGTTGGATTCAATACATGACCATTAGAGGGGAGGGAGATTGATCCCTTTGTTGGCCTCACCGTGTTCAAGAAGGCTTATTCTGTGCCCCGAAGTAAACGTGACAATGTGCAAAACCCGAGTAAAATCAGTATAAAGATGGACAAGGAACAACCATGGATCCATCTTGGATCAATCTCACACTCTGCCTCTGCGTGTGATCTTGTGCTTAGGTTGACCATGAAAGTATAGGGTATATCAGTATAATATAGTCTACAGTTGTGACGGTGGAATAAATTGCATCTACCCCGGTAAGCCCTGGGATCCCAGTAGAGACAGCATTACAACACCCTATTGGCTTAAGTCAGGAGAGCCATTGACATTGTTTCTTTTTATCGTCATAGAATCAGACCATCTATGGATACATGAAGCCTGAAGGCTCATGTATTCTTGACACACACCCTTCGGATAACAAGTGCAGGTATGTTGACGGCGCACGCATGAGGACAATTACCATTTGATGTGCCATCGCAACCCATGGGCAACCCAGTAATTCTGGACACGGGAATCGTCAGACCACAAGAGAGATGATTCGATCCTCATTGCATCCTGCCATGTCTAGTTACCATCGTCTGCGTCGCTGGGGGCATGTTGTTTCCGGTTTACCCCTAACACCACGTCACCTAGTTGGAGTCATTCTGTGTCTCTCTCTGGTGGCTGTGATTACCGCCTCCAAGGATTCTACCAGGAACAACGATAGCAATGCCAATCCTAAGAGCAACAAGGACAACAGCAATAGCCTCAGAGACACGGCAGCTGCTGCTGCTACCTCTGTGGGGGACACGTTAAAAGAGCTGTCTAGACACAATGCCACTTTAGCGTTTGAATGGCGGGCGGGGCGCTGGACGGATTGTAAATACAGAGACAGGTCGTCGTGCTGCGACTGTTACAGACACAGGGAGGTGTCCTGTATAAGGAAGGCGGTAAGCGGAGAGCGTGTGCCTCCCTACTACTGTCGGAAGTTGCTGCCCGTGACGCCGCACCGTGAGGAGAAGTGCGTCCCCTGTCGGCAGCCCTGTGTCATGGCCATGTGGGGTGCATGGAGCGACTGTAGCGCAACTTGTGCTCCTGCACTCAGATTCAGAACTAGAGCTGTACGTATATCTTATCATTTTCTGTGGTGTCTTTCTCCTCAACGTGGGACGTGTGCATTTTATTTGTTTCAGACTCCCGGTTCGAAAAGGCTTCCACGCAGCGGTTGTCATTAGGGAGTGCATTGCAGTTTACATAGGGTTACTTTCGCTGGTTACTATAGGAGGCTTCTTACAGCATCACATCATAGCCACTGCAGGCACCAGCTAACACTGGATGCCGACCAATAGCTGCCTTGCCGTTTTGTATCTATTTGTGGAAACAGGAGTGGGGGAGTGGTGAGTTTCGCGCAGAAGCGCTTACATTTTTTCACCCCACCTCGACAGCAGTCAAAATTTCCACTCCCCTCTTTGATCTTTAGTAGCGTATGGGTATTATTTTTGCTAAAATGAGGGTCATTTTTTACGCCCCCCTCAAGAGGGGTCAAAAGGTTTTGTGCCCCCTTCAAACCCACCACCCCTACCCCCTGTTGATAAATAATGACCATTCCCTTACTCACAATTACCACAATTCTATGCACTGAGTAAGTTAAGTTGAAAGGGGCCGTCCATAAATTATGTCACACAGGAGGGGGTGGGGGTATTTTCCTAAGGAAGTGATCATTTTTTAACAGCGGGGGGGGGGGGCGGTGGGTTTGAGGGGGGGTCAGAATTTTTTCAACACCTTGACAGGGGGGTCAGAATTTTGTCAATACCTCTGATGGGGGTGTCAAAATAATTTCACCTGTTTTCAGTGGAAAACCCTGCACATTACTATCGGTTAGAAGGGGACGTTCGCGCGCGATATTTGTCTCTTATGGGGGGGTCAAAAAAATTTTACCCCCTCGAGAGGGGGGTCAAAATTTTTTTCGCGCGTCCGCACGCAAACCCACCAGCCCCCCTGTTGTTAAAAAATGATCACTCCCTAAAGGGGGTATGGGGGCATGTGCCCCCTCATTTTTGACTGTAGTTAGGAGTTTAGTTGCCTCATTTTGGCATTAAAATTGATCAAAAATAGGTGATAAACAAGGGGCGCACCCCTTCCTGTTCAAAGTCCTGGATCCGCCACTGAGTTTCTGTGTCCGTATAAGTACCGCAGGCATAGGGTCCCCCCCCCCCCACACAGTTTCTGTGTTGAAGTTGTCATTAGTGCAAGCTGAGCTGAGTCGATACTATGGCTGAAGGGGGGCTGTCCAGCCGAGTTAGGCCGAAATGCCTGCCTGCTCACAGGCAGGATCCAAGATGTATACAAGTCTATAGTGGCACAAACACATGGCTAGTCTGAACTAAGTACTCACTGTCAGTTCCTGGAAATTGTCCCTCCTATTCACAAACATGTAGTTTTCATGTACATCAGCTTAAATTGACTGAAACATGAGATATATCCAATAAATCTGACATGTTTATCTTGAGCTTAGATATCACTACCTCAATGGCCTCCATTGTCAACATGCTGTGGCGCTACCTGCAGTTAGACTGCTCTTGAAACATAGGGCTAACCAACCAAGAATAGTGTAGTCTTTTTGGCACTAGGTGGCTACACCTGGCTTCAAGATGGCCGACAATGATTTGGAGTAAGGGAGGGAGATTTGAAAATCACCTGGATTATTAATTATTACAAGTATTTCAAGTGCTTTGTGTATTGTGAATCTTTGGATATACATTGAGGGAAGTGTTGGTTGAAGCATTGGACCTGACAGTGAGTACTTCTGTGAGAACTGGGCACTCAGCCAATCTGGCTGACCAAACAGACCACAACAGTAGTCAGGGTTGTAGTCACACAGTGGTCTGTAAATAGATCAAGTCATGAATGAGCTGGATCCCAATTAGGAGTGTCATTGACATCCAATTTATGTCGATGTTGATTATCATCATTCTGGTCTCGATATTTCGAATATATCAATTATTCATAACTAGAGTTTTATCACCTGGATATGAGCATTCTAACAGTAAAAGAATTTTTCAAATACTCCAATTACAAGGTAAATTAGAGCCATTTATCAATTCTCTTTGCACTCAAAAAATTTTCTTAATAAATGTATCGCTTTTCATAATTTACTGTGGCTTGACAATGAATTGACAATGCACCTTTGACCATAACTTTGGTTCTAATCAGAATTTTCACAAAATTCTTTTGGATTTAGAAAGCCTAATGCCTATTTTTTCAGGGGGGAATAATTGTATCGATATAACAAATTTATCAATGCGATAAACAGGATTTTGTAAATCAGGGTAGGTCCTGGTCATACTTCATTGATCCAGTGCACTGTGGTCTTAGGTGCCACATTTTCACAAAATTAAGACGGTTTTTGCCTATCTTTAGCAGCAGTTTTGAATTCTTTTTAGATCTGCATTGCTGAAATCTACAACTGTCAATGCCTAGGACACTTAACTTTACATTCCATGTGAAAAGAATTTTTTTTCATCATATTTAAAGAAGTTATTAGCTTTTTGGTGGACCAGGGTTTTCAAGTGAAATGGCATGAGTCACAAATACATTGCAGCCTATGGGTGACTACCTAGAAACTCAGCCCTTCTTTTTTTGACTTTCACTTTAACACATAGAATACAATGGGGAAGCTAAAGTGAGACGTTTTTTGTATGTGTGGAAAGCCATAGACTTAGTGTTAAAGCAATAAATGAATGCAAAGAGGAAAGTAGCCCCATGCTAAAGTTCAGCTCATCCAGTGGATATGACATTTAAATATCTAGTACTCGTAATCTATGAGGAGTGCTGTAAGCACACAAGACTGATGGTGGCTCTAATTTGCCCCTATGGGCAATGCCTTGAACTTTCTGAAAGGATAAGGGAGTGATAATTTTTTAACAACAGGGGTGCTGGTGAGTTTGAGGGTTGAGGGTTGAGTTCAAACCCTTGACGGGGGTGTAAAAGTGCTATACCTGAACAGTAGGGTGTCAGTCAGTCCTCTAGATCTGGTGGCAACTATGGGACATGGTGAATTGGGTCATGGGCCATGTGAATTGGGTCATGGGCCAACTGAATCGGGTCACAGGCCAAGTGAATCGGGATATAGGACAAGTGAATTGGGATATAGGACAAGTGAATCAGGGATTATCCATTTTCCCCCTTTAATCCAGCACATAAAACCTTGGCCTATCTGTGATCTATATCACACATTCAATCTTTTATCAAAAAGAAATATAGACTTTTGACTTGGATTAGAGAGTTACATCAATGATTTACATATAGGTAATCCATAATTATGTAGGGGCTCGTAGATCGTGATATAGTGTGAGCGTCTTCCTCGAGAGGGCGTTTCGAGCGGTGCGCCCATCACCGGTAGTCACTAGAGGTCTCCACGACCCCTGGTCTCTGCGGGGTGGTGGCAGCACTGTTCGCCTCGTCCCAGCTCCTACCTGGGGCCGGGGAAGGCATTAGTCTGGCTCTGACTGTCGACGGAGTCGGACCACTCTTTCCCGAGCTTAAGATACTGTTAAGCAATACATACCGAGGTAAGTGAGAAATTGTTGCATAAAGCTTTTCTGTCCTGAAAAATCAATGTATCAATATTGCACTGGGTCACTTGTATTCAGAAATTAGGGGTGTAAATGGGGGATATATAGGTGCATATGATGCACATACAGTAGATAGTTCTGCTCGGTAACACCAGGGGGCAGTTGCAGTCTAGCACACAGGAGATGATGTCATTGCTTGGCGCCAGTTCCACGGCGCCTGCGCAAGGTACCAGACTGTTTGTAGCAAACTGACAATAAATGGTGAGTAAAAATTGTAATTTCTACTAGTTTTCACCCTTTTTTAGTCGTCATTATGATACATTTAGACAAGTTGATACACCTCCTCTCGTCATATTGACGATCGGAGCTAAATTTCGTCAGATTTGTAAACTTCTGACTCGATACGGGCAATGCCCTCATTATCGCTCAGATCGTTTTTGACGAATGATGTATCAACTCCTTCTACTCGTCAATCGAGAATCTATACTTTGTTATAGACGACCTAAGATATCCTTGGATTGACGAGTTTCTACCTGTTTTCCACGGTTTTGAAAATAAATTATATTTTTACGACATCAACAAATGTTAGAACCGGTTGACGGCCCTTTTATGACATTCCAGTCACCTCTAGAACCCATTTTCGGAAAACAAGATGGTGGCGCCCATACGGGACGCGCATCGAGCCTAGAATTGTTTTTAAAGGTTATATATATTATCAAACACAAAGGTTATATATATTATCAAACACACTGGTAATCACTGTAATCACTTTCTTATAGAAGTTCAAAGTTTCTTTGTTATGTTGATGTTATGTTTTTATGGCCATTTGGCTACCCTCACTCCATGTTAAAGTGATAATAAGTTAAACTAACTTGAACAGAGGGAGATGCTGTCACTATAGTGACACATCTACTAAGGTGAGTCCCTCTAGTTCCACTGAGAAAGTTCTTTTTATCAAATAGATTGTATTGTCACTACTATGCTTCCTTATGGAATTCAGGTAGTTGACCAAACCAGCTTGCTGGGGGTTTCAATCTTAGATATTAGGAAGCTTCTCTATGCCCAGTACATAGTCTTCACCTATAGGCCAAGGGGCAAGGTTGGACTCTGCTATGCTTTCTTATGAAATTCAGGCAGTTATTCATATTTCTTATCATGCCAAGCAGGATGATAGAAATCACTGATAGTGTACAGGAAGGTTACTTACACACTGTGGCATATGGCACAGATATCACTGTTATTAACTTAACAGTTTCCTCCAAGTGACATTTCCAGACCTGCGGTTGGACTTGCAAACTTGTGGTCATTGACTTATAGAGGGAGTGTACAGTGACAAGACACTAAAAAGCACTAGATGCTTCTGCTTTGTAAGCCTTAGCAGTTATTCCGAGTCGTCCGTTTAACCAATTATGGGCAAACGATAGAGCTTGTTGACTCTCCCAAGGGGGATGAAGTCTTAGAAGTGTCAAGGTTGGTTTTAGCTAAGACTGAATAGAAAAACAGCTATTACCTATACCTTATGCTGAGAATTTCTTCAGATACACTTATATTAATTGTTTATTTGTAAACACCAAAAAACCCACTATTTATGCCGAAAATTCTTTGAAACTGCATAAAAACAAGTATGAAATGTCAAGATTAGTACTTGTGTGGGAAGGCAACTGATGCATGTGCTAATAGCTGTGATAGCTGATGTCCTAAAATGCACATGTATACTGTTTGTTTAACAGTCTGAGCTGCTTATGTTGTACAACTTGTCTATGAAACTTAGACCTTAGAGGTTTATACCTGTCCAGCAGTCATAGACTATCTGAAGATACAGCTGGCAATTATGGCTTGCAAGTCTTGATTATACTGTGCTACTTGTGTATATGTAATACACAATTAACAGTCACTTACACACTAAAAGGCTGTGGATGGTTGCGCTGATACCTCTGTTAATTTAACAAGATGCCTCTAAGTGACATTTCCAGACCTGAGGGTGGATTTGCAGACTTGTGGTCCATCAGACCTATAGAGGGAGAGTACAGTGACAAGACACTAAAAGCAGGACATGCTTCTGATCTATAAGCTTTAGGAGTTACCATAAATACTCGTGCATAGGGCGCACCCTGAATTGGCCTGAATCCTATAGGAACCAGGTGATGAAATTCTGGTACATGAGCTACGTCTTATATGCGAGGATTTACGGTACTCTAAGCTTTCAGTCTCACTCCTTGGACACTCCAGGGGGACTGAGAGTTACAAAAGTGACAAGGTGGTTTAGCTAAGACTGTGATTAGGAATGCAGCTGTTACCTATACCTTATGCCAAAAAACTTCCTCAAACAGACCTATGTTGAATTGCTTTCCTGAAAGCACCAAATACCACAATCTATGCCAAAAAATTCTGAGAATTTTCACATGAATGCAAGTTAAAAGGTGAGAAAACCTGTACTTGTGTGGGAAAGTTAACAGCTATCTGTGTAATAGCTATTTTAGCTGTTTCTAAGAAAGCACTAACAAATTGAACAACAGCCTGAGCTGATTATACAGTACAACTTGTCTTTGAAACTAAGATAATAGAGGTCTTCTTCCTGTTCAGCAAGACTAAGCCACTATTGAGATACTACTTACACAACTACTCTTGAGTAGTATGTATGCTGACCAGTTTGTGTATGTAACACACAGTATAGCAGGGTCAGCTGCTCACTATAAAATATGCTTGTCTGACATAACTAAACAATCTCAGTTGTACACCGGGTGGATCTATCATTTGCATACTAGTACACATACCCTCTGTTGGCTAACAATGATAGTTGCTTTAAGCTGCATAAATTGTGTATATTTCACACAATAAGGCAGTCTTAGTTATTTAGGTACAACAAAAAAGTTCAGTCCTTAGACTATATTGCAAGAATTCTACACTCAGCGGGCCAAGAAGCTAGTATGGACTCTGCTATGCTTTTGGATCTTAGACAGGATTCTTTTTGCTTATCATGCTTTGGGATGATAAAATCTCGGTTAAGTACAGAAGGTTACTTACTGTAGGGGTTCGTTCCCCCGTCGGGTGCGCAGAGCCTTCAGAGGGACTGTTCACTTGGTTGTGTCACTCCCCCTATGTATACCATACCGATCCAGGGTAGTTGGAAGGTGGAAATGTCAGTGGGGCCGTGTTGGTGACAGGGTATGTCAGGCCAGGGGATGTAGCTCAGTGGTAGAGCACTCGACTTGCAAGCGAGAGACCCGGGTTCGAATCCCGGTGTCTCCAGAAGACGTTTTCACTGACCACTACAGTGGTGGAGACACCGAGTGGTCCTGCCTCGCATGGGGGACCTTTAGAGAGCTCGGTACCTGGGCCGGTATGGTATAGACAAGCGCTTCAACTTGCTAGTGCTGAGGGACTTGGAAACAGATGGGCTGTGTGTGACTCAGTACTGGTACCGTTCAGACTGGACTGGAGGACCGGTTCTGGCGGGATACGGTTGAAGCTGGTTGGGAGGAGTGTAGGGGTTCGTTCCCCCGTCGGGTGCGCAGAGCCTTCAGAGGGACTGTTCACTTGGTTGTGTCACTCCCCCTATGTATACCATACCGATCCAGGGTAGTTGGAAGGTGGAAATGTCAGTGGGGCCGTGTTGGTGACAGGGTATGTCAGGCCAGGGGATGTAGCTCAGTGGTAGAGCGCTCGACTTGCAAGCGAGAGACCCGGGTTCGAATCCCGGTGTCTCCAGAGACGTTTTCACTGACCACTACATTACAAATCTAAAAGTTGTGGCTAGTTACACAGATTATTTCTGTTATTTACGTAACAGTGACCTCCAAGTGACATTTCCAAACCTGAGGTTGGAGTTGCAGAATTGTGGTCATGTACCATAAATGCCCTCTGTTAAGCTAAGAGACAAAACCACTTTGTACACTGTACAACTTGATTGTACCTTACAAGATTAGCAGTCTCGACTGCTCTTGTTGTACAATATATAGTCTTGTTTGTATAGCAACAACAGCTGTTTATCTTGAGAAACTTGTTTCAAAATTAAAGGGATTTATTACTCGAAATGAATGCAAGATGACCCTGACACTACCAGAGCTGTGGACCTCAGGGGGGAAAACACTAGTATAAAACTTATTTCTTAATCAGCATTTATAATGTATCTAGTGTACTTATTAAATCCATGGAGCTTATGATATACTCCTTATGGGTCTTTGACTAGCACAGCAGTCTAACTGGACTTGTGTAGCAACTGTAGCTAATACTGTTACACATAATGGTAGTCTAAAAGGTCCACATTAGTACTAAAGAATACTTTAGGATTTGAGTCAGACATAGCTACTATTACTTTACAAAGAGCACATTGGTTTAAATACATTTTGGTAATTTGCTAGGCAAATTGGGTCACCAAATTTGTCCTACATACATATGTACCATGCTAGAAGTAGCAGTCTCAGCTGTCTTTATAGCACGAAAGGTATATATACTATAACTTGTTTACACATCTTAAGGGAGTTTCCATAACCTACACGCTGTATTACTTGTGTAGGAAACATGTGAATACACCACAGATGAGAAGAAATCCAAAGCTATTCAGTGAAATGTGAACTACCGTAATCTCCCGCGTGTAAGACGCGTCCTCTACGCCAAACAAAATGCTGGGGAGTCTTATAGCTTTCTCTCAAGTTTGGGGTGCGTCTTATACGAGGGGTACTTTTACTATAGAAATGTACTTATCTTACAAATATCAGCATTAAAATGTGCGTCTTATACGCGAAAATGCATGTGCTGAGTTTGGGGTGCGTCTTATACGCGCAATGCGTCTTCTACGCGGGAGATTACGGTATTACCAATACTGTGTATTAAACTCCTTCAGCTCACATTATAAATGTAGATGCTACTATCTAAATTGCAAATGTGGTTGCTGTTTCTAGCAGCTCAGTCATAAATAAAACCTTTCAACACCCATTCATACAATACAATAGGGGCTGCCTATATTGTACAATTTGTTTTGTACCTTATGAGGATACCAGTCATAGCTGCTTATGTTGTAAAATATAAGTGTCCTGCCTGTATAGCATCTACAGCTGTATATGTTGAGTAGCAGTGGGAGATTTATCCACACCTAAGGAGTTAAAAGCTTATATTGTACAACATAGGTACTTGACAGAGCTGCAAATGACTTGTCCTTGTGCCTATGACCACATAACAATTATGCTGGTCAGTATGTTTACACATCCTAGCAAGCTTAACTACTACTCTAGCCTAACCTTTCTGTATAAAGATTGGTTTAAATAAGCAGTCCGGATTGCTTATTTCTACCCAAGCAACCATATATGAGTTGTAATTTGTATGAACAATAATTACTTGTTTGTGTTGGCCATTTACTACAGATTTACACTTGATCTGAGGCCACCAGCTAATGAGTTTATACTTCCTATAAATTCATGTTTGGGTTATGGCTGCACGAGAGTACTTTATGTTGGATATTACAAATGTCACCACATTTGTCATGATCTGAAAACTGTCGGACTCATAAATTTATATATCTAGACATAAATTTATGTGCTAAGTCACAGTTGTGAGAGGGAGCTGGGATAATTGGAAAATTATTTAGATAAAATCCAAAGTCACAGAATAATGTGTCATTGGAACAGACAGTGAACCTACTGAACTTTGAAGTCTCCTGTGTGCTAGACTGCAACTGCCCCCTGGTGTTACCGAGCAGAATATAAAATTAATCGAGTACTTACTTGTAAGTGTGAAGATTAATTGTTGTTCTGTGAGGCAACACCAGGGGCGTTGCAGAATACACAGGCCATCCCATCCTCCCTATAATAAATAGATTACTGCATGGGCATAATCTACAATCAACAAATAATGAAATACGACTATAAGTATAAGGTATGTTTTCCTGTGTACTTTTACTTTCAGTACAATTCACTGTCCGCATGCTACGAACTGGCGCCAAGCGATGACGTCATCTCCTGTGTACTCTGCAATGCCCCTGGTGTTGCCTCGCAGAACAACAATTGATCTTCACACTTACAAGTAAGTACTCGATTAATTTTATATAAAATACCAGAGTTGCACATGTGCTATTAAAATAATTATAATGTCAACATTTGCCCGGGCAAATGTTCACATGATGACAGTACTGTCAGTAGGCATGCACCTGCACCCATATCCCACAATGCCTCGCACCTCTACTGCCGATGACGTAACATCCTGCTGCTTCCCCAAATAGACATTCTGTTTTGGCTTTACTTCTACTGTCTCTAGCTGTCGGTTATCAAGAGTGCACTGTAATGTTCCTGGCTATATTTTCTAATGATTAATAATGAGTTGTCAGTATCATGGCACTGCCTCTTTAAACATGAAAGCACTAGGAAAACCAATAGCCCTTGACAATAAATCCCCTAAAACCGTCAGGTGGTATGTCCAAAACCTGTGACCCTAACCATTTTTCTTAGAGCGACCGCCGTGGAGGTAGGAGCTTCCCCTAATTTGCCACAAGACGCTTGTAGTACTTCCGGTGCCGTGACTCGGGCACCACCCCCACCCCCATGCCCACCCCCTAAACCTAATGCTACAATGGACATAGTGTGTGTGTATATATATATATATATATATATATATATATATATATATATATATATATATGGGTCAGATTTTTGATTTCTACCCACTTTAGGGCACAGAGTCCAAACACGTAAAATTTAATATCAATGAAATGCACTTTATTATATTGGAAGACCAACATCTTGGGCCCCCAAAAAACATGATTCCAAAGTTGTACTCCTAAAATGTCAGTTTTGGTAAGCCATCAATGAAAATCATCTCTTTTCGTGTAACGATGGTCACATTTATAATCTATGTCCATAGCAGACCAGCTGGAAATGCTCATATCACCCTTAAATTTGGTATGCTTATACTTACAATAGTTACCAATGTACATGCCAAAAAGAAATATCCTCTCTCAAAAACTTCTAAATCTATGGATGATCTCAAATTTTTGAAATTTTGAAAATTTGTTGATTTCATCCCAACCTTTGTGCACTTTTCTATAACAACACTAAAATACCTTCTATTCGCCTGAATATCACTCTGAATTATATTTAGGGTTTGTACTATGTAAATCAAGTGCAATTGTACACTTATTGTACAGTATATCTCCTCTGTTGCCCCCCTAACTTTACTCATTCATCACGTATAAATGTGACCATCGTTACACGATGTATATGACATAGTAATAGCATGGATATAACCATTTTCCCTTGTCATAAGACCTTTACACTCACAACATTTGTAGTAAACAGGTTGGGAAACTGATTTAACCAGATATTTACATACTTTGAACCCCGAAAGGGTGAGCACCATGCGTTGAAACGCGGAAATGCTGGATTTTTCACCACTTTTTGCAAGTTCGGACGGACATTGGACCAGGACAAAATATAATTACCACACTCTATATACCTCTATTCAATGCCCAAAGTAGTCTATGAACAGCATAAACATCAACAGATACCATGCGATCACTCTATTTTCCATGGTAGGCCTTCTACTAGACACTACCCAAAGTATACCTTTCAGTGCATAAATGTGACCATCGTTACACGATGTATATGACATAGTAATAGCATGGATATAACCATTTTCCCTTGTCATAAGACCTTTACACTCACAACATTTGTAGTAAACAGGTTGGGAAACTGATTTAACCAGATATTTACATACTTTGAACCCCGAAAGGTTGAGCACCATGCGTTGAAACGCGGAAATGCTGGATTTTTCACCACTTTTTGCAAGTTCGGACGGACATTGGACCAGGACAAAATATAATTACCACACTCTATATACCTCTATTCAATGCCCGAAGTAGTCTATGAACAGCATAAACATCAATAGATACCATGCGATCACTCTATTTTCCATCGTAGGCCTTCTACTAGACACTACCCAAAGTATACATTTCAGTGCATAAATGTGACCATCGTTACACAATGTATATGACATAGTAATAGCATGGATATAACCATTTTCCCTCGCCATAACACCTTTACACCCACCACATTTATAGTAAACAGGTTGGAAAACTGATTTAACCACATATTTACATAATTTGAACCCTGAAAGGTTGAGCACCATGCGTTGAAACGCGGAAATGCTAGTTTTTTTACCACTTTTTGCAAGTTCGGAAGGACGTTGGACCAGGACAAAATATAATTACCACACTCTATATACCTCTATTCAATGCCCAAAGTAGTCTATGAACAGCATAAACATCAACAGATACCATGCGATCACTCTATTTTCCATGGTAGGCCTTCTACTAGACACTACCCAAAGTATACCTTTCAGTGCATAAATGTGACCATCGTTACACGATGTATATGACATAGTAATAGCATGGATATAACCATTTTCCCTTGTCATAAGACCTTTACACTCACAACATTTGTAGTAAACAGGTTGGGAAACTGATTTAACCAGATATTTACATACTTTGAACCCCGAAAGGGTGAGCACCATGCGTTGAAATGCGAAAATGCTGGATTTTTCACCACTTTTTGCAAGTTCGGACGGACGTTGGACCAGGACAAAATATAATTACCACACTCTATATACCTCTATTCAATGCCCAAAGTAGTCTATGAACAGCATAAACATCAACAGATACCATGCGATCACTATATATTCCATGGTAGGCCTTCTACTAGACACTACCCAAAGTATACCTTTCAGTGCATAAATGTGACCATCGTTACACGATGTATATGACATAGTAATAGCATGGATATAACCATTTTCCCTCGCCATAACACCTTTACACCCACCACATTTATAGTAAACAGGTTGGAAAACTGATTTAACCACATATTTACATAATTTGAACCCTGAAAGGTTGAGCACCATGCGTTGAAACGCGGAAATGCTAGTTTTTTTACCACTTTTTGCAAGTTCGGAAGGACGTTGGACCAGGACAAAATATAATTACCACACTCTATACACCTCTATTCAATGCCCAACGATGTCTAGCATGTAAATTAAATATAAAATATCCCTGACATACACATCAGAGTCTGTTATACTGTATCAACTATACATAAAATAAAAGTGACCATCGTTACCGTTAAAGCTATTTATATCTGTTGAAGGCCTCTTCTATGGCATCTAGGGTTTTTTGTGGTATCCGGACTGAGTTCTGCTTCCGCTTAGTTGTGCCCAATGCCTTGGGAGGGTTAATTTTACCCAGGATCTCCCAGTCCCGCATCCACAGCTCGTCCTTTATCCTCGGCCAAACAAATTCATTTGAGTCCTGTTTGCGGTTGAGAAAGCGCACCTCGTACTGCTTTTCCTCCCTTTGCAGCACCTGTCCCATGAACACTTCATTGTCGTACACACATGCCACATAAGATCCATTGGCATAGCGGGACAGCTTTCGGATCAAAGGCTGTGGGGGGTCAAGTGGTGCGACATTAGGACCTGGTACAGGGAGGTCGGCAGCCTGTGCAGCGCGCTCCGGTAGCTCCTCCTGCGCTACACCAGGACTTACAGGTGCTTCATCCCGTGCAGCGCGCTCCGGTAGCTCCTCCTGCGCTACTACGGGGTTGTCGGCAGCAGTCGGCTCCGTTGGTTCGTCCCGTGCAGCGTGCTCTGTTTGCTCCGCCTGCGCTACAACGGGGGGATTCTGTGAGCGAGTTGCTCGTGCAGCGTCGGCAGCAGGCTTCTTCTTGGGGAACTTTAGCTCATGCACCTTCCAACCCGAACACCCACGCTGCGATTCACAGTCCTTCCAGCAACACTCCTTGAAGCAGGATGTTTCACGGACAGCCAAGGAACGCCCTTTCTGAACTGGAACTGCAGCGTGCACCCCCAGTGTACCGTACAAGCTATCATCAGCTTTCACTTGATTAACGGTCTTACGGGCAAGGGCGACGTCTTCCAGGGGAATGCACTCATAGTACACCTTGTTGGGCTGGTCCCTGTTGACGAGGTTGTTCGGGTTGTTCCCGATGCGAGCAAAGTCTGCTGCGTCCTTGATCTTGTATTGACGCTGCACAGCCCAGTCGGCGTTTCGCTTGGCAGCGGCACCAATTCCGTCACACGGACCCTTCCCGTGGCCACTCTCGAAGTATGTCCAGGTTGCCCTGTACTTCTTGAGCAGCTCCTCATGTCGACACAAGATCGAGAATATCGATATGTTTCGATATTGGGAGCTCGGAGAGTCCGAAACATAGTGCAGCATCCCAACCCTCCCAGGTAGGTTCCTCTCAATGAACCGAACTATGGCCTGAAGGAAGGCAAGGATGGCACCTGCATCGTGCTTTCTGTCATCCGTCACCAATGCCAGCGAGCGGTGCTTAGTTTCACCTGTGTCCTGCTCCCTGTAGTGGATCACCACTGGATGCAGTGTCACAGGCTCCTTAGCATAGTAAGTACTCTGCGGGCTCTCGGGGTAAGTGACCATCCAATTTTCGGCGAAATCCATTTGGATGGAACACTCTTCGAATGACATAGTCGCACGTAGCTCCCGCACTACTCGATGCTGCGTTCGGGCCCTCTCAGAATGATCGAGGATCGTCGAAAACTCCTCCACCATGTCCGCGATGAACTTTTTCTTTGTTTTGGTTTCGGGAACAAGGCGGAGTTTCTTCGTGAACTTCTTATCCTTTGGGGGCCCGATCGGAACATCGATTAGCTTCCACGTCTCGCATACAACATCTTCCTGTACAACCGTGGTGTTCAACTTCAGTTTGAACTCATCCGCGGTACTCGCACGTACGACGGTATCAGGCAGTTGTTTGATACCGACCGCACGGAGCCTCAGCGCAAAGTTTTGATGTTTTTGGCAAAGGCATTCCGAGGTGCTAGTGAACGATACAGGTACAATGTACCTGTTAGCACGACGCACACAATTGAAGAAGGCCAAAGAGCAGGTGTGCGTCGGGTTCATCTCATTGTACCGCTCACGAAGCACGTACAGGAACTCATTGAGGACGACGGTTTGGTGCTTCACTCCTTTTATTGTCCGGGTCTGTTTTTTGCCGGCAAGCTTTGTTGAGTTCTCAGGGTCGAGGAGGAACTCCAACACTCGCTGCCGACGTTCAGTATCATAGGCAGAGTTTTTGCGTGGATTGGGAGGTGGTGATGTTAGAGACTTGCGGGTGATAGCAAGGTCTTCTGCTAATTTAGATGCCAAGCGTTGCTGCTTGAGATCATCCACCTTACCCAGCTGTTTGAAGGCCTTAACCCGTGCACGGAGTGGAAGGCTTTTGAATCCCTCCGTCAACAGTTTGTAGGCCTTCACTGTTACTTCATCAGCTGGAAGTACTGCTGGTGGATGTTCAGGTGCACCCTCAGGCGCTTCAGGAGGTTCAGCAGGTTCGTCTGGCACTCCAACACTTAAGTCAGCTACCTGCTGTTTGAGGGTTGCTAACTTGGCGTTGAGTAACCGGTTCTTGTAACGCAGCCGGTTCTTCCTCGGGGTGTGTGGACCACCTTCGGGACTGTAAAGGAGAGGTTGATAGGGATTAGAACCAATGTAACATTTGTAGTAAAACTGCAAATTTGATTCACCAGAATGTAAATTTCAGAGTTAGATCAAATTCAAAAAGGAGAATTCAAGTAACCATAACCAGAAACTTTAAAGTAAACATTAAAGTAAGCACCTAGTAACTAAAGTAACCAGACAACCAAGGAAAGAAGCAATTAAGCAGCAACCCAACTAGGAACTATTTTACCACTACTATACAATTACATTTGTCACACTCATTTTTTGCTGAGCACGTTGCGGGCGGAACGAAGAGCCACATCACTGTAAATCATCATTCAAAAGTAAGAATAATTAAACATCAATCAAACAAGTTTATATACAATGTATGTGTTTGTTATTTAACAAATGCTATGGGTCATTCAAATAATGTTAAAGGGGGGAATATGTTCTAAATACTCACCGAAGGTCCTTGGCCATCTGCGGGGTAATGGGATCATCGCCCTTGATGCGCGGCGACTGCCTGGTACTGGGTTTGGCCTTAGCAGCTGCTTCTCTGCGAGGACGCTTGGGGGCCCGCTCCTCCCCGCTGTCCGATGACAGCAGCATCGGGTCGGCGGCGCTTCTCCCGGACCCTTTACCTTCCTTGTCATCGGCACTGTCGGAAGACAGAACCATCGGATCTTGTGGGCTTGTCCCCGACGATGTTGCGAGCTGCTTCCTGCGCTTTTTGGGTGGGTGTGTAGAGCCACTGTGACTGGAGGAAGATGAAGAACCTGCCCTCTTTTGTTTCTTGGGCTGCAAAAAGGAATGCACAATATAATTTCTATTCATCAGTTGAATACATTTATTGAGGAAAATTATGTCAGATTGTGCAATGTATAGTTCTAGGTTTCAAACATTTTGTAAGCACATTGTATAATTAACTGGAATGAATTATAAAGTTAAAGTACTATGAAGAGATTACTTTATAATAACATGCTTACATTTGAAATATCAGCAATCGCCAGACGACGTCTCAGATTAGCTTGCCTTCCCTTCTCCCCGTCACTGTCAGAGTCAGAGGCATGTGCCTCTTGGTCATGAGGTAGCTGAGGTTCCTCCTGCTGGGTTACCACATCGGCCTCCCGGTCAGTTTGTTGGTCATGAGGTTGAATAGGCTGTTGAGTTGGCACATCTGTCTCCTCTGCATTCGGTTGATGACCCAAGTCAGAGGTCCTCCTCCGGGAGCGGCGTTTATTCTTGTTGGAGAACAGGAGTACTGGTAAAGCCGAGCGGCCAGTACGTCCTGTAGGTGTAGTCCTAGGTGTAGCAGCAGCATTGCCAGCTCTAGGTGTAGTCCTACGTGCAGCGGCAGCATTGCCAGCTGCAGGTGTGGCAGGAGTGCGAGGTGTGGGAGGTACGGGAGGTGCTGCGGGAGGTGGAGGGGCCTGGGGTGCTGGCTCACCGGTCTTGTCCCTCTCCCTTAGGTTTGCAACCCGAACCCTGGTTTGCTCCCTTATAGTGTCCATCTTGTCATGGTCTCCAGATGCCCTGAGGCGGTCTCGCTGAGTCTGGCTCTCTGCCGCGCGTTCAGCCTTGAAGGCGGTATCTCCCAGCTGAGCACGTTTCTTGGCTCGGCTTGCTGCTTTGCGCTGCGTGGGTGTCAAAGCCTGCCCATCTGGCAGCTTCTTTCTCCCCATACTGCAAATGAAATAGAAATGAATCAACACATGAAATTGATATAATATTGTTTTTCGACATGTAACGATGGTCACACAAACTTTTGTAACGACGGTCACTTTTATTTTTGATATAACACTAAACCATGTACATGTTATAAGTGAAAATGTTGAATTAACTCCACCCTATTACCAAGTTGGAAATGAAGTATCTGGTATTAAATAAATGACTATTCCATGGGATGTCAGTACCATAGGGCCATCTTGTGTCCAAATATGGAGAGGTTGCACCAAGGCTTACTGTGTATTTTGACAGGAAAACTGGTTTTGTAACGATGGTCACATTTATAAATTCTGGCTATTGCTGGCCCCAGGAGGGTGCAGACTGTACCAAGACCACTCAAAATTGTACTTAGCATTGGTATATAACATATAAATGGAGTAGATTCACAACAGATATGATATGGGTAAGTATAGAAGAAGAATCAATAAAAATAATTAATCGTCGGTAACGATGGTCACATTTATATGGGTATCGGTAGAAATGGATTTAGTATGTATTAAACTACTATTCTACTACTTCCATTGCTCTGAATTGTTCAGGAGAAGGTACAGGCAGGTTTTAGAGGTTAAAAGGAGTGGGAGTAGAATATATTTCCCACGTTTGGAGGGGTTAGAAGAGAAATTTTCCAAAAAATTACAAGTATTTTTTTATATGAGCAGTTGGTAGAGTGTGACAAAAATGAAAATACTCCAATTAACTTAACCATGACATGTATTCATCTCTACCCTCCCCTATTAATGTGTTGGTAAATGCATTACAATCATCTGACAACGGATACAGGGTGTACAGAGAACCGAGGAATAAATGTGACCATCGTTACCGTAGTATGTGATGTCGGCTATGGACCTAGTTTCTGACCTCTCACTCGAATAGTAATGGCGGGAGCCGGCAAAACACAATGCCAAGCGACGTACGACGGTCACTTTTAACGTAAATAACTGTTTTCGATACACTATTTTTACACCAGAACGTTCCATGGACCTTCATATATGATAACATTTCATCGATTTTCTTCAATTCTTACCTTGAACTCGATTTTGGCGTATGTTTTGTAGAGGTAGATGGTCAAAATCGTCATCAAAATGTCAACAAAGTCCCTCTGCGTGATGCGCATGCGTCGCACTCCGCTCTACTTCCGGCCGGATAACGTACAGCAGGGAACACTTTCCCGCCTCTATTAGGCAAATAAAAGTGACCATCGTTACCGATCGGCTAGGTAGCCTCTGATAGGGGGGAAAGGATGTAACTACCGACGTAACACCTGGTCAATATTGTTCATTTTAGCCCTACATTTGAGTTTCCAAGACGGAATGAATTATTTTTGCCAAACTATGGACATGGGAGGGGGAAATTTACATGTAACGATGGTCACATTTATATTTGTGAAAAGTACATTAATGCCTGTGGAGGGAAAACTATTTGCAGTGGAGCCAAAATTTTTGGCACACCATACAAGTCAAACATACCCTACAGGAAGGCGGTATAAGGTGAAATATATTCCCAGTGGTTCCATGGTCATTGAGGAGGTAATATAATAGTGACCATCGTTACATCGTTGATCTATTCCATTAAAAGGCATCAGGGATTGACAAAACCCACCTACCTGACCATCAACCAGAATTATTTTCTCAACTAACACCCAGAACGAAAAAATAAAATTTAAATAGTGATCATAGCATTACTTTTGGACTCCCTGCATGCATCCAAAGTTAGAAAAATGACCAAAAAAGTGGTTTAAAAGGGTGTTTTTCAACTTTGAGAGTCCATATCTCAGGAAATAATCATGCCAGGTGCAAAAAGTTATACTTTTCTGAAAGGTATACATGTCCTCTGTCAAATGACATAAAGAAAGCCAAGTTGGGACTAAGCTGATTTATACCAGGCCTGATAGAAACTGGTAAAACCATGAAAATGCCAATTGGGTAGAAATCAAAAATCTGACCCATATATATATATATGTATATATTTAAAGCAAGTGACACTGACTGCTCATTTAAAACATCAAAAGATAACCCCCTACCCACACACACACTATTCGCGCCCATTTCCCCAGTGCCTCTGCAGGCAGAAGCTGTGAAAACTGTCCGAGATTTCTGTCATTGGCCAGGTTGGATGTACTATAAGCCCCTTGTGGCAAAGGTACGAACCATTTGTTCTTCCAGGTCATGGGGAACTAAATTCATTTCCTCTATGTTTCTATATAGCATAACACACAAAAACAGCCGCCTAAAATGTTCGTTGGTAAAAATTTCAACCATAGCACCTTTAACTCATCCCTCATACACAATGTGACAGAATGTTGGAAAGGCTTAACCCTGAAAATCTTGAATAAGGGAATGATATGTTAGAATTTGCCACAAGATGCTTGTAGTACTTCCGGTGCCGTGACTCGGGCACCACCCCCACCCCCATGCCCACCCCTTATACCTAATGCTACAATGGACATAGTGTGTATATATATATATATATATATATATATATATATATATATATATATATATATATATATATAAAGCAAGTGACACTGACTGCTCATTTAAAACATCAAAAGATAACCCCCTACCCACACACACACTATTCGCGCCCATTTCCCCAGTGCCTCTGCAGGCAGAAGCTGTGAAAACTGTCCGAGATTTCTGTCATTGGCCAGGTTGGATGTACTATAAGCCCCTTGTGGCAAAGGTACGAACCATTTGTTCATCCAGGTCATGGGGAACTAAATCCATTTCCTCTATGTTTCTATATAGTGTAACGGGTTCTTTCTCCTCTACTCTATTCGACAAGCAAGTCAACAAGAAGAGGGTTCGGGTGTATGCGAACAGGTTTTTATTACGGTTCGGATGACACAGACACGGCTACCCAGAGGTAGCTCGGATAGTTTGTAGCAGATGCCGGATTCTCTACTTAGGGTTTAGAGAGCTTCGTACAGCGGTGGTCTTACTATCTCTGACGCGGCGACTGAGCTCTGTCCTCCTCTTATAGGTAAGGACAGTGGCACCACCCCGTGCCTCTCTCACACCACCCGAACAGATGCTGCCACCTATCCGGGAAGTGGAGGGCGAAGCCCGGGTGGCTGACTCACCCACCACGCCAAAGGACCATAATGTAACATATATATATATGTATACCTCTACACTACCCCCACTAGATAAAACTCGGGGGATAAATAAACTATTTAACCAACAATGGGGTTATGTTTATGGTTATATCTATCTTATAATAATAGAGGTTATTAACATTATGGACATATGTGTCATTAGACGACAATATATGAATATATATATAACCGGATAGAAGTGATATTAAATTGTATATCACAGAGTAATAATCGGTATACATCCGGAATGGAAAATATATTACAATATAATATTTAATCGTCATACACCCTTTGTTTTTTTTTTGTTTTTTTTTTACAAACATACTATGAATATTTATCAACAAAAATGACATAGTCATTATAGTATACGAATATATCATCATATATTCATTCGGATCACAGATCCGTATTGACTGTCCAGGAGAGATTAAAATAAATATGGATGAACACAGTCCGGTTAGTCCAGGTGGTGGAATAGTTCAAATGACAAGATATATATATTGGTATTATTGCTCTGATAATAGAGCATTGTCCATTCCTGCGATGTGGAACTTGTGTAATTAATCCTTGTGGTTATAGTATGTAAGATGATAGGGCAGCTACCCTAATCCTCTACGGTGTGCTAAAGTCTTGTAAATTTAAATAATATAGTATAGGAAACATAATGACGCTATCCACGGTTGCGTCATATGCTCCTTTATCTGTTATATTGAATAGTCCGTGTGAAAAAATATATCAGGAATGTAATAATCATAGGATACCACAACGGCACTATCCGCGAGTGTGCCGTGTGTCTCCCCACAGATGTATAGTTCCTGTTGGATATCGGATACATCCGTGCGCTGCAGTCCCTTTTATAACTAGGTTGTAGACGTCATGTGGTGAACATCGCGCCCGGATGGGTTAGTAGTCCAACCGGGACTTCGGGAATCATCCTTGTGGATCATCCGGTATTCTAGTCCGGACGGATGAAGAATACTGTACGGCCCACCGGATTATGCCAATAGACTAGTCGGGTTCCTTAGGGAGGACTACGGTTACTTTTTGCCACATTTATCTTTCAGCAACCGCAAAGCATGTTCCTTTGTGCCATCCCACTCATCGAGATCGACACCGAAGACTGTCATAAACTTACTATGAAGTTGGACATTTTTCATCTCTTCCGCGTCCAATTTCTTTTTCAGGACGTGGACGGCACAATCTGATTTCTGTTGTGCTTTTTCCGCCAGGTCTTCCTGATATTTGACATCGTCTTTGACCTGTTTCTCCACACGATCCTTCTCGGCTTCGTGCAGCTCCCGGAAACACATCAGAGTGTCGTTAATCATCCCTTGATGGAATGCTATAGCCCTCTGACCTTCCCACGCCTGATAGATGGTGCTCTGGACTTCAGCTTTACCTGGTTCGCAGTTGTCGAACCAGGTCTCCGCCCTCCCACAGCGAACGACAATTTTGTCCTTCGGCGCTTTGGGTGGTTCCTTCTCCACTTTAGCGGGTGCTGGTGGAGTGGTTGGGGTAGCTTTCTCAGTGCTAACCACAGCTTTCGGAATGGGAGCAGGCCCGGGTTGGTCTGGTCCCACGTGAACAAAAGGTACACCATCCGGGGTAGGGGGGAGGTGTACCTGCAATCCCAACTTCAGATAATGCTGAATTTGTTCGTCACTGGTGAGAGGTTTATAAGTACCTCCAGCGATAGGACTGCCTGCTGCCGCAGACGGCTTCCGGCGCAGTTTACCCTTGTTACCGGGTGTCAGTACTTGACTCTCCGGGCCATGTCCTCCTAAGTCGGGGAATTGGCTGGAGTCAAGCTTGCCAGGTGTGGCTTCAGCAGCGGCCTTATAAGAACTAAGCCTGCCGGAAGCGCTCCTTAACACCTGTGACGGGTGTTTGAAGGTCACTTCTCTCGAAGATTTCTCCGCATCATGATGGTCCAGCGGTGACCTTGATCGGTCCATCCGGCTGTGGGTACCATCCGGAAGTCTCGGGGATCCCTCCCGCCTGACATCTTTTCTGCTGCGTCCGGTTTGAACTGGCTTCCTCCCGGAGTTGCAGCACTCATTCCACTCTTCGTCGTGGAGGTCCAGTTTACACCGGCCTTCGGTGAGAACAAACCTCGCCACAAGCTTTTACCGTGCGTGGTGTCCGTGGTGCCGAATGATTGATCACTCGGCTTCACGTTCGCCCAACGCTCATTATCCATTTTTTGGAACTCTACCATGAGTTCTTTGTGCAGCGCCATAACTTAGTCACGGGCTTTGTTGAGTCCGTCGGCATGAGCTGATTTTCCGTGGCGACATAAGTCACCCCGGCGTTTGTAACTCACACGTTTAGTGCATTTAGCACTCTTCTTGCCCTCGTCTGGGTTACACGAGTACTCGGGGTGGTGGTGCATATGCTCCTCCACCAGGTGGCGCTGGAACCGGATCTGGGTATCCCAGACGCGTTCCTGCTCCATGTCGCTTTTATCCATACAGATGGAGAAGGGGCATGTCTTCCGGGTCTTGGAGTACCATTTATCCAAGGCCCACCGCAGTTTCTTCTTCTGCACCTGACTATAATATGTGTCGGCACAATTGTTCAATAAGAGCCAGATACTCTGGTACATCTTATTTGGGACTGGATCGCTGTCGGTCAGACGCATCCAGTCCTCATCGTCGGAATTACCGTCCTTGTTGTACCGTTTCGGGCAGGCATATTTTACCGTACCCTTTTTGGTGACACCAGTGACGCAATCCTCCATGCTAGTAGGGATACGGTCCTTAAAACCCCCTTTAGCATTGGCCCATCTGTCCGCATCGGATAGAGTTGGCGGGACTATGTTGTCGTCGGACTCATCCGAAACATTCGATTCAGAAACAGATTCCTCTACCTCCATAGATTCTACGGGTTCGGGGGCTCTGTTCCATCGTTCAATGATGGCTGAATCCGGAAGGTTTTTAAGTTTCTGGAGTTCAGCCTTCCGCTGACGTTCCGACTGGGTTTTAGTCCAGCTCCCGTCGTCAGAGTCTGCGGGTGTTTCCGACTCTTTGGCTCTGGGCTTGGGAGTCGATTTTCCCGCACGAGGACTTTTAGATGAGGAGTCCTCTTGTTTGCCGGTAACGACAATCTTCTTAATCGGAGGAGCTGTAGCGGCTTCGTCATCCAGACGCTTCCTCTCACTCTCTTCATGCCTCGCTTTTGCTGCGGCTCGCTCATCCTCCATCGGATAAGTTCGGGACGAGTCCATGTTAACAGGCTCGACTTCCGACACTTTTCAATGTCGGATTCCTGGAGAGTGTAACCCGTAGACCAGGAATCAAACGCAGCAGCAGCTTTCCGGTACTCACTGACGTTCAATAAGGACGTCTCATGAGAATCCGGATTCGGGTAACGGTGGCTTTCGTACCGTACAAAAAGCCCGACCCAATCTACCTGTTTAAGGTCGTCGATACCCCATGTATTACGATCGGGTCGTGGTATGAGGTCAAGCTCCAGTGTCATAGCAGCATCATATACTGCCTTACGGAATTCTTGGTGGACCATAAGTCCCCGTTGAAACCATCCGTAATCCGTCAGCCATTCCTGAGGGATTTCCGAGTATATGTGGTATTTATGGATCAACCTGGGCGACATACCTAGCAATGGCAGAGCGGATCCAGAGCCATGGACTACGCATTTGTTTGGGAGCATTCAGAACATCCAGAATTAAGAGTTTGCAAGTCGCTGCTAGAGAACTACCCTTAGCCCTTAGACGAGAGAAACTCTCCCTTGAATATGCTATCCGGATTGCCACAAATCCTAACAACCTAGCCGCAGCATTGTTGACAAACCCCAAGCACAAGGCAAAATATGAAGCAAAGAAGAACCAATACATTGCACCCCTTCGGGTGAGGGTATCCCACCTATTAGAAGAAGCGGGAATGTCTCTGGATAATGTACTTAATGTAGAGTACCCGGAAATGCCCCCATGGACATATCACAAACCAGAGGTCAGAATGGACCTTACCGCGCTTAAGAAAGGGGTAACATCTAGCACCACATATCAAGCAGCATTCAATGAACTGTGTGATAGTTACAGAGATCACGTACCAATCTACACCGACGGATCACATATGGCAGACAAAACAGCATCTGCAGCCGTTCTAGGACCCCATGCCTTCAAAGAACGCCTGCCAGACGAAGCCTCCATCTACACAGCAGAGCTACATTCGTTATACCTAGCACAAGATCACATTGAGACATCAGAAGGCAACAACTACCTGATTGTATCTGACTCCAAATCATCACTGTCAGCAATGCAGCATAGCAAGTGGACACACCCTCTCGTGAAAAGAGTGTTGGAACGACACAATAGTCTTGCTCTAGCTGGAAAGAAGATAGCGTATGCTTGGGTACCAGGCCATGAAGGAATCCATGGCAATGACCTAGCAGACGTTGCTGCCAAGGATGCAACAAATCAAGTTCCAATAGATATGCCTCTACCATCAGAGGACCTCAAACGGAAAATCAGGAAATACATCCACCAAAAGTGGCAAGAGTCATGGGACGCTGAAAGAGACAATAAACTCTACAAAATACAGCCCAAGATAGGCACAACCAAGAAAGCCAAATGCAAGAGCAGAAGAGAAGAAATTGTCATGAACAGACTAAGAATAGGCCACACCAGACTAACGCATTCACACCTCATGAAGAGAGAACCCAGACCGCTTTGCAACAGGTGTCAAAAACACCTGACGGTGGAACATTTCCTTGTGGAATGTAGCCAGTGCCCCATCAGGGCACAATACCATCAATGTACAACACTGAAAGAGTTATTTGATACCTGCAGACCGGATACAATACTTGCATATGTCAAGAACCTGGGATACTACAGTCAAATTTAAACAGTAGAAACCTTCTTCCATAAAACCTTTAGGCACAAATAGCCATCACCAGTAGCTGACGTGCCGTAAAACACTAACTAACTAACTAACTATATGTGGTAAGGTATAACCTCCAGAATACTCCGTCGGACTTCCGGGTCAATCAGAATATGACGACCGTCATCATCCGTCTTCATCAGGTTCGGGTGAACGAAGAGGTACCTACCATCATAGGATGGGTAGTAGTCCTCGCTCACTCTGTGGCGCCCAAGGGTTCGAAATCCGTCATTCGGGTTTCCACTGCAGTCGTCCGCCCAACTGCTGGTAGTCGGGTTACCAGTGGCTTCACCGGATTCCCCCATCGTCTCGGGTGACGAATCCGGTGCAGGAGGGCGATCCCCCCTGCACTGTTGTCGCCTGGGGAAGACGGTAGCGGTGAAACCGGTCTACTGTTCTTCCCCAAGTTGAAGTTCTCGAGATCATCGTCGAACTCCATCATCTCTTCCTCCCGCGGGGTAACCGGGGACAAAGGCTATGGGCCTTGCTGTAAGTCGGCATCTGGGAGGACGCTATCGGGAGTCAAGTGATCCGGCTCGCCGGACCGCTTCGACTCCACCACGGTTTTCTCATCCATTGAGCTGAGAAGACAACTTCTGGGGTAGGTTTTTTTCTCTCCCCGCCGAACACTCACCTACTTGGTGTTCATCCTCTCCTGCGCTAGAGGGTCTCGCTTGTTTTTAAAGGCAATCGGAAAAAGGCTAGAAAAACGTACCAGAGCTCGGTCTGTCTCTCCTGCCCGCTCAATCCAATATGGCCGAATTCTCGCGGTTGACATCGCTTACCCGCGGCCAGGCGGGGTCACGAGAGGTCATACGCGAGTAGCCAACGTGACGTCGCACAACATGTGCGATACATATAAACAAATAACAATCCGTACAGTTCTGCCATTATCGCTCGTCTTCGGGAGACTCTCGAGGGATTCATATGGAGCCTTTATGGAGAGTCTTTACTTACCCATCGAATTTTTCATCCAATACCATCTGGTACGTCTCCCGGAGTTCACGACAGCAACCTATAGCGAACCGTTAAACAAAGGACAACATATAACGGATTACAGGACGATACACTCGTTGTGTAACAGGTTAGTTCACTGCAGCCCTGGCAAGTCGTGGACTGCTACGGAGCACTACACCATCTCCAGCTCCCTTATTCAACCTGGCAGACTTCCGAGCCTTCTCTAGGGATTTCGTAGCCAACAATTTCCCTTTCCTCTTCAGTCCGCCTGCACCCGTCGAGACTTTTTTACTACACTGCGCCGAGATGGTGTTGGCGCTGGCATTACGGTTTTATCCGGTACCTTTCTCGGTCTCCCGGGACCTCTACTTGGTAATTTCTTTAACCGGGGTACCCTATCCATATTTGATATGGATTTGGAACCTTCCCCATATTTTTCATCAGAGTTTTCTCTTCCTAACCAAGGACGTAACCTATCTATATTGGATTTGTACACCCTTCCTATATTGGATTGTATCAATACCGTACAATCACTAATCACAGTACCGTAATCTCCCGCGTATAAGACGCGTCCTCTACGCCAAACAAAATGCTGGGGCGTCTTATAGGATTTCTTCAAGTTGGGGGTGCGTCTTATACGCGGGGTTTTCCAACATCTCATTTGGGAAAATGCGCCGATGACAGCATAGACAGCGCGGCAGACCGGGAGGTGTCAACGGGCGCTCGGCGGGTTTGACGCCGACCGTGTACCGATGACAGCTTGAACTCATATAGCCAGCAGCGCGGCAGCCCGGTCGGTGTAGATTTGCTCGGCGGGTTTGACGCCGACCGTGCGCCGATGACAGCATAGACTCAACAGGTTGACAATGCGGTGTGGCTTGCCGGGGTGTAGGGAACACGTGGGCCGATGACAGCATCGACTCATAGCGCTAGCGCCGCGGCAGACCGGGGAATGGTCCGCACGCCTGCCAGGGTATAGGGAACACGTGGGCCGATGACAGCATCGACTCATAGCGCTAGCGCCGCGGCAGACCGGGGAATGGTCCGCACGCCTGCCGGGATGTAGGGAACACGTGGGCCGATGACAGCATCGACTCATAGCGCTAGCGCCGCGGCAGACCGGGGAATGGTCCGCACGCCTGCCGGGGTGTAGGGAATGTATGGGCCGATTAACTTTTGCATGCCTCATAAAATCCCCAAGGCCTGGCATAATATAAAAACACACCTACTATTCCATTTATTAACTATTTGGGAACACCTGTGATTTTTTTCATAATTTTACCAATATATTTTCTGTCTAATTCTAAACCAATCAGCAGTCAGAACACCCTTCAGTACAGGCCTGAATACCATATGACTCACGAGAGGGCAGAATTTACGTCCATGTAACCTTAACTAGGCAGGGCGTCTTCAGATTAAACTAAAACTTTTTTTCCATGAAACCTCAGACTCTGTCCTATCATATCCTGAAGTGAGGTGGTAACAGCCTTTCTCAATGTCAAGATATGAGCGGGTCCATATGTGTAGATCACTGTGAAATTCTTACTGGTTTTCAGTGCTGTTTCCGAGCAGCGACTTTTATCATCAAAGACTCATGCACTAAGTGAAAGCTCTAGAGCTGCCAAACTGCATATATGTATTGAATACAGTCACATGGTGATGAAGAGGGCATTGCTTTCGCAAGATATAGTGTGGCATTCCCCAGAGAAAATCACAAAATCATGGAAAATATCATATAATTACTGAAAAATGATTAATATTAGGCCTATGATCAATCCAACTTTTATGAGATGATATCCTATCAGGGGATCATTTCTTTAGCTGTGCCTTTTCTGCTGTATGCATTTATAAATATCTGTTATCAACATTGTGCCAATATCTGCACTCATGGACAAATTACTACTTGTTAATTGGATAATTGCTTGGTCATTGAAATTTTGACTGAACACGGCAAACCGGACCAAATTACTAGTGGTCCCTATGGTAGGCCCTACATGGACATCTGTGCATGAAAAGCCCTAGAAAGATTGAAATAAGACAAAAAATTAATGTTCAGCTGAAAATTTCATTCTGTTGGTGGGTTATGTCCAGAAAAAGTGGTGTTCAGGGCAATTTGTAGAAACTGCAATATTTTGGAAATTACCCTATCTCCGCAAGCAACATTTTCTAAGGTTTTTCACATTTATACACCATTTATGTGGCTATTTGTGTCATATTCCTACAAAACTAGCCCTGCTGTAACAAAAAAATGACTTTAAAATGTGATCTGAAATATGAAGGCAAAATGCCCATACCTCTATAGGTCACGGGGAACTAAATCCATTTCCTCTATGTTTCTATATAGCGTAACACCCAAAAACAGCCGCCTAAAATGTTCGTTGGTAAAAATTTCAACCATAGCATGTTTAACTCATCCCTCATACACAATGTGACAGAATGTTGGATAGGCTTAACCCTGAAAATCTTGAATAAGGGAATGATATGTGCAGTGAGTGCCATTCTACCCTATTTTGGGCCTAAAAATCTCCATTGGCCAGATTAACTTTTGCATGCCTCATAAAATACCCAAGGCCTGGCATAATATAAAAACACACCTACTATTCCATTTATTAACTATTTGGGAACACCTGTGATTTTTTTCATAATTTTACCAATATTTCTTCTGTCTAATTCTAAACCAATCAGCAGTCAGAACACCCTTCAGTACAGGCCTGAATACCATATGACCCATGAGAGGGCAGCATTTACATCCACGTAACCTTAATCCAGGCATGTACCAATTGAATACTAAACCTAACTTGTGTAGTTTAATATGAATTATTCCTAAGAGCAATGGCATGAAGCCATAGGGGTAGCTATGCTATATTAGGGCCTTGCTTGCATGTTATCATTCTTACAGCGACCGCCGTGGAACTGTAACTATAGAACTGTAAATATAGAACTATAGAATGATAATGGATAAAGCGAGGAGGTATTTGACCATACCTACCCCCCTTTTTAGACCCTGGGGATTCTATTGGTGCAGTTTGTAAACCAAGAAGAGATAACTCCAAGACCAGGTGTAGTATAGCTCTGATTTATTTCTCTACAGTTCACATGTATATATCTGGTACATATAATCATTAACCAATCACATGCAAGCATTCCAATTACCAATTAACCTACAGTGTACTTGTCATACTACCCCTCCCCCACTCCATGTAACCCCATACCCATATAGGGTGATGCCCACTCTACACCCGTCTACCTTCCCCTCCAGGCTCCACCACCCCTCTCCATACACCACTCCCTACCAGCATGTATCATCCCCCCTCCCTCCAGACTTTAGCATGTAATCTAATAGACGGAACCATCGCTAAAGGAGCGATGGTAAGCGGTGGCACTGGTGTTGTGGTGGTGGAACTTTCAGAGTAGTTTCCCAAGCCCCCAATGAAAACTGGGTCCCTAGTCTTAACTGGGGTTGGTCTTTGATATTGTAATGGTTTGAGGTCTTATGGACCTAGGGGGTTTGGGTCTTACGATTCGGGAAGGAAAGAGTAAGACAGTGTTTCAAGTGTATGCCAACGGATAGTCTTTATTAAGATACACACTCACGGCTACCCGGTAGTTATTGATAGGGCAGCTAATAAATGTTAAAGATGGTCTTACATACTTGGAGGCCAGAAGGGCCTCTGACGTAGCGGCTGAGCCCTGGGCTTTATATAAGGACCCAGGTGTTCGTCGTCAGATGTCCCCACAGACCCGGATCGGTGCTGCCACCTATCCGGAACCTGAGGAACGTCCGACGACTCGACTCACCCGCCACGTCAGACGGTACCCAACACTATGGTTATACAATACGTACCTCTACACCACTCCCCCAGACATTTAGGAAGGAGTTATAGTTATATTGTTATTACAGGGATAACATTAATATATGTCTAAACCCTTAGTAATAGAGGTACAACCATAGATATAACGTTAACACCATGTTAAGTATGATTCGAATGTCAATTTTACAAATTTGATAGTGTATAAAGTTACAGAATAACAAACCGGATGTTGTAATATGATACGAATTAGTTGAATGAGTAACAGTTATGTGTAGCGGAACTGTCAAATATCGAATAAATTACATGATAACATCCATATGTGTTTGTAATTAATAATATTATGAATGATTAGATAGTCTTGAGAAAGACTTTTAAAGTAACCACACTATCTAATGACATTTTATATATATTATGACCAAATGAATCCGTTAAGGATTTCGTGAGTTATTAGGTATAGAACCGTTATCAATTATACACTTGAAAAAGAAAAAAATTACGGTGGAGTATTGTATATGACAATATATGTGATACCACCATGTACCAAATAACCTTTATAGCACCAGATGAATATATTTATAATACAATATGCCTCGCAGGACAATAATATGAATGATCTGGTGAGGTTTATTGGATCTTATTAAATAGATATGAACATTAATCAGAGATCCGTATTAATAGAAATGCATATACCCGTATCAAAATATGCAGTAATTTATCACCACAGTGTGACTATAGACATACAAATGATATTAGAAAAATAGTTATATGACATTATATACATAATAAAATGATAAATGCTGCTGGAGTCTCGTGCTGCAGTCTGTCGGATGCTGGAAGGTAGGTATGGTGGTCAGCTAACCACGGGATGGACGTGCTAAAGTCTTTTTGATCCAAGTTAATAAAATGTGAACACGGTAGGTGAGTTTGGGGCAGCTACCCACAATCCTCTAGAAGTGCTATTGTTCATAGGTATATCCGAATGGTGTAGAATAATCGTAGAATAATAGTCCGGTTTTGTCAACAAGTAGAAACGTAATCCATTTAAGTATAGTTGACATAAGTATGAGTCCAAAGTGAGTTTGTCCGGAAGTAGTAGTATGTAGTTTTAATCCATCCGAGAGTAGAGGTAGCACAGAATAGTATAGTCCATCCTTATATAGTGGTCAGCAACAGGTAACAACAGGAATCAGGAACCAGCATCCGGATACGTATAGCAGCATCAAGTCTACTATCGGATTTGTTATAAGTTATGAATCCGAATAGACCTTTCAGGATATAATAGTGGTATATGTCCTGAATATACACAAATAGCTGGTTATAAATGGAACCCGGAACACAAAGAGCAGGTGTTCATTATTCTAATAGAAGACATTCGCAGAAGTATAGTTCCGCAAAGACTAAATCTGGTTATTAGAAGAAAATAATATGTGTGTAGAGAAATAACCCGTAGCATGCCTAGGTGGACTTCTTAGCATGCTTCTTCTTAAGAAGATCTAGAGCCGATTCGGGAGTGCCGTCCCACTCGTCGATATCGACTCCGAATACCCTCATAAACTTAGTGTTTGAGTTGGTATTCCGGGTTATCTACTCCTTAACACGCTTCTCTAGAACGTGCACGTCCATAGCTGCCTGTTCTTTGGCAGCTAAGGCTTCATCCTCCTGGGCCTTTACATCGTCCCGAATGAGGGTCTCGAGGCGCTGTTTTTCGGCATCTGCTACCTCCTTCATACATAACAGGGTATCGTTAAGGAGACCCTGATGGAATTCAGTCGCTCTGTCGCGGACACATTTCTCCCAGTGGGTGTAGATGGCCTTTTGGACATCCGCTTCCCCCTGGCGAGACTTCTCGAACCAAATTTCTGCATTACCAGCTTTAATGGTAATTGCATCCTTTGGTTTCGCAGGTGGTGCAACAACCTTGGGGGGTGTCGACACTGCCTGAGGGCCAAGGGAGACCTGGAGCGGTCATCTACCCTGGCTTTAGCAGCTGTGGTGGTCTGACCATTACCGTTACCACCACGGTTCTGGTCTCTTCTGCTCCTCTCACGAGCTCTCTTCCCCTCCTTTCCGGATTCCTCACACTTCTGCCAGAGGGACTCGTGCATGTCCAATTTTCCTTTTCTGGGAGTCAGGACAATCTTGGCGCGGAGTTTCGAATCCTTGGTCTTCGGAACTTCACAGAGGACTTGGTCCCCTGGTCGGATCTTCGACCAAGCATCTTCGCTCAAACTATCGAACTCCTTCATGAGTTCCTGATGGAGCTCCATAATACGTTTACGAGCTCCATCTAATCCCTCTGCGTGGCACTTCTTCTGGTGTCTAGCCAGATCGCTACATCGGTTATATTGAACCTTCGTTGTACACTTCTTGCCCTTCTTACCATAACTCGGATCACAAATGTAAACCGGGTGATGGTGAAAATGGGCTTCTACTAGATGCCTCTGGAACCGGGCTGGAGTACTCCAGGTCCGGACTGAGACATCGCTCACATCCTGGCAGATGGAGAAGGGGCAGGACTTTTGGTCGTCACCGTACCACTTCTCAAGTGCCCATCTCAGCTTGCGCCTCTGGGTATAAGTATAATACCCTTCGGTATGATTGAGCATAAGCCACATATTTCGATAGGCTTTGCTCGGATTGGGGTCCTTGTCCGAGAGACGCATCCAATCTTCATCATCCGACTCGTTGTTCTTATTAACAGGGTCCGGGCAGGCGTACAGGGTAGAGCCGTCCTTCTTTACTCCGTAGGCGCAGTCGGAGAAGCACGTCGGAATCCGGGTTTTAAATCCGGATTTGGCGTTGGCCCATCGTTCTGCCTCGGTTTGAGTTGATGGAGTGGCCTTCTCATCATACTCAACCGAGGACTCATGCACTGATTCCTCGTCCGAGGAAACAACCTCCATGGCAGTACTACCAGTGGCTGAGGTGCTGGCTTGCGGTTCGGCTCTAGCAGAATCCGGAAGATTCTTGAGCTTCCGCGCAGCGGACCTCCTGTTCTTGCTTACCTTCCAGTCTTCCGGGTCCTTGGTTCCGGACTCACTGGAGGTTGATGCTTCTACCGTGGTTGACTCGGTAGTACTGCCGGTGGCTGTAGCAGAACCGGCTGTGCTTCTGGTGGCAAGCTTCAGGTCTGGGATAGGAGGTGCGGGTACTTCCGCTTCCCTCTTAGCCTTTTCCAGGGCCTCCTGCTCTGCAGTCATACGACGGACGAGAATCGTCCGAAGGGCTGCACTCCTGTCCATACCCGTTAGCGACTTGTTCTGCACGTCGACTAACTCCGCTTCGGTTATATAATAACCATCGTCCCACTGCTCGAAGTTGCTAGCGGCTTCACGGTACTCCTTCATGGTCCGACACTGGGGCCGGGTGGCACAAGGACGTGGGTAGGTTTGCCCCTCGGGTTCCGAAACGCAGCCTACCCAATCAATTCCCCCTGTGGAGTGGGGACCTTCATGTGAGGGCATGGAGGAGCAGAATAACTTCATTGGGAGTCCACGAAGGAGGAATTTTCCTCCTTCCATTCTACCAGTGGGCATACCAGATTCGTAAAAGGCGACAAACTTGGGGTTTCTTGTGTCTTGGGGTGAGCATGTGGGCAGCTGGTGTCCATATGCGCGGGCCCAGGCGTACATGCTTGCCTTTTGCCATGGGATTCTCCCTCAGTGAACCACGTCTGAGTGATCAAAGGCCGTGGTTTGTCTGGCCCTGTCTATGGGACCAGGCAAATAAAAGAACACTTGCTATCCTTTGAAAAGAGTAGGGGAATGAAGCCCCGGTAGCGGTTTTCCCCCTCACCCCTCCTCATAGATTCGATCATTCATAGATTCGGTCACTGCTGTGTCGGGCAAGCAGCATATAAATACCTGTCCAAACAGAAAAGAAAGGACTTAATGTCCAAGAAACCTTGAATGTCTGAGTTCCTTTATGGCCCCCGGACGTAAAACTAAACAAACAAACAAACCCAATCAATGTTGGTCTGCTTAACATTCCACAGAGACCTGTCCGACAAGCCAGCTTTCGTGACGCCGCGGGGTCACGAGAGGTCAGTTGAGACTGGACGCGGTGACGTCATGCGGAAACGCACGTGCTCCAAGCGGAACATCAACAAACTGATTGTTTTTAGGTAATTATCGCTCACGCCGATGACTCGTCTGGGGATTTAAGTGGAGATTATGGAAAGCTTAAGCAAATCCACCGGATTATCCGTCCACTACCCATTGGTACATCATACGGCGGCGACAAATAAGCCTTTCAGGTCAGTTGTCATCCGTTCCTCTAAATGTAAACATTACACTCGTTGTGTATACAGGTTAGGTCACTGCAGTCCTCTGGGCAATTCGAGGGCTGAGGCGAACGTATATCCCCTTCTTGGATAGTTCCTTATCGGACCTGACAGTCTGAAGAGCCTTTTCTGGGCGTTTCTTGGCCTTCGAAACACCTTTCCTCTTCTTTTTGTCTTCACCTGCCGAGACTTTTTTAACTCCCCCACGCTTAATCAGTGTTGGCGTTGGTGGTACTGATTCGGAACACTTCTTAGGCCTACCCCGGCCTCACTTCACTGTAGTGTTCTTTACCTGGTCTAGTATACGATTCTAGTTCCGGATCTTTTCTAATCCTTCACCATACATTTCTGTGGAGGTCTCCCTTCCACACCACTTCCTCAGTCTAGCCACATTTGACTTATAGAGTCGACCAAGGTCTGATTTGATAATTACGGTACAATCACTAATAACTTGTGTTACAGTAAAAGGACCGTCCCAATTAGACGCTAATTTTATGTGTCTAAGTGGTTCATGTAGTCTTAGAACTCTGTCTCCGGATTGGAATTTCCGATGTTTTAGATCAGTATCATATCCAACCTTCTGCCATTTGGCACTTTTCTCCAAATCAATTCGGACAGACTCGTATGCTTTTCTGAACCTGTCTCTTAAGCTTTCGACGAAAACTACATGACAAGGTAGTTCCGGGTCCATTCCTACAACTCCAAATACTAGGTCTGCAGGCATTATTAGGTCCTCTCCGAAAACTAGTAGATTCGGAGTACAGTTAGTACTTGAATGTACCGTACTGTTGTAAGCATGTGTCACAAAATGACATTGCTCGTCCCAGTCATCCATGTGTTCATTAACAAGTGACTTTAGGACCTGGATAAGGGTTCTGTTGAACCTTTCTACCAATCCGTCGCTTTGTGGCCTATACGGATTGGTTCTAGTTTTGCAGATAGCTAGGTATTCGCACATGCCTTGCCAGAGATTTGATTCGAATTCTCTGCCTTGGTCACTGTGTAACATCAATGGTACACCGAAACTTAGTGGTTACCCATCTTTGCAAGTCTCTTGACATGCCAGGCCAATAGTATTTCTTGGAAAGTCGTGCTAATGAGCGCTTCCTTCCGAAATGACCACTGGTCTGGTGCCCATGACAGAAATACATAATGTCATGTCTCATTGCATGTGGTATCACCACTTGCATGATTTTCTCACCATTATTACATGGCTTCCAACGGTACAACACGCCTTTCCGGACTTCAAGCTCGGTCCATTGAGCAAGAAACCTTCTCATTTCTCGTTTTTCCAGAGAGACTTCTGGTCTAACTGGACGTATACCCTTTGGTACTAATTGCAGTAGCTGTGCAGTTATCGAGTCAGCTTCCTGGAAACGTCGTATGTGATCCATAGACCAATCCAGTATACTGGCAACTAGGGGTTCGAATGGTCTTCGAATCCCTGCTAACACTGCCTTATGAGCTCCACAATCAGTACAATCCGGATTATCACATTTCCGAATTGGTATTCGAGATAAAGCATCAGCATTTAAATGCTTTAACTATGGGTCTATGCTGAATTTGGTGATGTTCAAGCCCATATTCGGATAAATGGGCTAGCCATCGGCCTAACATCCCTTCAGCATCTCGGAAGTTCAGTAGCCATCTTAAAGAGGAGTGATCCGTACGTAAAGTAAAGTTCGTTCCCCATAAAAAATGTTTGAACTTCTTGGTATATACGACTACTGCTAACAACTCTCTTTTGGTTGTGCAGTAATTGCGCTGAGTTTTACTCAGTGTATTGCTGGCAAAGGCAATAGGTACCTCTCTCCCATTTTGGACTTGCGAGAGAGCTGCACCAATGCTATCATTGCTAGCATCAGTATCCAGTATGAAATGATCCGTTTCATTCGGATATTCATACGGGAGTACTCGTGAACAGGTCTTTTAGCTTTTGAAAAGCAGATTCCTGTTCATGGGTCCAAGGAAATTTTTCCTTGGTACTTCCTGGAGTCCAGTTAGCTATTACTTGTAATGGGTAACTGACTCTAGAATAATTCGGAATAAATTCCCTATAATAGGAACAGAAACCTAAAAAGGACCTCACTTCTTTGGGTGTCTTAGGTCTATTCCAATTCGTAACTGATTCGATTTTATCTGGATCAGCTTTTATTCCTTCATCACTAATGATGCGGCCCAAATAATTTATGGACTTTCTGAACATGTGACATTTCTTAGGTTTCAATTTGAGACCATTGGAAATAATGCGTTTTAATACCATTTTGAGGTTATTAGAACATTCTTCGAATGTTTTTCCAAAGACTATAACATCGTCAAGGTATACAAGACATCTTTTCCACAATAAGTCACTTAGAATAGTTTCCATCATTGCTTCAAATGTTGCTGGTGCATTGCACAAACCAAACGGCATTACGTTATATTGGAATAGTCCAATATGACTCGAAAATGCAGTCTTTTCCATATCCGATGGATTCATTCCCACTTGCCAATATCCTGATTGCAAGTCTAGGGTACAAAACCAACTGTTTCCTCCTAAGGAGTCAATGGTTTCGTCTATTCTCGGTAATGGATACGAATTCTTTTTCGTTACTCCATTTAGCTTCCTGTAGTCTATGCAAAAGCGGATAGTACCGTCTTTTTTGTTACCATACACACAGGACTGCTCCATGGACTATTGGAAGGGACTATTACATCCTGTTCCAACATCTTGTTTATTTCTTCTTCAGCTACTCTCTTTTTCGCTAAAGGTAACTGCCTATACGGTATCTTAAAGGGTTCCGCATCTCCAGTATCTATTTTGTGTACTACCTTATTTGTTGTACCTAGTTTTTCACCAGGTTTGGCAAAGGCTGTCTTATACTGACAGAGCATATCATAAAATTCTTTCCGGTGTTCCGGATTCTCTAATGAAGTTTCTTCATACAACTTGAGTAAGTCATCCGAAATTTCATCATTTCCTGTTACCTTCTGTAAGTTTAACTTACTATCCGTTACAGTTTCCGAAAGGGTCACGTTACCAAAAACTTGTCCCTTTTTCAGGTAGATAGTAGTGTTTCCAGTATTGGAGACAGGTACTACCGACCAGGATGCATTTGCTACTATAGTGTCTACAGATATTAATCCGATGCTTGACAGAGTAGCTACATCCGGTTCTACCACTGCAGGCTTATTGCGCATTGCAGGATCACTTCTTACAAGCACATCACAGGCTACTCCCGGAGGGATCCGCACAGTGTGTGCTACACTAGCCATACTGCTCACTTGTCTCAGTACACACCTAACCTTTACAGGATACGGGTATTGCACACTCAACACTCCTGATTGGGGCTCTAACACCACTCCATACAGGGATGCGAAATCCATCCCGAGTATCCCCTCATCTGCTATATCCGCAACGGTGGCGCTCATGACATAGTCATGTATTCCATCCAATTGCAGCTTCACACAAGTTCTTCCATACGTTTGCAAGGTACTGCCATCGGCCGTTTGAGCACTTCCTCCCGATTTGAGAGTATCGTGTTCATCCGGTATAAGATCATAGAACTTCTTGGAGATACAGGAGTGGCTAGCACCCGTATCCATAAGGAATTCGGCAGATCTTCCGTTAACAGTGAGGCAAACATACCACCGCCTTCCGTTTAGAACAGAGGGCGTGTCCGTGACGATCGGAACGTCATTGTTCACACCAGGAGTCGATCCACATCCTTTCAAGTATTCCAGACAAGGATGACCCGGGGGTAGGTGGGCACTACCAACCCTAGCTAATTCATAGCCGCCTACCTCGTTACTGATATCGGGTTTCCCCTGTGCTCCATGGGCACCTGTTATATCAGCTTCCCTAACCTTCCGGGTGTCTACAACCACCTCGGTGTTAGGCGAGTTTGCTACTACATGCGAACTATCATCACGGATGGTGATATCATGGCAAGATTTGTCACTGGGATCCCCTTCTTTGCCCATCGGGGGACCCCTCCTCAGTTTTCCTCTGTGTTTATTCCAGAGACACCTTCCTGTCTACGAGGGACAGGTTTCTCAGCCATACATTCGGGAGCGTAATGGCCTAACTTCTGACATCTGAAGCATCTCCTTTGAGATTTATCAACTCTCGGTCTTTTCAGAGCTTCTGTTAATCCGGCTATTAATGTTTCCATCATATTAGCTGCCACAGTTGGCTTGGCCATAGAGGTCACATTACCAGATTGGGTTGGTCCGGAAGCTTTTTTACTAGCAACGGCCCCTCCCCTTACTTTCGGATGTACCTTCCTATACCGTTTCTGTCGGTAATACTTTCCAGCGACCTGGACTGATCAAATATACTCTCCATTTTCATCGGAGACATATTCGTCTTCCTGATCAGCCTCCTGCAAGTCAACCGGGGCTAATTGAGAAGTTTCATATACCTGAGCAGGTGAACCCCCATGTTGCAATGGAGCTGCTCGTACCGGGTTGGGTCCTAGACCCACCAATCTCTTCTTCATATCATGTCCATCAATAGATATGAATAGGTCACTGAAGGATGTATCATCCTTCCAAGAATCCCAAACTACTTGTTTGTGATCCGGATCTCGCAATCCACTGTAGAATTGTGTAAACGATTCTTGCAGATAGTAGTCATCGTCATGAGCCCAATTTGGACGTGCTTTTGATAGCAAGTCCTGTAGCTCCAAACCAAAGACCTTATGAGATTCTTTAGGTTTCTGAGTCCTTTTCTTAAAGCTTACCCATGGATCCTCTCTAATGATAGAACCGAATAGGTACGTGGCACATTCGACCAGTTGGTCATAGGTGCCGCATATTCCATATGCTGCTCTCCATTGGTTGAGGGCTACTTTTCCACCTTTATTCAACCAACAGATCAAATAAGGCAGAGCTTCTTCTTTTGTCCAACTACTACAGTTGACTTCATCGACAAAAGCTTGATACCTATCCTTCCAAGGATCATTAGAATCGTATGGAGGGGGTATCCGTGCCTGCCTACATGCCGGATTATTACATCCGCGTAGTCTATCTGCTTCTCGCATGCTCCAGTTCATCACTTCCATGCCGTCTGCTCCCTTCCGGTAGCAGTCAATGCCAAGATTTTGGATACATTGGCTTCCCTCAAAGATGGTTTGCATCCCTGCAGGCATGGAAGTTTTCCTATTTGGCTTCCTGCCATCTCCTCCCGATCCTGATCCTCCGGATCCGGATCCACCAGGGCCACCCGGGGGATCACCTCCAGGGGGACCACCACTAGGGTAGTTCCCAGAAGCACCGCCAGGGTATCCGCCTCCATAATTTACATTTCCAGATGTTCCGGAAGATGTATACCTGGGATAGGAATTATTTTGATTCCATCCCTGATTGTAGTTATTACCATTTTGGTAATTACTACTTCCTGCCAGATTATAATTATGCCTATATCCATAGGAAGTTGTTCTTGGTTGGTACGTACCACCGGTAACATTAGGTTGTGGTGGAATCGGTCTGGGAAAACGTCCACCATTAGGATCATTGAATTGACCTGAAGGCGGGTTCGGCAATCTTGGGCCTGCTGGTGTACTATGACCGGGTTGAGAGAAATATGAAGGGGTAGTTAACATATGTCTCGGTGGTCCCGGTGCTTTCGGTTGTGCTACTGTTGTGTTATTACATGCACTAGTCGCGTTGACGTGAGTCGCTCTAATTTTATGACTCAAATCTGGTATAGGGGGTGCCGGACCTACGGTATCAAGCATAGGAGCTGTAGGTGTAGGTACATTACCTGTTGATCCTTTATTAGTAGTTCCCTGGGGGCAATTACTATTTTGGACACTCGTTCCGCTAGCTGCGGTGTTATTTGGTTTCTTATAGATACCGGATGTTACATTCTTATCAGCCCCATCGACGACGAATGGGTTATATCTGATTGTACTTGCATCTTGGGATGATTTCGCCAACATTGTAGAGACAGTTGGATCTATAGTTCCTATAGTCAATTGTGCGGCTTCTACGTATTTGTCTAGGGTTATTGCAGTAGTCTGCAATTCCTGAAGCTCATTCGTGAGTTTCTGTCTATCTTCCTCCAGTTGTTTATTGTAAGCTATAATACCTACCCGGATGGTTTCATTGTCTTCAGCTTGTTTACTGCACTGAAGTTTCAATTTCTCCAATTCACTTTGATAGTGGCATATTTCAGATTCGTAATTTGCCTTATCAAGACTTAGTTGATCGTTCGTATCTATGTATGTCTGGATACGAATGTGTCTATTGTCATATTCTTTATTGAATGACTTTCTCATTTCTTGAAGTTTTATTTCTTCACTTTCTAATTCCTTCATGTATTCACTCTTCCTGGCTTTGAATTCGTTTCGCATGCCGATCAAGTCATCTTCCAACTGAAGTTTTTCATTGAATACTTCATCTTTAGCTCTGACCAAGGTATTTAAATTCTCTATCAAAGTTACGTAGGTTTCATTTAAAAACAGGACATCCGGTCGTTTAAATTCTTCACCTTCCGGTACCGCATAGGTTAAGTCGCCGTCTATAACGCTGTAATCTAATACTGGTAGCCCAGGTCTGGGTAATCTGTAAGGTAGTTCTCCAAATGTTACCCTTTTTGGCAACGGTGCCGGATGTTCTGGGTTAGTACTACCACCAACTTCGAACATCGAATTACTCAATTCGTCCACAAGTGATTGTTGACTTATCAAATTACTCTGCCTCTGTATGGACTGTTCACGTCGTACAGAGTCTGGTAGATTTTCCTCACTATCATTATAGTGAGGTTCGGGATCTCTCCAAGATGCAGATTCTGCATCTCGGGAGTTCGAATGGGTTTGGATCACTAATGATCCATTGCCATTCTCCTGGGCAACTAGTTGCCCTGCTGGGTTAGCTTCCGCAAGGCTATCTAACCCATGTACTAGCCGTTCGGACATTATAACGTCCGGGCTATACACCAGAAATCCTGGTCACGGCACCAATGTAATGGTTTGAGGTCTTACGGACCTAGGGGGTTCGGGTCTTACGATTCGGGAAAGAAAGAGTAAGACGGTGTTTCAAGTGTATGCCAACGGATAGTCTTTATTAAGATACACACTCACGGCTACCTGGTAGTTATTGATAGGGCAGCTAATAAATGTTAAAGATGGTCTTACATACTTGGAGGCCAGAAGGGCCTCTGACATAGCGGCTGAGCCCTGGGCTTTATATAAGGACCCAGGTGTTCGTCGTCAGATGTCCCCACAGACCTGGATCGGTGCTGCCACCTATCCGGAACCTGAGGAACGTCCGACGACTCGACTCACCCGCCACGTCAGACGGTACCCAACACTATGGTTATACAATACGTACCTCTACAATATCTTAACTCTAGGACCTACCTACTTGTTGTGTATTGTTTTGAAATGTAAAATCATATGCCATGCCTTTGCTTTTTGTAACTTGATATCTGGGGCCCAGGAAGACTAGACTGAGCCCTCTGCAGACTCAGTGGACATCAATTGCTGGGCCTCTGATTGAATATATCAGGGCCCGGTTAGCTGGGTAGTAATCTAACACACATACCCTGATCCCCATGGTAACTCCCACTGACCACTTCTACCTAACACATTACACACCTTCCCCTTCAGCTCTCTTCCCCATACCAAGCCCTAGAATAGACCTCCGTTACAAGTTGATGTTTCTGTCCGACGTCTGTGTTGCCGAGCAACCGCAAACAAATACATTCTATACTTAGCAAGGGGCAGAACAGACAGGTCTAGGAGGTATTTGACCGTACCTACCCCGCCCCCCCCCCCAATTAGACCCAGGATATTCTATTGGTACCATTGACATTTCTGTCTGACGCCTATGTTGCCTAGCAACAGCAAACAAAAAGATTCTATGCCTAGCAAGGTACAGAACGGACAGTTCTAGGAGTTATTTTATACATACCTACTCCCCCTAATTAGATCCTGGGAATTATCTTGGTGCCATTGATATTTCCATCTGACGTCTATGTTGCCTAGCAACAGCAAACAAAGACATTCTACATTCTATGCTGTGTCTGTGTGTACCACCTGTAGGTGTTACACTGACGCTGTGTCTGTGTGTACCACCTATAGGTGTAACACTGACGCTGTGTCTGTGTACCACCTGTAGGTGTTACACTGACCCTGTGTCTGTGGGTACCTGCTATAGGTGTTACACTGACCCTGTGTCTGTGTGTACCTGCTGTAGGTGTTACACTGACCCTGTGTCTGTGTGTACCTGCTATAGGTGTTACACTGACGCTGTGTCTGTGTACCACCTGTAGGTATTACACTGACGCTGTGTGTACCACCTATAGGTGTAACACTGACGCTGTGTCTGTGTACCACCTGTAGGTGTTACACTGACCCTGTGTCTGTGGGTACCTGCTATAGGTGTTACACTGACACTGTGTCTGTGTGTACCTGCTGTAGGTGTTACACTAGCACTGTGTCTGTGTGTACCACCTGTAGGTGTTACACTGACCCTGTGTCTGTGTGTACGTGCTGTAGGTGTTACACTGGCACTGTGTCTGTGTGTACCTGCTATAGATATTACACTGACCCTATGTCTGTGTGTACCTGCTATAGGTGTTACACTGACCCTGTGTCTGTGTGTACCTGCTATAGGTGTTACACTGACCCTGTGTCTGTGTGTACCTGCTATAGGTGTTACACTGACCCTGTGTCTGTGTGTACCTGCTATAGATGTTACACTGACACTGTGTCTGTGTGTACCACCTGTAGGTGTTATACTGACCCTTCGTCTGTGTGTACCACCTGTAGGTGTTACACTGATGCTGTGTGTACCACCTGTAGGTGTTACACTGACCCTGTGTCTGAGTGTGTACCTGCTATAGGTTTTACATTGACACTGTGTCTGTGTGTATCTGTAGGTGTTACACTGACCCTATGTCTGTCCCAGCTGTAGGTGTTACACTGAACCTGTGTCTGTGTGTACCACCTATAGGTGTTACGCTAACACTGTGTCTGTGTGTATCTGTAGGTGTTACACTGACCCGGTTCCGTGTGTACCACCTGTAGGCGCTTCACTGACCATCAGCCTCTCTGTACCTGTAGGTGTTACACTGACTGTGTTTCTATCTTTGTCCAGGTGCTATTACCAGCGTCTCATAGTGGGGCTGGGTGTGGAGACTTACTCGAAGTCAAGCCATGTGACAAGGACAAGGTCCCCTGTCAGGTACTGGATCCCCGTCCAAAGTACAAATGGACAGTTCTCCCATGGACCAGCTGTTGGAAGGTGGGTAGTGAAAATGTTTTTTTTTCTAGAAGTAAGATGTTCTGTGCAGAGGCATATTGGTCATCAATTCTGCTTGGCTTGAAACCCCTTCAAAAATTAATGTTTCTTTTCTTTGTGAAAGTAAGCTCAAAAGTAGAAAATACGATCATATCCAAAAGTATACAAGGGAAAAATCTGATGTCAATTTTACTAGCCCGATCATGACCTTGATGACTGTCAGGAAGTTGTCAAAGGTGGAATCTTATACAGATCTGTCTTCAAAGAGATGGGTTAGGAGATCAGAGAAGAAAATACAGATCAATACTCCGAGGGCCAGACACGAGGACTACATGAGCTTACCTATTCAAGTTTTCCAATGTGGCTATGTCTCACCACTGTGATGTATTCTGAGTGTGAAGGTTTCTGACCAAACAAAGTTGCAGGAAACAGCTGAATGCCATAAGGTACTGACAGACCAGTTAGTCCTGCACATATTTCAAGTAAAAATGAGTCTTAAACATCCTCTATGATGCTGGAATTGGCTACTATCTGTCCAGAAATGAAAATTTCTCACCCAAGGTTTCTGACTGGCTGGCATTAAATTCCATCCTCCCGATCAACCAAAGCATGTTGTTGCAAGTTTTCAGCAAACAAATTGTAAATGTTAGAAAACTCCATCTATTTCTACAACAAAGATATTTGAATGGTAAAACTAGGGTAGTAGTTAACATATTTAACTCTATTGAAAATACCTCTGACATGGCTACCACTGTTATTTAACTCATCTTTTTCAGAGAAACAGGTTGCAGAACTGCTAAGTGTTACAACACTACTAACTGTTATGATAACACTTAGCAGTCACCCATCCAACTGCTAACTGTAACAAAAAAATGCCCACAGGTAACCACCCTGTGACATAGTGAAAAAGTAACCAATGGATAACTCATGACGAGTGGGGGTTATCGACGGATAATAACACTTGGCCTACGGCCTCGTGTTATTATCGTTGATAACCCCCACGAGTCATGAGTTATCCATTGACTACTTATTTTATACCATGAAACCAATAAATAATCAATATTATACCAATAAATTTAAGTTGAAAACAAAAATTATTCCCCCTTCCCGGGACTCGAAGCCAGCCATGACAGAGTGTGTACACAGGTACATACACCTCCTCGCCCGGCAGTGGACAGCAACAGCGCCCGTCTCGGCTAGCCTTGGCAGCGGCACACAGCGAAAAATAGTGTACATACATCTTGTCGCCCGGCAGCGGACAGCGGCAGTGCTCACGGCGAAAAAAGACGCTTCTCGCGGTTATGTTTGTGTATAATACACCTCGTCGCTCGAATTTTATCTCACCTCGTGCCTTCCTTACGGCCGACACTCAAGGGTGAGAGGTCCCGAGGGTTGTATCCACACCGAAGTGAGATTACCCTTGTGGCGTAGGTGCCCGGACCCTAGTCTAATGGGGAGGGGGGATGATGGTGACCGAATCTATGGGAAGATAGAAAGCACGCCCCTACACATTTACCGAGGCAATGGTTCTTTAACATCCATCACTACATAGGCATAGTGAGAGATGGACAGGCCTGTTTTAAGTCATTTGTCTGCCATGACCGCCGAGAGACTTTCCAGCACAGCCTAGCCAGAGCAGGGAGGAACTCAGCCGACACCTTACGGCGACGTTTGGAACCACCACTGTGCCCCGGCCGGGCCAGGAACCGAACCCACGACCTTACGGCCCGTGAGCGGACGCGCTGCCGACTGCGCCGTAATAAGAGAAGCACTCCAATATCAATATTTAATAAATGCCACAAATGAGGTGTAACCAGAAGTAGAACTTATCTCTAGCATTTTTGCATCAGTTCTTTTGGTTTCTTTTCCTATATTCATATATTCTATCAATGTTGAAGCATGTGAGGGAATGAATTTAAATCACAACATTATCTAAACATAGTTTGAACATCTGTTCTTATGTCAAACATAAAGCAAGTGTATATGAATGGTAGAGTGGCTCCATCTGGTGGCACTTCTAGGAACCATTCCTACTGAATACAGGATTATAAATGATCATGATGAAGATACATTTTGCATTATTATTATGTGTTAGATTGTATTCCAAGTACTGTAGTTGTAAACGAGGGGTTTTTCAGAATTCCAATTCAGAGGAGATTCCTTCAGAGGCCTTCTCTAAGTTGTGGGTGCGCCTTCTACTCGGGCTGCGCCTTCTACGCGAGAGATTACGGTATATACCTCACTGAGAGGTGAAAAGAGGAAACAAATCCACGATCTACAGAGGTAAAAATACGTTTTTCTACCTCCATGGAGGTGAACATTTCTATTTTCGTTTAAATTGAACGTAATTCTCCTATCTTTTTCTACCTAAAACATTTACTATCTATAACCTAGAAGGAAACCTTGATATTCCTCTAGGGCATTTTATTATTTATATGAAGATTCCAGAGTTCTTTCTAACGTCATCATTCACTTACTGGTAGTCCCTGTAGCCAGGCATGTCAGACTCACAGCCCTTCCAGCCATCAAGTGCATCGTTTGGTTTGGCAAGGTAGAACCCATGTGTATGTACAGATGCATGTAGCTTCGGTATTTTGACTTAAATATTTCTTGATATCACAGATTTGGTGTTCTACATAACTAGGCATTACACTGCAGTTGATATTGTAGGAGTTTGTTCCCTCCCTGGGTGCGTCGACCTTCAGCCTCCCCGGGTGCGTTGACCTTCAGAGGCGCGCTTGGTGGTCACTCCCCCTATGTATACCATACCGATCCAGGGGTAGTTGGAAGGTAGAGAACGTCAGGCTAGGGGAAGTAGCTCAGAGGTAGAGCAGCTGCTTCAAAGTTGGAGGGTTTCCACTGACCTCTATGTTGGTGGAGAAACTGTGTGGTCCCGCCCTGCGAGGGGGATCTTCAGAGAGCTCGGTGCCTGGGCCGGTATGGTATAGACAAACACAGGGTTGCTTTGGAACAAGGAGATTAACAGGACTTGTGCATGACTCAGTATGGGCACATGTGGTACTGCTTAGGCTTAACTGGAGGATCGGCTCTGGGCAGATACAGTCAAAGCTGGTTGGGACGAGTGTAGGGATTTGTTCCCTCCCCAGGTGTGTCGACCTTCAGAAGGCTGGCTGGCTTGGTCGTCACTCCCCCTATGTATACCATACTGATCCAGGTGTCATACTAGAGTATGTGCATTATCAAGTAGTCATATGAGAAAAATCATATGACTAGTGGTTTATAGTGAGTCAGAATATCAAGCTTTTATTAGTGTTATTCCAGTTATCACTGTTTTTTTTCAGCTTAGGCAGTATTTATGTAACAGTAGTACAAATGTTAATACACAGGTAATTCACACACACAGTAGATGTATTATGGGTATAAAATAGTGTTCTACTCAACTGTGTAATAATAATAATACACTGTCCTATATAGTTCTAGGTTGGTTGGTTCCCACAACCTAGCTCCTGGCCTGCTGCTAGAGGGATAATATAAATGTGTAACTTTACCCTCTGGTGGATGAATGGTAGAAGATAGCCTCTGGCCACAAGTGGGATGTAGTCCTATGCCTGTCTGGCATAGTCTAACCCAACAGAGTGCAGAGGCATAGCAGGCTTGCAGGAGAGCTGGACTGGAGATGTTACTGCTGAGGTGGTTCTCTGGATACTGCCTTCTGGAGGTCTCACTCTGGGTATAAGTAGCCAACCCCTGGCTTGCTTTCCCAGACTGGCTGGAGCCAGTGGCATCTGCCACTGCCTTTGTCCATTAGTGCTGAGTCTTTCATGTCCATGGGGGTGCATAGGACACCCCCATGAGCCTCCCAGTGCCCCCATTGTCCCGCTCGGTACTGCATCTTCAGATGCCCGTAACTCAGTCGTTTATGCGTCTAGAGCTTTCAAATTGCGCATGCGCGGAGGTGAACATGTCAGCTTTCCACACCCCGCTGCTTGGGCGCGTAACTCGCACCCGTTCGTCTGTGGCGCACTCGGAGCTCAAAACACTCTCAGTCGCCTAACTTCCTTAATAATGGTAAAGCGCCCAGATTAAGCTCATTGTGTCCGTCTTGGATTGGCGATTACATAACTGCTTTCATATTTGAGCTGGGCGGCTGTGGGACGGCTCGAGAACCGCCCCAAGTTCACGAAGCCGTCACCTCTATAGCCTATTGTTCAGTCTTTGGTGCTCAGCTACCCGTGACGGTGGTCTACGGTGCTCAGCTGCCCATGACGGTCGGTCGCAGTGACTCTAAACATTTATATACATCATTGTTCCTTGTCAGTGGACCATGGGACCAGTTGCTTTGGACTTTCATTATTAAATATACTTTTGTTAGTGTTCAGTGGACCATGAGGTCAGTGGCTTTGGCTTTCTAACTTATGTATATTCACATAGCTGGTGTTCAGTGGAGCATAAAAGCTCATATGGAGTTATATATATTAATGCCTCATATATTCATGCATTAATACAATCATATGTTACAATTTATGGCATGATACAATACTCCCCCTCCCACGAAGAGAAGTGTAATGGTTCGGGTCTTTCTAACCAAGGGGGTTCGGGTCTTGTGATTCGGAAGGAAAGACAAAGACAGTATTCCGAGTGTATGCCAACGGTTTTATTATGATTTACACCTTTCGGTCACCCCTGTGAGTACATGGTTAGGATAACATGATGTCTACATGTAGTATGTACGGAGGCCTACATGGCCTCTGGCAGGTGAGCGCAGAGCCTTTTATATGGATGCTCCCGGTTTGTCGCCAGGTGTCCCACGGACCCGGATAAGTGCTGCCACCTACCCGGAACCTCAGGAACACCAGGCGACAGGACTCACCCGCCACACCAGATGGCACCAATTAGTATTAAACCTCTACAGAAGCAAAACTCTGTCATTTCGCAGAGGGAATGTATAACATATTTTTACCTTATGTCTAATTTCATACTGTATGTAAGAGGATTTGAAGTAATAGGGAGTGCTTCAAATACAAATTATGTGGTAGAGCTTGTCAGTATGTACAACATCATTTTTTTTTTTTTTGGCAAAAATACATTTACTTAACTCTACCACGGCCTCTACCCGAGCTTTAGCTCGGCCCGAGGAGGTCAGGACCTGTGATTCGGGTCCTGAGGGTCCCATGGCAGGGAACTTCACCGTGTACTCCTCATAAGCCTGGCGCTGGTTACTGGAGGGACCCTCTCCGGCCCACCATGCACTGTGGCCGGATGGGACACCGAAGAAGGTACTCCAGTCTTCCTGACTTCCAGTGTCTTCACCCGGGGGGCCCTGTGGTGGCGGTGGTGGTGCCTGGCTGACCACCCGATGGGTCTGGTTGCCAGGCATATCCAAAGCCGAGACTTGTTGTCCCGACTGGCGAAGATCAGCTGGATTAGCTGGTCTGGGCTGATCCCTATTGCCCGCCGGGCTTATGGATCAGTCTGCGCGGGTCCGTTTGGAGGTGGTTGTGTCCGGAGCCGAAGCACCAGCGGTTCCCTTAAACGAGCCTGCTTTCCCTTCTCTCGTTTGTCGTCACCCCGCCACTTCTTAACATTCAGATGCACCTCGGTGGGCATTCCGAATTTAGTACTGGAGGGGTTTACTGCAAAATAAGTGGTAATATTACCACTCCTCCAGGCGCAGAACTCGGGTTCATATGCCTGCTCTCGTACATCATTGACGGTCAACGTAGCCCACTTCACCAGGAGCTGGTTGAAGCACTTTACCGCACACTTTCGTGTCTTTTCCAGGCCGGTACCGTGGGCTTTCTGCAGATGCAGAGCCAGGTCCCGGCGCCCGTTGGTCACGAAGGTGCCTTCACACAGCTTGCTGGGGCGGTCTCCAGGGACACACCTCATCAAGGGCTTATGGTGCATATGGTGCTCCACAACGTGCCTGGCGAACCGAGGCTTTGTATCGAAGATCTTCTCCCTGGTGAGTGAGAGCTGACACGACTTGAATGGGCACTTGAGGCGGCTGCCGCTTGGTCCCCATTGTGTCATAGCCCATTGAACCTTGGTCCTGGACTCATAGTGGTATATCGTACCCAATTTGGATTTGAGCTGATCAATCCAAATCAGGTAAAACTTCCCAACTGGTGTGTCGTGAGGGCCGGACTTCATCCACTCCTCATCGTCACTATCACCGTCCTTGTTGACGGCGCCTGGACACATGTAATGGATTGTGTCCTAAGCACAATCCGAGAAGCAGAGGGGGACGCGTTCTTTAAATCCCTCAGCTGCATTCTTCGACATCCACTTCTGATTCTCGTCCTTTGGGACGTCTGTGGTCATTTCTTCCCACGTCGTCATGGACTCCAAATCAGATTTGGCTGACGCGGGCAGCTCCGGGTCGCTTTCGCTTCCCAAGTCGCTGCTCGTGTAAATGCCCGCTCCTCTAGGTTGGATTCGGCTGGTGGTAGTACCAGTCAAAGCCACAACCAAGGTGGTGGCGGCCGTCCCGCTGGTGGTGACAGTGGGTGCTGCAGTAACCGAGGTGGCTACTGTGACTGCAGTGGATGTAGGGGCTGCGGCCTTCAGCTTACCCTTCTCCCCCTTCTTAGTAGTAGAGGGCTCGGGTTCCGCCAGAGACGCTTTTGCTCCATTCTTCTTATTCCCTTTAGCGGGCTGTGACGGGGCCTCGGGGCTGGAATCCGTTTTACGGGATTCCTTGTCTTTACCCCGGGTGCTCCTCCTACTACTGACTGGTGTGTCAGAGGCAGCACTCGACTGGAGCTGAGCCTGCTGCTTGCGGTGGGCCCGGCGGGCAGCGGCTAGCTCCTTCTGCTGTTCGTCAAGCTCACGGCGCTTGGCTTCCACAGCAGCTTGCTGACGAGAAATATCCTCGTCCGAGATGCCACCAGACGCCTCGGGTATACTGGCGCCTGGCTCCTTCTCTGACTTTGATCTCTCGATGGCAATCCGAAGTTCCTCTTCCTCGAGATCAGACTCGGTTTAATTGGGTACAAATGTACAATTTGGTGTGCAACGTACACATACAATTTTGCTACACAAATACAGTTTTGGGAACCTTTCTTGAGACAAATTTTTCTGAGACCCGGAAAAACGGCATACTTTATGTACAATAGGCCTGTTTGTCTCTGAGTTACTCTGGAATTTTGCTATATGGGTGTTATTAATCGGTCAATTTTGACAGTGGGCCGCTGTTTTGATTGACTTTTCCCTAGCATTTATGGAGCATACCGCCGGTATGCTTCTTGAGTACCTGTTCCTGTAAAAGATTATTTAGGTTAACATCTTAAGTAACAACTACATTTTAATACCTTTCGCGAGTGATTTTGAATATATTTTGTGTGTATAAGGTTTTTCTTATACTTTTCTACATTTTACACATTTCATTTTTATCAATTTCTTGGTTACCTAAAGTGTGTTTCTTTAAGTAAACCTTGGTGTAGTATACAAGTGCTAAATGTGGTACAAGAACTGCTTGAGTTATCTACCTTGCATTCATGCATATTACTTAAGATTTGTACAATTTCTAAATTACTTTGTACAATTTGTGTGCGCATGCACGTATTAATCATCAAGATTTTGTGAGAATACCATAGATTTTCATATTATACATCAACAAGTGGCTGTGTATTTTTTCTCAGAAAACAATTTTCAATACTTAGATAAAATTCATTGACAGTGGAGGTGTGTGTCAGGTGTGAGATGTGTCATCTCAGTATCTCCTGGTGGTGGACTGGGGGCAGTCTGGGCAGTCTAGGCTGTTTCCACAGTCACCGGGGAGGGTTGGTGGTTTAGAAAATTTGCAGTAGTCTGCATGTTTGACCTTGTGGTCTCCTCCTGTTGTACATCAATAATTATATCCGTTGTATTTTCAAGTGCTGTCATGGTCACCGGGCTGGTGCCACAATCATTCTGGAGAAGCATGGAGTACCGTATTACAGTCCTTTGTTCTTAAGTAGCTCGGTCAAACGATTTTGAAGGGATATATCTAGAATAATGTACGATACCTTACTGGAAAGTGGAAAACATCAGTAATTCAAATGTGTAATTATTTATCGATAGGTTAATTCCCCGAATTTTAATCGAATTTACAGTAAAAAAAATTAAATAGAATTGTAACGGTTCGTTTCGACTTATATGTTGGGTGGCTCTTTGGCTCGCTTAACACTAGAGATACCAACACAACACGAGGAGTTCGGGTTGGGCAAAGCTCGGGTAGGCCTTTAATGGCTAAGTAAACACACATCTGGACTGGACATAGTCCAGTCCCCTTCTGCAGTTCATCTGGCTCCTTAGTAGGAGCTGGACGCGAGGCATGGTGCTGCCCCCTCTTGTACCAAATGGGTATCGCGAAGCGATGCCTGGTTTGCATAGAAGGAACGAGCACCACACGAACACATCTATCGGATGAAGCGCACTAATATGTAATGGTTTAGTCTTACGGACTTGGTGGTTCGAGCCTTACTAATCGGGAAAGAATGAGTAAGGCGGTGATTCAAGTGTATGCCAACGGATAATTTATTACATGAACACTCACGGCTACCCGGTAGATGGTATAAGGGCAGCTAATGGATATAGAGATTTACATGATCAGAGGCCAGGAGGGCCTCTGACGTAGCGGCTGAGCCCTGGTCTTTATATATGGACCTAGGTGTTCGTCGTCAGATGTCGCCACAGACCCGGATCGGTGCTGCCACCTATCCGGAACCTGAGGAACATCCGACGACTGGACTCACCCGCCACGCCAGACGGTACCCAACACTATGGTTTATATTAACGTACCTCTACACTACTCCCCCAGACATTTAGGAAGGAGTTATAACTATTGTATTATTATATAGGGATAACATTATGATATGTCTTTACCCTAATAATAGAGGTACAACCATAGATATAACATTAACATCATGTTCAGTATCATTCGAAAGTTATTTTCATGTACCAGATAGTATTTATAGTTACGAAATAACAAACGGATGATTGATATAATGCGAATATGTGGAAAAATAACAGTTATGTGTAACGGAACTGTTAAATAACAAATTGTACCACATAATAATATCCTATAGTTACGGTTTAACAAACAGGATCATCACTATAGTTCGAATATGTGGGAAGATAAGGTATGTGTAACGAAACTGTTAAGTAATGAATAAACCACATAATAACATCCTAATGAGTTTGTAATTATTAATATCAAAGTGATTATGTAGTCTTGAGAAAGACTTTCAACGTAACTATACTATCTAATGATACTTCTTTATAATATGACCATCAAATCTGTTAGAGGTTCTAAGTTTTAGAAACTTTATGACATGTAGCCGTTATGATTTATACACTTGAAAAGAAAAAAAGAAAACAGTAGAATAACGTATATGACATCATCATGTATCAAATAACCACCATAGCACCAGATAACTATTATTATACAAAAATATGTCACGCAGGACAATTATGATAGTCTGGTGAATATATACTATATAGGTATGAGATCATGTTAAGTGATATGAATAGTGACAAGAGATCCGTATTAATATTAACCCATATGACACTATATAATAACGTATTGTAGAGGTACACGTTATTAAACCATAGGAGTTGGGTACCGGCTGGTACATGGGTTAGACACCCTCAGGGAAGCTAACCCAGCAGGGCAATCAATTGCCCAAGAGAATGGAAATGGATCATTAATGCTCCAAACCCATTCGAACTCGCAAGATGCGGAATCAGCATCTTGGAGGGATCCCGGACCCCACTATAATGATAGTAAGGAGAATCTGCCAGACTCTGTACGACGCGAACAGTCTATACAGAGACAAAGTAACTTAATAGGCCAACAATCACTTGTTGACGAATTAAGTAATTCGATGTTCGAAGTTGGTGGTAGTACTAACCCAGAACATCCGGCACCAATGCCAAAAAGGGTAACATTCGGAGAACTACCTTATAGGTTACCCAGGCCCGAATTACCAATATTAGATTACAGCGCTATAGATGGCGACTTAACCTATGCGGTACCGGAAAGTGAGGAATTCAAACGACCGGATGTCCTGTTGTTGAATGAAACTTATGTAACTTTGAACGAGAACTTAAATACCTTGGTCAAAGCTAAAGATGAAGTATTCCATGAAAAACTTCAGTTGGAAGAAGACCTAACTGGCATGCGAAAGGAATTCGAAGCCAGAAGGAGTGAGTACATGAAGGAACTCGAGAATGAAGAATTAAAACTTCAATCAATGAGAGAATCATTCAACAAAGAATATGATAATAGGCACACTCGTATCCAAACATACATAGATACGAACGACCAACTAAACCTTGATAAGGCAAAATTCGAATCCGAAATATGCCATTATCAGAACGAGTTAGATAAATTGAAACTTCAGTGTAGTAAACAAGCTGAAGACAATGAAACCATCCGGGTAGGCATTATAGCTTACAACAAACAACTGGAGGAGGATAGACAGAAACTCACAAATGAGCTTCAGGAATTGCAGACTACTGCAATAACCCTAGATAAATATGTAGAAGCTGCCCAGGTAATATAGATCCAGCTGTGGTATCTACAATGTTGGGAAAGACATCCAAAGATGCAACCCCAATTAGATACAGCCCATTCGTTGATGATGGGGCTGACAAGAATGTAGTATCCGGAATCTATCAGAAACCGGATAATACCGCAGTAAATGGAACCGCCCCTAAACCAGCATCTCCAATGCTGGATATGATAGGTCCGGCACCACCAATACCAGATTTGAGTCACAAAATTAAAGCGACTCACGATGGAGCTACCGGGACTAACAATAATGCACCCGTGGCACAACCAAGAGCACCCGGACCAACGAGGCATATGTTGACACCACCTCCATATTTCCCCCAACCCGGCCACAGTACACCAGCAGGGCCAAGATTACCGAATCCACCTCATGGTGCTGGTAATGGTCCTACTGATGGACGTTTTCCAAGACCGAACCCGCCACAAAACAATGTTAATGGCGGTACGTATCAACCAAGAACATCTTCCTATGGATATAGAAATAATTATAATCCATCAGGAAGTGGTAATTATCAAAATGGTAATAGCTATAACCAGGGATGGAATCAAAATAATTCTTACCCTAGATATGCGTCTTCTGGAAACGCCGGTTACAATGGTGGATGCCCTGGCGGTTCATCCGGAAACTATAACAATAATGGTCCACCAGGAGGAAACCCTCCAGGCGGCCCAGGAGGATCCGGATCCGGAGGATCAGGATCAGGAGGAGATGGCAGGAAGCCAAATAGGAGAACTTCTATGCCTGCAGGGATGCAAACCATCTTTGATAGGAGCCAATGTATCCAAAACCTTGGCATTGACTGCTACCGAAAGGGAGCAGACGGCATGGAAGTCATGAACTGGAGCATGCGAGAAGCAGATAGACTACGCGGATGTAATAATCCGGCACGTAGGCAGGCACGGATACCCCCTCCATATGATTCTAATGATCCATGGAAGGACAGGTACCAAGCTTTTGTCGACGAAGTCAATTGTAGTGGCTGGACAAAAGAAGAAGCTCTGCCTTATTTGATCTGTTGGTTAAATAAAGGCGGAAAAGTAGCTCTCAACCAATGGAGAGCAGCTTACGGATTATACGGTACCTATGATCAATTGGTCGAATGTGCTGCATACCTATTTGGATCAATCGTTAGAGAAGATCCGTGGGTAAGTTTCAAGAAGAGAACACAAAAACCTAAAGAATCACACAAAGTCTTTGGTTTGGAGCTACAGGACTTGCTTTCGAAAGCACGTCCAAATTGGGCTCATGACGATGATTGCTATCTACAAGAATTGTTTATACAATTCTACAGTGGATTGCGAGATCCGGATCACAAGCAAGTGGTCTGGGACTCTTGGAAAGATGACACTTCCTTCAGTGACCTGTTCATAGCAATCGATGGACATGACATGAAGAAACGTTTGGTAGGTCTTGGACCTAGTCCAGTAAGAGCAGCTCCATTCCAATACGGAGGTACACCTGCTCCGATATATGATACTTCCCAGTTAGCTCCGGTTGAATCGAATGAAGTTGATGAGGAAGATGAATATGTCTCCGATGAAAACGGAGAATATATTGGTTCAGTCCAGGTAGCTGGAAAGTATTACCGACAAAAGCGGTATAGAAAGGTACATTCGAGAGGGAGAGGAGGATCTGTTGCTGGTAAAACAGCTTCCGGATCAACTCAACCTGGCAGTGTAGCCTCTACGGCGAAGCCAACCGTAGCAGCCACTGTTGCTCCGACTAACATGATGGAAACATTAATAGCCGGATTAACAGAAGCTCTAAAGAGACCGAGAGTTGATAAATCTCAGAGGAGATGTTTCAGATGCCAGAAACTGGGGCATTATGCTCCAGAATGTATGGCTGAGAAACCTGTCCCTCGTAGACAGGAGAGTGTCTCTGGAATAAGTACAGAGGAAAACTAAGGAGGGGTCTCCCGACGGGCAAAGAAGGGGATCCCAGTGACAAATCTTGCCATGATATCACCATCCATGATGATAGTTCGCATGTAGTAGCAAACTCGCCTAGCACCGAGGTGGTTGTAGACACCCGGAAGGTTAGGGAAGCTGATATAACAGGTGCCACGGGAGCACAGGGGAAACCCAATATCAGTAACGAGGCAGGCGGCTATGAATTAGCCAAGGTCTGTGGTGCCCACCTGCCCCCGGGTCATCCTTGTCTGGAATACCTGAAAGGATGTGGATCGACTCCTGGTGTGAACAATGATGTTCCGATCATTACGGATATGCCCTCTGTTTTAAACGGAAGGCGGTGGTATGTTTGCCTCACTGTTAACGGAAGATCTGCCGAATTCCTTGTGGATACGGGAGCTAGCCACTCTTGTATCTCCAGGGTTTCTATGATCTTATACCGGATGAACATGATACTCTCAAATCGGGAGGAGGTGCTCAGACGGCCGATGGCAGTACTCTGCAAACGTATGGTAGAACTTGTGTGAAACTACAGTTGGATGGTATACATGACTATGTCATGAGCGCCACCGTTGCGGATATAGCAGATGAGGGGAAACTTGGGTTGGATTTCGCATCCCTGTATGGTGCTGTGTTGGAACCTCAATCAGGAGTGTTGAGTGTGAAATACCCGTATCCCGTAAAGGTTAGATGTGTACTGAGACAAGTGAGCAGTATGGCTAGTGTAGCACACACAGTGCGAATCCCTCCGGGAGTAGCCTGTGATGTGCTTGTAAGAAGTGATCCTGCAATGCGTAATAAACCTGCAGTGATAGAACCGGATGTAGTTACTTTGTCAAGTATCAGATTAAATTCTGTAGATACGATAGTAGCGAATGCATCCTGGTCGGTAGTACCTGTCTCCAATACTGGAAACACTACTATCTACTTGAAAAAGGGACAAGTTTTTGGAAACGTGACCCTTTCGGAGACTGTAACGGATAGTAAGCTAAGCTTACAAAAGGTAACAGGAGATGATGAAATTTCGGAAGACTTACTTAAGTTGTATGAAGAAACTTCATTAGAAGATCCGGAAAACCGGAAAGAGTTCTATGATATGCTCTGTCAGTATGATACTGCCTTTGCCAAACCTGGTGAAAAACTAGGTACGACAAATAAAGTATTACATAAAATAGATACTGGAGATGCTGAACCCTTTAAGATACCGTATAGACGGTTACCTTTAGCGAAAAAGAGAGTAGCTGAAGATGAAATAAACAAGATGTTGGAACAGGATGTAATAGTCCCTTCCAATAGTCCATGGAGTAGTCCTGTGTGTATGGTAACAAAGAAAGACGGTAGTATCCGCTTCTGCATAGACTACAGGAAGTTGAATGGAGTAACGAAAAAGAATTCGTATCCATTACCGAGAATAGATGAAACCATTGACTCCTTAGGAGGAAACAGCTGGTTTTGTACCCTAGACTTGCAATCAGGTTACTGGCAAGTGGGAATGAACCCTTCAGATATGGAGAAAACTGCATTTTCGAGTCATATCGGATTATTCCAATATAATGTAATGCCGTTTGGATTGTGCAATGCACCTGCAACATTTGAAGCAATGATGGAAACAATTCTAAGTGATCTATTGTGGAAAAGATGTCTTGTATATCTTGACGATGTCATAGTCTTCGGAAAAACATTCGAAGAGTGTTCTAATAACCTAAAAATGGTACTAGAACGTATTATTTCTAATGGTCTCAAATTGAAACCTAAGAAATGCCACATGTTTAGAAAGTCCATAAATTATTTGGGCCGCATCATTAGTGATGAAGGAATAAAGGCTGATCCGGAAAAAATCGAATCAGTTACGAATTGGAATAGACCTAAAACACCCAAAGAAGTGAGGTCCTTTTTAGGATTCTGTTCCTATTACAGGGAATTTATTCCGAATTATTCTAGAGTCAGTTACCCATTACAAGCAATAGCTAACTGGACTCCAGGAAGTACCAAGGAAAAATTTCCTTGGACGCATGAACAGGAAACCGCTTTTCAAAAGCTAAAAGACCTGTTCACGAGTACTCCTGTATTACAATATCCGAATGAAACGGATCATTTCATACTGGATACTGATGCTAGTAACGATAGCATTGGTGCAGCTCTCTCGCAAGTCCAAAATGGGAGAGAAGTACCGATTGCCTTTGCCAGCAATACACTGAGCAAGACTCAGCGCAATTACTGCACAACCAAAAGAGAGTTGTTAGCAGTAGTCGTATATACCAAGAAGTTCAAACATTTTCTATGGGGAACGAACTTTACTTTACGTACGGATCACTCCTCTTTAAGGTGGCTACTGAACTTCCGAGATGCTGAAGGAATGTTAGGCCGATGGCTAGCCCATTTATCCGAATATGGGCTTGAACATCAACAGATTCAGCATAGACCTGGAGTTAAGCATTTAAATGCTGATGCTTTGTCTCGAATACCAATTCGGAAATGTGATAATCCGGATTGTACTGATTGTGGAGCTCATAGGGCAGTGTTAGCAGGGATTCGAAGACCATTCGTACCCCTAGTTGCCAGTATACTGGATTGGTCTATGGATCACATACGACATTTCCAGGAAGCTGACTCGATAACTGCGCAGCTACTGCAATTGGTACCAGAGGGTATACGTCCAGTTAGACCGGAGGTCTCTCTGGAAAATCGAGAAATGAGAAGGTTTCTTGCTCAATGGACCGAGCTTGAAGTCCGGAAAGGCGTGTTATACCGTTGGAAGCCATGTAATAATGGTGAGAGAATCATGCAAGTGGTGATACCACATGCTATGAGACATGACATTATGTACTTCTGTCATGGACATCGGACCAGTGGTCATTTCGGAAGGAAACGCTCGTTAGCACGACTTTCCAAGAAATACTATTGGCCTGGCATGACACGGGACTTGCAATGATGGGTAATCACCTGTCCGGATTGTTGTAAAAATAAACCCTGACCCGGGATGGGCAAACTTCCCCTATCCCAAGAACTTTTCGGAGTTAGATTCGCAAGAATCGGGGTAGATATTATTAGTGGATTTAATACAACCGCTAATGATAATACCTGTATGATGGTAGTGTGTGATTTTTATACGAAATACACTAAAGTATTTCCACTACTGGACCACAAAGCAGTTACTTGTGCCGAAGCCTTTGTAAAAGGTTGGGTACTAAGTTTCGGTGTACCATTTATGTTACACAGTGACCAAGGCAGAGAATTCAAATCAAATCTCTGGCAGGGTATGTGCGAATACTTAGCTATTTGCAAGACTAGAACCAACCCGTATAGGCCACAAAGCGACGGATTGGTAGAAAGGTTCAATAGAACCCTCATCCAAGTTCTAAAGTCACTCGTTAATGAACATATGGATGACTGGGATGAGCAATGTCATTTCGTGACACATGCTTATAACAGTACGGTACATTCAAGTACAAATTGTACTCCGAACCTTTTAGTATTCGGAGAGGATTTGATAATGCCTGCTGATCTAGTTTTTGGAGTCGTAGGGATGGACCCTGAACTACCTTGCCATGTAGTTTTTGTGGAATGTTTAAGAGACAGATTTAAAAAAGCATATGAGTCTGTCCGAATTGATTTGGAGAAAAGCGCCAAATGGCAGAAAGTAGGATACGATACCGATCTAAAGCATCGGAAATTCCAATCCGGAGACAGAGTTCTCAGATTACATGAACCACTTAGACACATAAAATTAGCGTCTAATTGGGATGGTCCCTTTACTATAACACAAGTTATTAGTGATTGTACCGTAATTATCAAATCTGACCTTGGTTGACTTTATAAGTCAAATGTGGCTAGATTAAGGAAATGGTCTGGGAGGGAGACCTCCACAGAAATGTATGGTGAAGGTTCCGGAAAGATCCTGAACCAGAATCGCATAATAGACCAGGTAAAGAACACTACAGTGAAGCGTGGTCGTGGTAGGCCTAAAAAGTGTTCCGAATCAGTGACACCCACGCCAACACCGATTAAGCGTGGGGGAGTTAAAAAAGTCTCGGCAGGTGAAGACAAAAAGAAGAGGAAAGGTGTTTCTAAGGCTAAGAAGCACCTAGAAAAGGCTCTTCAGACTGTCAGGTCCGATAAAGAACTATCCGAGAAGGGGAGATACGTTCGTCGCAGCCCTCGAATTGCCCAGAGGACTGCAGTGACCTAACCTGTATACACAAGGGGTGTAATGTTTACATTTAGAGGAACGGATGACAACTGACCTGAAAGGCTTATTTGTCGCCGCCGCATGATGTACCAATGGGTAGTGGACGGATAATCCGGTGGATTTGCTTAAGCTTTCCATAAACTCCACTTAAATCCCCAGATGAGTCATCGGCGTGAGCGATAATTACCTAAAAACAGTCAGTTTGTTGATGTTCCGCTTGTAGCACGTGCGTTTCCGCATGACTTGTCGAATAATTTGTAAATTGTATTGGTATCAGATATATTGTAGGACTATTTATGGTAGGTCTACCCACAGCTTTTGGCTAGGGCCTAGTCAGACACTGTTATCACACCCTTGAGGTTGAATAGGCGTCCACACACCTGCCTGGGGAGTGTCTGGTCGTCTGCCTGCCCTTAATTAACCCACTAAAGGCCACCTACATATATAATGTATATACATGTACACATAAGTATGATGCACCTTATTAGGATGATGCATTGATGCACAGTTAACCCTTTATGGTTGGCATGATGCATTGATGCACAGTTAACGCTTTATGGATGGCATGATGCACTGATGCACAGTTAACCCTTTATGGATGGCATGATGCATTGATGCACAGTTAACCCTTTATGGATGGCATGATGCATTGATGCACAGTTAACCCTTTATGGATGGCATGATGCATTGATGCACAGTTAACCCTTTATGGATTTCACAAAGCATTGATTCACCTTTAGCATGAATCATTAATGCACTTTAACCCTCTATGGATGGCATGATGCATTGATGCACAGTTAACCCTTCTTGAATAGCATGATGCATTGATGCACAGTTAACCCTTTATGGATTTCACAAAGCATTGATGCACATTTAACCCTTTATGGGTGGCATGATGCGGTGATGCACAGTTAACCCTTTATAGGTAGCATGATGCATTGATGCACAGTTAACCCTTTATGAATGGCATGATGCATTGATGCACTTAAACCGTTTATGAAAGGCATGATGCATTCATGCACTTTAACCGTTTATGAAAAGCATGATGCATTGACACAATTTAAACCGTTAAGAATGGCATGATGCAGTGATGCATTTTTACCCTTTATTGGTGGCATGATGGATTGATACACAGTTAACCCTTTATGAATGGCATGATGCATTGATTCACTTTAAGCCTTTATTGATGGCATGATGGATCGATACACAGTTAACCCTTTATGAATGGCATGATGCATTGATGTGCAGTTAACCCTTTATGGATGGCATGATGTAGTGATACCCATTTAACTCTTCATGGCTAACATTATGCATTGATGCACTTTGACCCTTTATGGATGGCATGATGCATTGATACACAGTTAACCCTTTATAATTGGTATGATGCATTGATACACACTTAACCCTTTATGAATGGCATGATGCATTGATGCACTTTAACCCTTTATGAATGGCATGATGGATTGATTCACTTTAAGCCTTTATGGATGGCATGTAGCATTGATGCACAGTTAACCCTTTATGGATAGCATGATGCATTGATGCACAGTTAGCCCTTTATGGATGTTACAAAGCATTGATGCACATTTAACCCCTAATGGACAGCATAATGCATTGATGCACATTTAACCCATCATGGATAACATGATGCATTGATGCACCTTAACAATTTATGAATGGCATGATGCATTGATGCACTTTAACCCTTTATGGGTGGCATGATGGATTAATACACAGTTAACCCTTTATGAATGGCATGATGCATTGATGCACATTTAACCCTTTATGAATGGCAAGATGTATTGATGCACTTTAACCCTTCATGGATAACCTGATGCATTGATGCACTTAACCCTTTATGGATGGCATGATGCATTGATGCACAGTCAACCCTTTATTGATAAACAAGGCATTGATGTGCAGTTAACCCTTTTATGGATGGCATGGTTCTTGACTCCCATCTGTCTGCAAATATGTCAGTAATAATGCACTATTTGTCAGCATTTAGTCAATTTATGTTAGTAATTACTCATTTCTTGTCAGTAATTTACTCACTTTTTGTCAGTGATTAGTCGAAATATGTCAGTAATAATGCACTATTTGTCAGCAATTAGTCAATTTATTTTAGTAATTACTCACTTTTTGTCAGTAATTATTCCAAATATGTCAGTAATAATGCACTATTTGTCAGCAAATAGTCAATATATATTAGTTATTACTCACTATTTGTCAGTAGTTGTAAAAATATATCAGTAATAATGCACTATTTGTCAGCAATTAGTCAATACATGTTAGTTATTGCTCATTATTTGTCAGCAGTTCATCAACATATGTCAGTAATCACTCACTATTTGTCAATATCTGATTGAATATTGAAAATTAAATTGAAAATAGCATTGAAAATTGCTTTAAAAACTCGGGGTCTTTTAGGTCTTAGACCTAACCTGCTCTCATATATGGACCTAGGTGTTCGTCGTCAGATGTCCCCACAGACCCGGATCGGTGCTGCCACCTATCCGGAACCTGAGGAACATCCGACGACTGGACTCACCCGCCACGCCAGACGGTACCCAACACTATGGTTTATATTAACGTACCTCTACAAATATATACACAACGATGCCGGCCCCTACACCCCCCCCTAGACTTTACCTAGGGTAGGTGTTAAAAATACCTATTGTTAAAGTCATATAACAGTATATACATAGGTAAGTCTATAATAACAATGTTGTACAAAGTGTATGACATTAAGGGGCATTATAAATAATATGTACATAATAATAGGCATCGTCACATATAATCCGAAGTAACTAAATAATAACATAAATAGGAGGTGGTGCCTTATGCACCATCAACCTATGGTGGAATATATGAGTAACAGTGTTACAAAGTTATTATTGTTAAGACGTGTTTAAATGTATATTGTTATTAAGGACATTACATGGTGTAGTACTATATACAATATGAAATATCATTGACCCAAGAGGTAAGGTAACCCGAAATAGAAATTTTTTTTTATGTTTAGTTTATATAAAAATATAGTTTATAGAAAATTATACTATACATAGAAATATACCTTTAATAATACTAAACTTCCGGCGAACCTGGAATGACTGGTTTCTGCAGCTCCATACGGCGACAAACGAGTGGTGGCAAGCCACGTTGCTGTATGTAGTGCCCTGGTGAGGATGGGAAGATGGAGCCCCCTGTTCGTGTGGTAATCCATGAGTGGTTCGGGTGGCATCCATCTTGGCTGCAGGTCGTCATTCCAGTCCGTCGGATCCGAGCCGGGGATCCGAGTAGTCCCTCGAGAAATTAATCTCTGGCATATCATATGCCTTTACCCTCGGGTACTAATGAGGGGAAGCCGGCAGATGGACACTTACAAGTCCTCAGACTTGTCGTCAGTGTCCATCTTCTCAGCTGGCTCCAGGTTAAGTATGGGAGCCGAGCTGCTGCTGCCTTTAGTAAGGAGCTTAAGGGCTTCGGTGCTCGGGTCACTGAGTAGGCTCAGAGCACCCATGCCCTCAGAGGGGCTGTCCCCCGCTGCCTCGGCTTCGGCACCCAAAGGGATGACTAGAGACGACGCGATGCTGTCCCAGTCATCCAGGTGCTTGCCAAAGCAGAGGAAGAACTTCAAGTCCGCCTCCTTGTACCTATTAATGTACTTTAAGTTCTCAGCAGCGTGGAACTCCTTAAGCTTCTCGGCTTCCCTCTGTTTCTCCCTGCAGGATTTATAGGCCTCCTTGACCTGCTTTATCTCCTGCTCCTTAATTAGCGCGGCGACTCTAAGTCCTACTAGTGAGACTTGTAGACTAGTCAATGGTTCAGAGTCGCCACGGTGTAAGGGATAGGGGAGCCCTGATTTCTATTTTCGTTCACTGTTCTTCTCCTATGGACTATCTTGGCACAATATTGAGGCATTGTTATCAGCATATGTATGTACTAATGGTAGATAACTTATTTTTGTGATATATGTTTAGTTTGGGTTTTATGATTAGATTAGACATTTCAGCTCTTGGAGTTCTATGGAAGATTAGCATAAGACAAAATTAAGATTCACCAATACATCTCTGTAGGCTTTATCTGATAATTCTGTGGTCTGAAATTGCTGTATATATGTACTAAAGGTTTCATCTCACGGGGTTATGGTACATTTGGATCATATATTCTGTATTTGAAGAAGATATTTACTGTTTAGAATCTCTATAAATCTCTATGGAGAGACAAATGCTAAACTTGGTGTACCCTGTCTACAGAGGGGAGGGGGTTACCAGTTTGGTGGGGAGGGGGTTGTGACCATCTGTATGCTGTTGGGGTTGGTAAGACTGCCACACACAACCCTAGTCATTCTGGGGTCCTTGGTGCATATGGTTCTGGGTCATTGAACATGCCCACCTCTACCATTTGTAGTGGTCATCTATGGGCAGGCAGAACTTCTCGGTAGTAGACCTAGTAGTACGAGGCAGCACAAGAGTTACAGGGTGAGCCAGATGGTACAACCTTTAATTGCCTTTGAAGTTAGCTTTCTTATTATTCTATCGCTAGACACAAGATTACAAGTTGCAGCGCTATGTCTCACAGGTCTATTCTCTACTATTCTATTAAAATCTACAACACTACGGTTTTATTTTGTCTTCCTCCCTCTTCTGGATCTCATAGACCAGATTGAAGGTGGCTTCAGTCATGGTTCGCCAGTAGTCGATTGACTTCTGGCGATGCAAGGACAGCCACTCGCCCATCAGGTCGTTCTGGATCTGGCAGGTACGTACGTCTCTATGAGCGACGAACATATCCGGATCCTGAAGGCCCGACAGGGTGCTAGCTATCAACCCCATGATGGGGACCCGAGGGCCTGCGGATGGGGTAGTAGCCATTGCCGGTGCTGGAGGTTGCACAGTAACAGGCGGAGTGCCTGCCGAAGGGACCTCGGAACCCTCGATCGTCGTACCTCCCCGGCCTCGACCGTAGCCAGGAGCCGCTCTGGTGGAATCAATTCCACCACGGCCTCTACCCGAGCTTTAGCTCGGCCCGAGGAGGTCAGGACCTGTGATTCGGGTCCTGAGGGTCCCATGGCAGGGAACTTCGCCGTGTACTCCTCATAAGCCTGGCGCTGCTTACTGGAGGGACCCTCTCCGGCCCACCATGCACTGTGGCCGGATGGGACACCGAAGAAGGTACTCCAGTCTTCCTGACTTCCAGTGTCTTCACCCGGGGGGCCCTGTGGTGGCGGTGGTGGTGCCTGGCTGACCACCCGATGGGTCTGGTTGCCAGGCATATCCAAAGCCGAGACTTGTTGTCCCGACTGGCGACGATCAGCTGGATTAGCTGGTCTGGGCTGATCCCTATTGCCCGCCGGGCTTATGGATCGGTCTGCGCGGGTCCGTTTGGAGGTGGTTGTGTCCGGAGCCGAAGCACCAGCGGTTCCCCTAAACGAGCCTGCTTTCCCTTCTCTTGTTTGTCGTCACCCCGCTACTTCTCAACCTTCAGGTGGGCATTCCGAATTTAGTACTGGAGGGGTGTACTGCAAAATAAGTGGTAATATTACCACTCCTCCAGGCGCAGAACTCTGGTTCATATGCCTGCTCTCGTACATCATTGACGGTCAACGTAGCCCACTTCGCCAGGAGCTCGTTGAAGCAATTTACCGCACGCTTTTGTGTCTTTTCCAGGCCGGTACCGTGGGCTTTCTGCAGATACAAAGCCAGGTCCCGGCGCCCGTTGGTCATGAAGGTGCTGTCACACAGCTTGCTGGCGCGGTCTCCAGGGACACACCTCATCAAGGGCTTATGGTGCATATGGTGCTCCACAACGTGCCTGGCAAACCGAGGCTTTGTATCGAAGATCTTCTCCCCGGTGAGTAAGAGCTGACACGACTTGAATGGGCACTTGCGGCGGCTTGGTTGGTCCCCATTGTGTCATAGCCCATTGAACCTTGGTCCTGGACTCATAGTGGTATATCGTACCCAATTTGGATTTGAGCTGATCAATCTAAATCAGGTAAAACTTCCCAACTGGCGTGTCGTGAGGGCCGGACTTCATCCACTCCTCATCGTCACTATCACCGTCCTTGTTGACTGTGCCCGGACACATGTAATGGATTGTGTCGTAAGCACAATCCGAGAAGCAGCGGGGGACGCGATTCTCGTCCTTTGGGACATCCGTGGTCATTTCTTCCCACGTCGTCATGGACTCCAAATCAGATTTGGCTGACGCAGGCAGCTCCGGGTCGCTTTCGCTTCCCGAGTCGCTGCTCCAGTAAATGCCCGCTCCTCTAGGTTGGATTCGGCTGGTGGTAGTGGTACCAGTCGAAGCCACAACCGAGGTGGTGGCGGCCGTCCCGCTGGTGGTGACAGTGGGTGCTGCAGTAACCGAGGTGGCTACTGTGACTGCAGTGGATGTAGGGGCTGAGGCCTTCAGCTTACCCTTCTCCCCCTTCTTAGTAGTAGAGGGCTCGGGTTCCGCTGGAGACGCTTTTGCTCCATTCTTCTTCTTCTTCCCTTAAGCGGGCTGTGATGGGGCCTCGGGGCTGGAAACCGTTTTACGGGATTCCTTGTCTTTACCCCGGGTGCTCCTCCTACTACTGACTGGTGTGTATTCAGGTAGATTCCTTGATTCGGAAGGCCGTCGAGGACATTATGACGGAGTACCAACGGGAAAGGACGCCACTGGAGTGGCTTATGGATTGGACTTGGTACCAACGCGGACTTCTGGTAGACCCAGAGTTCCACAATGTGGTGTACCAGGCCAATCGAGCTATTGCCATGGGAGTCTATCAGAAGCCTGATAGGTCCGCATGGAAAATGGTATGGACAGATGTAGACTGGGTGGGCTGCTTGGTTGACAAGATCGGGCATGTCTACCCACGTCCGGAAATCCTCTTGTACGATCTCCACACCTTAAGGGAGTATCGTGCCGCAGCAACCAAGTTCGAAAAGTGGGATGATGGCTTCTACATAGTAGAGGCTGAAATCAAGCACTTTCGAACCATGTCCACTGTCCCATTGGACAGAGCCTGTGCTCTGAGACAGATCATCACTCTCCGGGTGAGGGAAGAAATCAGAGTCCGAGAAGAGGCTGAGAAGGTTGTGGAGGAACAGAAGCTACAGCAAGCCATAGCTCCTGGAATCCCTAAGTGAATGATGGCTGGTAGAAGTCCGGATGCTCTCGTAGCTTCAACCAGCAGCGCTTCTGCTACAATCCCTAGTCCCAAGCCAAAGGATAAGGTCGACTTATATGTTGGGTGGCTCTTTGGCTCGCTTATCACTAGAGATACCAACACAACACGAGTAGTTCGGGTTGGGCAAAGCCCCAGACTTCCTACCGCTGGGGTAGTCCTTTATTATAAGTTCAGAACACACATCTGGACTGGACATAGTCCAGTCCCCTTCTGCGGATCATCCGGCTTCATAGTAGAAGCTGGACGCGAGGCATGGTGCTGCCCCCTCTTGTACCAAACGGGTAACGCGAAGCGTGAGGGCATGAGTCAGTGATCTGCTCATGGATTCCGAATGGTCGTCCGTGTGAGGACCCACTGTATAGGGGCTGTGTACAAATGACTTCATGCAGGAGGGGGGAGGGGGAGTCCCACTTGCCATGACCAAGCATGACAAGGGGGGGAGGGGGTCATGGGCTGCATGACATCATGTCATCAAGAAATCACAATATGCTTTGGTTTTGGCAAGAACAAAAACTTTTGTAAAAAGATTTGTAAAGGTAGGGAAGTTAAATGCATTCATCTGACATAAATTTATTACCTATAGGCCCTACATGCATGCATTCCTCACACATCTCACTCAATGTGTGTCACTGCCCTCAATGTCAGTGTAAAATCAAGGTGATTTCCAGGCCACTATAAGGGGGCACCACTACTCTATCCTACCTATACCAATTTAACCCTTTTTGAAAAGAGTCACTGCTGCCCTCAGGATCCCAAATGATGCATCTAAAATACCCCTGAACTGCTGCTGTTGCCTCAGGGCAGCATCCATAGTAATCCACAGGCTTCTTTTTGAAAAAAGTGTGATATTCCCCCCCCCCCCTTCCGCCCTTGAGGTGTCAAAATTATGTTGCTCCTCCCCCAATCAACCCCCTCCTGGAGTCCCACTGTTGATAAATAACAAACACTCCCCTGGAGCTCTCCACCACCCTGTTGCTATTTTAACTGAGGGGATGCTTGGGGAGATGTAAAGGGGACCTCCCCCAAACTTACTCTCCACATCTTTGTCTGAATGGAACTCTATCAGACTCACCTTATTTGCAGATTCTACAGTAAAATGCTGAGGTGACTCAATTGCTTTGTAAGATCATAAATTGGAACTAGGATTGCATTCGATGGTCTCCTGAGAATTTGTGATGCTTTCTGAGATTTTTTTTTCTATTAGGCCATAGTTTTGGCCTGAAACCTATTTCTAGTTGGCCTACACTTGTATATGGTTCAAGTTACAGATTAAATCAATACATTCATATATCAATACATTCAAGCTCTTGAACTATATGATCCTTAATAATAACTGTTCTCGATTTTCTCTTCGCTGACAAGTGTACAGCTTTCGCTGCAAAGAAGGCAGATTATTAACTGTATTAGACTATTGATCTTGACAGTTTTTAAGCCCTTTTGTGACAGGAAATACTTGTGTATGATCACTACCATAGTACTCCGTGTATAACTATAAGGCATGTAAATGGTACATCCTGTATATAGGGACCCATACATTATATAAGCTGACAGTGTTTGGCATGTTTCTCTGTTCATTTGTTGATCAGTGCTAGTTCTTTTTTTTACTTTGCATGCATCTTATCCTTTATTGCCAATTCACACCCACTATATGTCCCTTTGAACCATTTTTGAAATTTGTTTAGAGCCTATAGGCCTTCACGATTCATGCACTTTGAAGGGGGCAGTATCTCTCTGCATGACGTCATGCTGAGGGGGGGTCAAGTGTTGTATGACGAAACATGACAAGGGGGGGGGGGTCAAAAATGGTCCTAAAATGGATGATGTCATTTGTACACAGCCCCATAGTGGTCTTAGGTTGTAGACTGGTCTGTAGGGTGTTGGAGCTGGATTCCTCTAAGATGACCCACTGGACTGTACTGTTTGACAATCCACCCAACCTGACATTTATACCATTGTTTTGAGTCTAAAATTATCCCATGTGCCACATGTGGAAGTCCCAACTTGTGGGAGCCATGACGACACAACTGCTCCTAGCCAATGAGGAGGGTTGCTTGTGACGTCACTGGAGCAGTCCCTGGGACATTCCCACAGGAATCGATAAAATGGGGTGATTCACATTAGGTAAGGGTTTCTCTAACGTCACTGGAATTCTTATTTGGCAGAATCGATCACATTTCTGTTTGGTAGCCATTGAGTTCATGGTTTTTCCTCCTCGCCTCCCTGAACCTTGAGGCCACCCTCCCACCTTCCCTGCACATTTCCCTGCCTGCCTAAGGTACTGGCATTATATTTTATGACAGGTTACAAACGGTATTGACATTGGTATTTAATGACTTTGTCATGGGATTGTCATGTAATTTCAGGAGGACTGTGTTTCCTCACAATGCCATATGAGACATCACAACTACAAAATATGCATTATTTTCAATGACATTCAAAACATATGGGTATGAGATTGTCATTGAATTTAAGAAGAAATCACATTTCAGCAATGTCAAATGGTATTTCACTGGCCTGGAAATGAGAAATACAGAGGTCTGATATGTCATAAATGCCTTACTTCATGAAGTGACTTCTTAAAAACTTAAGTCGATTAGCATGCACAATTTGTTAGTGTAGTTTGGACCTTTATGTGTGTAGAGGTACATAATATGTAACCATAGTGTTGGGTACCGTCTGACGTGGCGGGTGAGTCGAGTCGTCGGACGTTCCTCAGGTTCCGGATAGGTGGCAGCACCGATCCGGGTCTGTGGGGACATCTGACGACAAACACCTGGGTCCTTATATAAAGCCCAGGGCTCAGCCGCTACGTCAGAGGCCCTTCTGGCCTCCAAGTATATAGAACACCTTTAATGACTATTAGCTGCCCTCTTAATACTACCAGGTAGCCGTGAGTGTACCTTTGTAATAAACTCTAACCGTTGGCATACACTTGAAACACCGTCTTACTCTTTCTTTCCGAATCGTAAGACCCGAACCCCCCAGGTCCGTAAGACCACGAACCCTTACACTGGTGCCATGCCAGTTAATTCTGGTGTATAGCCCGGACGTTATAACGTCCGAACGGCTAGTACATGGGTTAGATAGCCTCGCGGAAGCTAACCCAGCAGGGCAAATAACTGCCCAGGAGAATGGCAATGGAACATTAATGATCCAAACCCATTCGAACTCCCGAGATGCAGAATCTGCATCTTGGAGAGATCCCGAACCTCACTATAATGATAGTGAGGAAAATCTACCAGACTCTGTACGACATGAACAGTCCATACAGAGGCAGAGTAATTTGATAAATCAACAATCACTTGTTGATGAATTAAGTAACTCGATGTTCGAAGTTGGTGGTAGTACTAACCCAGAACATCCGGCACCGATGCCAAAAAGGGTAACATTTGGAGAACTACCTTACAGATTACCCAGACCCGGGTTACCAATATTAGATTACAGACGGCGACTTAACCTATGCGGTACCGGAAGGTGAAGAATTTAAACGACCGGATGTCCTGTTGTTAAATAAAACCTACGTAACTTTGAACGAGAATTTAAATACCTTGGTCAGAGCTAAAGACGAAGTATTCAATGAAAAACTTCTGTTGGAAGATGACTTGGTTGGCATGCGAAACGAATTCGAAGCCAGGAAGAGTGAATACATGAAAGAATTAGAAAATGAAGAAGTAAAACTTCAAGAAATGAGAAAGTCATTCAACAAAGAATATGACAATAGGCACATTCGTATCCAGACATACATAGATACGAACGATCAACTAAGTCTTGATAAGGCAAATTACGAATCCGAAATAGGCCATTATCAAAGCGAATTAGAGAAATTGAAACTTCAGTGTAGTAAACAAGCTGAAGACAACGAAACCATCCGGGTAGGCATTATAGCTTACAATAAACAACTGGAGGAGGATAGACAGAAACTCACGAATGAGCTTCAGGAATTGCAAACAACTGCAATAACCCTAGACAAATATGTGGAAGCCGCCCAATTGACTATAGGTACTATAGATCCAACTGTGGTGTCTACAATGTTGGCAAAAACATCCAAACATGCAACTCCAACTAGATACAACCCATTCGTTGACGATGGTGTCAATGGGGTATTCAAGGTTCATTTATTATTATATGAAATATTTTAAGCCGAATGATCAAGCTCGCCTATAAGGCTCCCTTTACCAAACCTTTGGATCTGACAGAGCCAGGTATCCCTACCCAGCTCTGCCTCTCCTGGCCAGTGACCTCAGATTCACCTCCGGATCCTGGCTAGGGGTCATGACCTCGACCCCCACTAACCCTAGGTACAGGGTGGGAGTGTGCTCACACCCACCTCCATTCCTAGCCAATCAGGGATCGAGCTGCTCCTCCAACAGGTGGGCAGCTCGACCCACCTTTAGGCAAGCCCCCTCCCCCCTCCAGGGTGAGATGATGCAAGGCACGTTGGGTCTTGCCAATCCCTAAGCATGACGTCATGCTTCTCCCAAGACTGACGTCATGCCTACCCTGAGCTGCTCCTATATATATGAATACAGGACTAGCTTGGGATACTCTTATTCTTTACTTTCCTCTCTCCACACCTAGTCTCTATGACACACAGTGCCTTGGTATAGAGCTAGCTTGATCAGGTGGGCAGCACACACATTGTACATCACCATGCCAACATGTACCTGCCTAACACTACAATAAAGTGGATCCATCAACTGTACTCTCTAGACTCCTGAGTTGCTCATGTTCATGACTTGTAACGGTCCGTCGACAATGGTGGAGAAACCCTCAGAAGATTCCATTGTTATCACCTCTCATGAGCCATGAATAACAGTGAGACAACGCCCAAAGAGCCAACTCCTGAACGTGCCATTACAACACCGGGACGAGACACGACCCAAAACCAGCTAGCAGCAGCAGCAGCAGCAGCAGAAGCAGCACCAAATCAGGAACCCAACCAGAGAGACTCATCACCTGATGCACTGACTCTAGACCCAATATTACCAGCATCTCTACAAAAATCAACACCTGTGAGTAAAACAAAAACCACCTTTTCACCTACTCATATTGGAGACAATACTGGAGGACAGACCAGCACACCAGTGGCACCACCTGCCCCAGAGTTAAATCTAACGTTACCTGGCCTGTCTGCCTCTGACTCTCCATCCTTAAGACTTGCTGGAATACCAGGCAATATTACCACTTCACCTGTGCGCCACACACAGAGTCACCTAGAACTTGACTCCCACCTGGAAGCCAGATCACCCCACCTACAAGCTGCTTTGGAAAGCATCCCCACTTACCCTGAGCAGCACAATACCGGTACTGGCCCATCTTCAACAAACTCTATAAACACCAGTCCTACTGACTTGACTTGGGATAACTACATAGCCCAAGAGCCAAATACACCTACACAGCTTGACGCTGATTATTGGGGAGACAGAATAAGGTCAGCTTTTGCCAGGTGGAGACTAGCACCAAACCACACTGTAGGACGAGCTGTAGAGGTAAACCCCTGCAGTTTTCGGAGCAGCCAATCTGAGGAATCCCCCTCAGCTTTCGCAGCCAGAATCAACAATCTGCTATATGAAGATTGGCCCAGCTCAAGACCACCCACTGACTGTTTTAGCACATACTACAATCCTTCTAACCCAGAAGGCATTGCCATTTCTGATAACCTATCATCTGGCGCCAGCAGCAGGAATACATCATACTTCTCTCTGCCCCTACACACCCCTAGCCCCAGGAGAAGAGCCAGGTCCTGCTCACCCAAACCTAGAGGAAGACCTCCATATTACAGACTCAATAGGAGTGTAGATAACGCCATCAGGGGGAACATCAGAGCTACATCTAGTGTGTTCAATACAACGCCACAAGCTCCCAACAACACACTAACCAGCTCCAGCACATCAGAGGAAGACCCAGAGATAACCTTCCCACATCTCAACAGACATAGAAACACCAGAAATATGTCCTCTGCACAACCCCCACCAAACGACACCCAGGCTGCGACCAGAGATATCATAAAAGAGTGCACTGCAGCTGTCAGTGAGACACTATCTAATGAACTAGCCGGTCAAATCAGCCTTATCTCCACTGAAATCAGAAGGATTGGAAGCAGCAATGCAGAACAGCTCTCCAGGGTGAATGACAGACTGGATACAATGGACACTTGGAAATCAAATATGGAGCGCGGCATGACAGCTGTCCACAGATCTGCAGTAGAAAGGAGTGAAGCCACCCTAAGGCAGACTGAAGCCATGACTATGGAAATCTCTGACAGGATCGCCAGAAATCTTGACGACATTAAGTCAAACATCCTCAGAATACTTGACCAGCAACAAACAGCGCCTCCTCCACCACCAAGCCTATCCAACCCAACAAATCCCCTTCAACGCCAACATCAACATGGCCTCCAACAGGGATTAAACAGAACAACTGGTAGTTCAAACCCAGCAGCCCTTACACCAGGAAACACCTTAACACCACCCTGCCCCTTCCAAAACAACACAGCTCGAGGCGCTACAGGTGCCACGCCCATTTCTCACCATCAGGGCCAAGACAGAATGGGTAGTGTCCCTTTTTCACACCAGATGGCAGCAGGCGCGCCATCTCAGAGGCCACCAGCCGCTGGAACAAACCTGAGTTCGGTTTACAGGGATGTATACTACTCACCTCAAGGGCAAACCCCCAGCCACCAGCCCATCCCTATGCAAACCCCGCACTCACACACTCCAACAACAATGAGTGCTACAGGCCAACACTCAACCCCATACCCACAGGCACCTGCACACATCACTGGAAACATGGGTAACATGAGCTTAAATCATGACAAACTCACCTCAGTTCAAATGAGCTCCTTCAACAAACCTGAGCATTTTGACAAACCATCTCCATACAGATCTGCCTCCAAATTCATAGCAGAATTTAAATTCTGGATCAGGAATGTCCACGCCACTAGGCCTGACCTACATGCATCATGCATGTATACCTTCCTCAAAGGCAGAGCTGCTCAATGGTTCTACGCCAACATATTTGATAAGCCCATCATCTATGATGCTGAAGCCGTTTACACAGCTTTCCTGAAGCGTTTTGGCCAGCTTGACCCTGCAACTATCATTAAAGGGTACAGAACCAGAAAACAGCAACCAAAAGAGTCAGTGGAGGATTACATCTCAGACATGACTCTACTACTGGCTAACAGTAACCTAGATGAGTCCGTTCAGGTAGACTACCTGCTCAATGGCCTCAGACCAGAAATTAAAAATGTGGTTCTGTCCGACACTCCTGAGAAAATAGCTGATGTTGAACGTTTAGCACTCAAGCAGGAGCCGAACATAGAAGCAAATAGCATTGCCCAGGCCTCCAGCCACTCAGCAGACCTCTGCGCCATAGGCCACAACAACAGCTACAATAACAACAAGAACAACAACACGAAAAATAGCTATCAGAGATCCAGAAAAGACAACTACCAAAATAACAACCAAAAGAAGGAAGACAGACTCCCCAGTGGTAGCTATAACAAGCAATATGAAGCCAAGTACAGAAGTGGTTTTAACAATCAATCCGACCCCAACAATAGGAGGACCAGATTTAGAACCCCTTCTGGCGACAGGTCTGAGTCTTACAACAGAAACAACCAGCCCTACAGCAACAGGGGCACTTCTCCAAGTAACTACAGGAGATCTCAGTCCAGTGACAGCAACAGGAATGTATTCTTCATCCCTGTAGCCACCACTCCCACTGACAACAATCAGGTATCCTTCAAGAAACTCATGGTCCCCTCTGACTTCACCATCACTGACGACATATCTCAGGCCAAAAGGAAGCCCAGAGACAGAACCCCTGGCAGATACCCTAAAAGGGACTCAAATAAATACACCTCTGAGTCAGAAAGTGAAGCCAACCTCAATAATATGGACAGCAACCCAGAAGAGGATGACCATGAAGAGGATGACCACGATACAAACGACAATGAATAGGTTTCAGGGGAAGGCTACCTTGCACCTAGCAACCCCGCCCCCACCTCAGTGAAAAAGAAACCTGGAACGCCCCCCACAAGCCATCAACCTACTGGTGTTCACAGTGATGCAGAACTCAATTCTCTACGGCCCCCTACCAGCAAAAACAAAATAAAATCCCAACCAAAACTGGATTACAGCTCATCTTCAGACAGTGAGGACTGCTGTGAGGACGACAGCAGGAGGGTGTCCAGACTGCGACTTAGGATCAAAACAGATAAGTATGGGCAGCAAGGTAAGGTCTCTTACATTAATACCGATTTGACTAAGGGATCTGTGTTTGTCGACATAAATGACCATCTATACAGAGCATTGATAGACTCAGGTGCCTCCCTATCTTTTATCAGCCAGAAAATGGCAGATAGAGTGTCAAACAGCCCCAACTTCCTCCATGGTAAAAGATCCAGACTTGTTGTACTCCTAGCAGACAAATCCTCAGTACAGGTAAACAACTCAATAACACTAAAATTCTTGATTCAGGGAGCAGAATTCTCTTGTAAATTCCATATCGTCCCTAAACTGAACCACCCACTCATCCTTGGCGTAAATTTCATGACCAAATACAAGGCCAGGCTCAGTTTCGGACCAAAACCTCCCATAGGGTACCCAATCAGACCTACTGAAGATTCAATCATCCCACCAAATTCTGAAGCAACTCTAAATGCCTTTGTAGCTGGGCCACAGGAAATTATCAACTCAACAGGCATCACTGAAAACATTGGTCTCAGATTACCAATACTGATCAAACATGCCTTGGTTAAACCCAAGACAGAGTCAAAATTAATACCGGTAACTATGGCAAATCCAAATGATTTTCCCGTACCATTGAAAAGACATACCACCCTAGGTACCTTCAAGCTTTTCAATATCGAAAAAGCTGTGCCTATAGGTTCCCTTGAAGACCAGCAGCCTTAAAAAAAGGACAGCAGACCTGCCAAAGATCTTTTCCCAATTAATTGTGGGGATGATCCATTGCAACAGCTCCCTAAAAGCAACGAGCCTCTAAAGTATAAAATCTGTGAGCAGCTCAATGACAAACAGAAGGAGCAAATCCGCAATATTGTTGAAGAAAACAGGCAGGCCTTTGTACTTAATGACAGTGCTATTGGTCTAAATGTAGAGAATGAGATCAAACTTGAACTGATCCCAGACTTCAAACCCTGTAACAGACCGTCATACAGAATGTCCCCACACAAGGAAATTTTTCAAAGAGAGCTCCTGGAGAAACACCTGAAGCAGGGAGTAATTGAAGAATGTACAAAACCTTGTGAGTGGAACTCCCCAGCCTTCTTGGTACCAAAACCCCAAGGCGACAGATCTGTAGCATCAGGGTGGAGAATTGTAGTGGACTACAGATGGGTTAATCAAAACCTCAAGTCTTTCTCATATTCCTTCCCCAGGGCAGACGATCTCATGCAGCAAATTGGTAGAACAGGCGCCAAGTTTTTCTCTAAACTGGATGTCTACAGCGCCTACCACCAGATCCCCCTAGCGGAAGAATCCCGACCAATCACCACCTTCTCTGCAAATGGAACCAGATACATGGCAAAAGTATTGCCTATGGGACTCAAAACATCAGGCTTATCCTTCATGAATGTTATGGAGCAGCTACTCATGAAATGTAAATACAGAAACGCTGTAGCCTATGTCGATGATGTAGCCATATACAGTCCCACCTGGGAGAGACATCTACAAGATCTAGATGAGGTACTCAAACTTTTCATAAAGGGAAATATCAAACTGAAATCTGAAAAATGTGAATTTGGCACAACCAAGATGGATTTCTTGGGTTTTTTCCGTAGACCAACATGGTGTGTCACCTTCCCCGGACAAAATCTGGCCAGTCAAAACCTTCCCACCACCTAAAAACATCCATGACCTTAGATGTTTTAATGGTATGGCACAATTCTACAAAAGATTCATTAAGGGTTTTGCCCACATAATGAAGCCCCTCTACGATGCCACCAAGAGTGCTTTTGTATGGACCGCAGACTGTCAAAGAGCCTTTGAGAAAATCAAGGCCTCAATCTGCACTGAAGCCATTCTCAAATTCCCTGATTACAGGAAGCCCTTTGTGATTTTCACCGACTCAAGTAATTACAGCCTAGGAGCCGTGATCACTCAGGTTGATGAACATGGTTTCTACAGGCCAATAGAATTTGCAGGAAGAGGTTTGACCCCTCAAGAAACCAGATATGGTATAACAGACAAGGAACTCTTAGGCATTGTCTATGCGGTAAAGAAATTCCACCACTATGTGGATGGAACCCACTTCAAAGTGTATTCAGACCATACAGCCCTAGTCTCTCTTTTCAATAAAAAAGAGAACATCACAAATGGAAGATTGGCTAGATGGGTGGATACAGTCATGTCATATGATTTTGAAGTAAAATACCTGCAGGGCAGAGCCAATATTGTGGCTGATTTTCTCTCCAGGAGAAAATACCCACCAAGCTCTGATGATCCAGTACCAATAAGATCAAAGGGACAGATCATCCTCCCCCCTAAGAAAGTGACCTTCTCTGATATCACCATGACCAAGGTTTTCAAACCAAATGCGCCAGTACCAAATAATCCTGTTTTAATGGGACCTCCCAGATCAATATTAAAGGGAGGAAGGATTTGGGGAAGTACAGGAAAATTACCAAGAGGAGTGGTTGCAAAGAAAAATAGCTCTGAAAGAATATATTCTGAAACACCCAAGGGATATTCAGAGCTGTGCGTCTTGACCAGGGCCCAGTCCCGGAACACACAAGACACACCCCCGACCATCGACCAATCAGAACCCAGCACCAAGCACACCAAGCCGACCCGACCTAAGGAGGTCAAAACCACCACAACTAGGTCAAAGGGTCGACCCAGTGCGTCCAGGTCACCCAGGGTTTCAGTGAAGGCCGCCAATGCTAGAAGGGTCAAGTTATCCCAGAAGGTATTACCTATAGCTGAGAGCGCCATCACCAAAATTTGCAAACATCACTCCCTCACCCCATCAAGAGAAGCATTAATTGAGGCTCAACAAAAAGACATTTTTGCCTCATCCATGCTAAATTACATTGAAAAAGGTCAATTGCCACATGACTCTGGTTTAATAAATCAGATTTTAAGAAACCATGATCAGTTCATCATTCTTGACGAGGTACTTTTCAGGATCACAGATACTGTAATGGGCCACTCATTGGATCCTACATTACAAATCGTGATCCCAGAAATCTGGGCAGAGTCCCTCATTGAATCCACCCACTGCTCACCTCTAGGTGGCCACCTGGGTTCAGTGAAAACCTATGCAGCCATAAGGTCACGTTACTACTGGCGCTCAATGTTCAAACAGGTATTTGATTTCTGTGGCACATGTCACGCATGCCTCACAACCAAAAAGAAGCCCAAAAATCTCAAAACACCTATGACCCTTCGTGAACCGGTACTGACTGCCTATTCCCATTTAACTATGGACACTATAGGCCCTTTCTCCAAGGCTGTAGATGGCTCACACTACATACATGTAGTGACGGACCATGCCACCAGGCATGTCACTGCATGGTCAACGGAGGAAAACACAAGCGCCATTGTGGCACTTGGATTCTTCCAAAGAGTCATTTGCATCCACGGTACACCATCAGTACTTAACACTGATAATGCCAAACAATTCACCTCAAAATTCTTCGCACTTTTCTGCAAGAAATTTGGCATTAAACATGTCACAGGGTCGGCACATTGGAGCAGATCACAAGCTCTATGTGAGCGCCAACACCAGACTATTGAATCCTCCCTGAGAGCCTTTGTGTCAAAATCACAAAAACACTGGTCTACCTTCTTACAGGCTGTAATTTTCAGCATGAACAATACAGTCTCCAGCGCTCTAGGCTACTCACCAAACCTTTTGGTATTTGGCAAACAATCTCACTTGCCAACAGAAGCAGCCCTAGCACTGGGCACATCACTAAGTGATGTGAAACAAAGGGAAGGTATGGCCCTACATTTGCTCAACCTCAGGGATGATATTCAATTGAAGGCAGCAGAAAACATGATCAAAGTGCACAAAAAGATGAAGGCGAAACATGATGCCTCAGCAGAACTTAGCACATACACCACAGGTCAGCTCGTGTATTTACACATTCCCAACCTGTTGGTAAAACATACAAGCAAAAAGCTGCAGCCTACCTACTCTGGCCCATATATCATCGTGAAAATGACCTCATCAGTAACTGCAATTGTCAAAAGATTGCAGGATGGCAAAGTTTTCAAAAAAGCAGTACATGTGTCCAGATTGAGAACACCAACATCCAGAGCCAGCGCCAAAGCCATAGTCAAAAGACTACAGACTGGCCCGGCTTTATCTCTCTACGACCCAGATTTGAACTTAACACCTTCTACCAATACCCCCACTCCCCCACCAAAAAGAAAGAGAGGGAGACCAGCCAAAAAGGGTATTGTCAGCTTCTCACCACCTAAAAAGGCTAAAAAGCGCCATCAGCAAAAATAAATACACAAACTACACACTCTCACACACCAAAAGCACAGCCCCCCCCAAAAAAAAAACCACAACCAAATACACTGCAAGCCAAGCATACCTCCATCCTATGCATCAGTGATCTGGATAACCACCACGTGCCTACACCTGGATCCCTGATCAAGTGCAGAAATCCGCATCCAACACCGCCCCCCCCCTAATTTACCAAACATATTACGCTCAGAACATATACATACCAACCACATTGCACCCAGCGCCCCACACGCCACCTGTCCAACACTAAATACTGACCACCTCCCAGAAACCTCCCAATACCCAACCCCCATTCCACATTTTCTTTCTTTACTTTTCTGTTTTCTATTTATCAACTTTTCCTTCCCATAAAACACCAATACACCCTTTTTTTCTCTTATTGTACGTTGTATGAAAGTTACACAACACTCACATGAGTCTTGTAGATTTAGTTTTTCCGCGCCCATGGACGTTCTCAGCATACCCACACTTAATGGTTCGATACGCCACATATACTACCCAAGGCAGCAGTGCATTCTAGGGTATATGTATAAAATTTTTTTATTTTATATATTCTTGCACCGGCTTGATGGCTTGTCAGGACTCCTGTTAAATTCGGTATTCTTGCCACCGACACGCCTACTGTAGGAGTCCCTGTCTCCCATGCTCCAACCATGTTTGCACCTCTGTTTTTCTCAGACCCAGTAATGCAGGTGGAATACCATTTTGATTGGCTGTAATCAACCACAGCCCCAATTTCACGCCAAGCTTCCACAAAGCAGGCAACCCACCTGGTCAGAATTCAATCATAACCTTGACCTGCATCTACCAACCTTCTTGACCTAAAAATTCCAATTTTTAATCAATACATACCAGGCCTCAGCGCTGAGGCCACCGAAATTTGCATACGGGGCAGGCATGCCCCCACTGCATATATCCAATAAGATAAGGCCTAGCCTTTTTAGGGCAAGACATACCTACATGGGAGACCTGCAACTGAGGGTTAGCTTCCCTCACGACCAGGTTTATAAGCCTTGACCCACCCCAAATCTTATCCATTCTCAACAATACACCACATCCAACCACTTCCTGTTTTTCTGAGAGCAAGTGCCTGATTGAAGATAACCATGGCGAACAGGGCATGCAGCCAGCCCAGGTAGGCCTGTCTTAAGTGTCCACTTCAGTACATAGACCATCAGTCGTTCTTGTATTTGGTAATGACATATTTATTGTCATACTGCCCAGACTCCTCAATTCACCAATGGTAGTGTGAGCTCAGAGTATCTAGAAAAAGTTGAATGATCATCACTCTTCACTGCCCAATATTTGTGCCTGCTGAATCCTCCATCTCGTGTGAACCTAACATCTCAATACACTCAACCAACCTATTACACAGGTAGACTTACCCCGCAAAATTTCATTCTTTCCAGCCACAGATTGGACACCATTGATTGCTGGACCATACATGACCTATTGGGTCCTGTGGGATTATTGGATGCTGATAGAGAAATCCTTGAATTAAGATCTCTCATCTGCCGGTATAGGAACTTGGTCCTGGGAATATCTCCCTGTGACGTGGCTTTCTACTTGACAAACCCTGCTGTATTAAAGCAAATGGATTTAACCAATGATCGTGTTCAAGCTGTCATAAAAACAGTACTTACTATGGTGTGCTCCGACACACCCACTGAACCTATCTGGGCGAGGTTTGACCAGCATGTGGCTAGTTACTTAGCCCTATTGAGCGCAAGGACGCTCCTGGCTTCAGAGAAGCCGCTAGCTAACCTGCCTAGACACTTTACAAGTGTAGGCAGAAGTCTAGCAATCAACGATTCGATAGATCTGGTTCTCCAACAGGCCATCTTTGAATGGTATCACTGGTCAGGCAGGTCCAGATATTTCCGGCTCCAAGCACCCGGCTTAGACTCACGCAGGGGTAAGCTACCTACATTCACATATTATGTTGTTTTTTTTTTATAATTGTCCTTAACACCTTACTAACCAATGTCATACAAGACACCACCCTACCCCACACCCTTTCCCCCAAACCTGTTATCTCACCAATACCCCACACCTAACCACCCACACACAAACAAACACCCAGTGCAAACCCCCCCCCCCCACACACACACACACAAACCGCTACTCCCTCATATCATTTCAAAACCATTTTTCTAAGACCCTACATATTCTTGAAAATTTTTTTTTTTTAGGGCTGCAGTCCTGATGACTACCCTAGCAGCAATCCTAGCCACAACTGTCGGATTGGTACACCAGGAATTTAACCAAAGGACCATCTTCAGACCAAATTTTGGAGTGACTTTCACAAAAATGGACCAACCCCTCCTCTCCAACTATATGGATTACCCACTAGTATTAAGCCTAAACCTGACCCTAGACCAGCCCCTGAGAAAACCAGACAATATCTCACCACTAGTGAAACCCAGCGCACCTCCATACATAACCCAAACAGCCACAAATTTAGATCACATGTTAGATAACCTTTTCTACAAATCACAGACCCTACTGAATGAACTAATCAAAATGGTAAGCCCGCCCAGCATGAGATATCCAAGAAATGCCCCAGGCCAGCCCATAGGAGATATCCTGAGAATCCTGGTAGGTTTGGGAACACAGCCTGAAATTGATATCCTAAATTCAGAAATGTCAGAGTTGGATAAAAGATTCGCTACCAAAATGCATGTAGTTGAACTAGCCACACATTTCCTCTTAAATATGTCAGAATATAATTATCACACACTCACCGCTTTCTCAGAATTCCAAAATGACACAGATGATGCCTTATCACTGTTAGCAAATAAATTTCAAAATTTAAATTCAAACCTTTCTGACATTTTTCTGAATTTGGAATCACAAACCAAACAAGATACCTTCTACTCCATGCTATTTTCGGCCGCAAATTCACAAATAGAATCACTCATCGATCTCCATGAGGACTTAAGCAACCTATTATCTGCTCTAAATTCACTCATGGAGGGCGAGCTACCCCTTACCCTCATTCCACACGACACATTAGAAATAGGACTGAATAACCTTTTAGACGCCCTCAGTAGCAACCACCCAGAAATAAATATTCTGAAATTACCGGTAGACTTCTACTACAAAAGGAAAGTTAGAGCACAGTGGAATGATAATACCACATTACTTATAACCATACCGGTACCCATAGGCCTAGGGGAAAATACCTATTCTATATATAGAACAGAAACCTTCCCCATCCCCTTCGATACCTCCGACCCCCACTCACTAGGATACACCCTCTTACAAAAACTACCCCCATTTATAGCATTACCATCAACCCACTCACACTACATTGAGCTACAACAAGCCGACATGGACCTGTGTACACATGATACCTTTATCAGTTGTGACCTGCCCCTACCCTTGTTATCACCCCTACAACCCACATGCTCCCTGTCACTACTGTTAGACACACCAGATGCTGTACACCACACATGCAGCTTTGCTGCACACATGTCCGCCCCCATTCCACGCTTAGTTAAGTCTATATCACATTCAGACTACCTGTTAATTACCAATGAATCACCCTCACTTATGCTATGTCCCAATGAAGGCCAAATTGAGCTTAAAAACGCAGCCTCTTCAGTGATATCAGTACCATGCACGTGCTCAATTAGAAATGCTGGAATGATAATGATAAATTCAAACCTTTCCTGCATACATAACACTACACTACAGCCCCTTGTTAGGATACCCATCAACCTCCCTCTATGGCGCCATTTCGGCAACCCACCAGCCAATGTTTCAGGCGTCACCATGACAACCATTCCCCAGACCCTAGATCTACCAAATTTTGAACATTTAAAACACCTCCACAACCAAAGATTATTGCCTATATTTAAAGAAGTAATCGCCCTCAGGAAAGCCGCCCTAGGTTTGACCAAGTCAAGACCCTTCTTGTCAGTGAACACATTAATGCATCTTGGCTACCATCTGGAGTATTCCCCCTGGTTACATCTTCTGTCCCCGCTACTGGCCATCTTGTGTTGTGCAATCACGTGCCACGGTCAACTGCGCGTGACGAGACTGGCGCAGCTAGTCACCATGCACATTGCGCTGAAGACACCAACCATGGCGGACGCGGCAAAGTTCGACACCCTAAGAAAGCTGGTGCTGAACATCAGCAGCTTGTGGCCGCCTCAGGCAACAACTTCGCCACATGCAGAGAGCAGCATGGAGGAATACCAGTCTCCATACCAGGCCGGCAGGTATGATACCATGTGGGCCTGGATCCTGGTTTTCCTGGCCTTGTACCTGGCCCGCGCCCTGGCCAGGAGATGCTGGCGACACTGGCCCTACCTAGCTAGAGTGGATGATATCACGGAGATGCCAAAATTCGTCCTCCAAATCCACTCAGAGGGTAGGACCTATGATTTCGTCGTCGGCAGAATGATTTTCGGCAGAAACTTGTGGCCTTTCTCCATCATGGCACCCAAGGTGGCTAAGCCCCGACTAACTAGCCCTTTCGGCCGCCATCTGGAAGTGGAGTGGAAGAGGGAAGTGACCTTTATAATCGCCGGGAAGATCAAGCAGGTCAAATTGGAGCGCTACCCTAGATGCCCTCTGTTCTGGAGGCTACGACTCCACAAGGCTCTACATCCAGCCCCCATGTCTTGACCCTGGTGATTAAGGAAAAGGGACAGCCGGATTTCCAGCTCTCACCATCAGACACTGTCCCAATGCCCCAGCTATCACCACCCACAAGATATAGATCCTCCTTGTGCCCCAAAATGGAAGTCCCCTCTACCTCTAGGAGTTTGGTGGAACTCACCAAGTTCACTAACCTAGAGCTACAACCGGGGTCAGACAAATATCTGTTTGACCCCACCACATCGGATGAAAGGCCCAAAAAGTCATCCCCCAGCGGTAAGTTTATTTATTTTTAATCTAGAAACCCACAACAAGCCACATGTGGGGATCATCAATTGGAAATCAGGCGGCAATTAAGCCACCTTGCACCCTGTTAAAATCATGTAAACAGACCCCAACCCCTCTCCATGAACGACCCACCGGATAGCCACACCCCGGAGGAGATCACCTTTTATGTGGGGATAAGCCCATAAACAACTCAGCCCGGCTACTCCAAGCCCAATGCTCCACGCCATCTTCCCACGGCCCCCAACCCCACTCAAAAACCCAAACCCCATTACCCCCCCCCAAATCAAAATTTCTTATAGGTCACCTTTTTCAGTAGAGCACATGTGCACTAGCTATATCAAAACAAACCATGTTATCAGTATACCCGTAACCATAACGACGGGGGAACCACCCACTCTATTTATAGAACAGGTGTCCCCGCGCGTTGATAGTGAACGCCCGGCGAATTCAGCCACGGCACTATTCCCCGATCCAGGAGATCATAGCAGAAAGAAAGCTCGGGCCCAGGCAGCGGCAAAGCAATCCGAGCTCACTATATCGACTCCCCTGAACCCCAGGAAGCCCAGCATCCCAACTGCCTATATGTGTTTAATTTCAAACTGGCTGAGAGGGCCTATTACGTAATCTATGGTAAGTAAAATTTCGACTCACCATTCCAACATGGCCGAGTTTCGGTTCATGACGGAGAACACCGTCCCAACCCAGCGACTACCGGCCACCCCCACAATCATATAACTTAGGACCGTCCCGAGGTTATACCCAAATGTCAGTAGCGTTTGGAAGGTACCATCACACTTATGTGGGGATGGCAGGTAGCCTTTACACATACGCCGCAAAGACGCTTATGTGGGGATCGCCCCCCCGCCCACCTAGCCTACCCTTTACCCCCCCTCCCCCCCGCCCCACACCGAACCCCCCAACCCCCGAAAGACGCCCAAAACACACCCACACACAGCCATCATTACCAACACTGAGCTAAAACAGCATGATAACCACAGCTAACCTAACCAGCACAATAGATCGGCTTACATTAATGTTCATCGGTATTATCACCGGTTGCAGCGTCTGGCCCGACCACTTTCGCGCCATACGCGGCAGCCCGGCGCCATCTTGGTTTCGTTCCAAATACCGAAACTGACGGACGTCACGGCCGTCACCATGACTACAATCGGTCATGTGACACCTGCACGTGGCATCTCTACCACAACAACAACATTAGCACATGTTCAGACTTTAACTTGCTCAAATCAAACTTACCTCAATATCCATTGACAGCCCCACCAGGAGGGATGATCACCCATTGTATCTGCGTTATGCTGAAATACAATCCAAAGAAAAAAGCGGATTAGACCAAAATGCCCCACGTCTCGACCTTCAAAATTATCAAAAATTCAAGTATCACCCCTTTGTGAATCAAAATATACTTACAATCCGCCTGTCATCGTGATTTCCACGTGCAAAATCGTCCCGTTAGGCAGAACGAGGTCTACCTCATAGACCTCCATGATGATATAACATTATGACATCACGTAGCCCCCCTTTTATAGCAGCCCGGATCAAAACTTTGGCGACACAAGACAAATTTCTTTTCCTTCTTTTCCTTTTTTCTTTCCTTTTCCGACCCACCCCCCCATTCCGGGGCAAAAACAATTTTTCCTTCAACCAACCCAAACACAATACCTCTCAAGACAATCGAGACAGGTAGGAGTCGACCTGAGCAGGTCATACCTGTATTTATTCCCCATAACTTATTTTGATTCCTAGCCATTACGGTGCAGCTCCAGCTCACTACTACCACCTGGTAGAACTTAGATAAACTAACAATAGCGTCCCTGGATACAGGACCCGCGCTAAGCCAAAGTGAATAAATTGAGCTCCGCACTCAGGTTTTGTACGTTGAAAGAAAATGACATTAACCTCATGTCCTTTCTCCGTATTGACCGTAGTCTGCCTGCAACCCAAAACAAACAAACTATAGGTCCATGAACTAAATTATTTTCCCTAATTTACAGCTACCACCCCACACTTTTACAATACCAATGCTACTGTATCTTGTTTCATGGTCGACACACGGACAAATTAACCTTTCTGGTCAAATTCGGTATTTTTGTGGACCACCTTGTGAATCATACGTTTTTCAACCTGTTTCTAACGTCAGACACCCCTCTGTTTTTGTCTCTATCTGCAGGAGCACAGAAGAAGAAGAGCAAGGAAGGCAAGCGCAGCCTGGGAACAGATTCGCCTCCATCTACAGACCCAGGCCAAGCCCCTACAGCAGGTGGTGCCACAGCAGCTGGACCAACCGGACCAGCAAAAGACATAGCAAACCCCACCAAGAAGATTTCCAAGCAGGCCCAATAGACCCAAGGCCCCCGAGCAACACCACCAGCCACCTAATAAGCCGCACCGGCAGGTCCTATACGCAAATAGGACTTGCAACCAACAGGCCTGGGACTCCAATTCCCCCAGGATATGCAGCTTGGAAGGACAGCTATTTCTCCCCCAAGCCTGTACACCCAACCAGGCCAGCCACCTTAAACCTGTGTACTTTATGTTTGGACGGTCCAGGAACCTTTGCTTGCCCCTGTGCTTATTATCAAAGCCAGGAACAAGCCACAGTACACAGTTCACCTTCTTTTACCACCTTCAGGCCCGTCGACAAAAATTCAAAAAGACATTCTTTCAAGCCAACACCACCACCAAGAAGCAACACGACATTAGACCCACCCCTTGATGACAGCAGCTCATCCTCCTCCTCCTCAACTTCCCCTGAGGTTGGAGACATGGCTTTCATGGAAGTCTCTTTTTCAAAATTTAGAATAGACTCCTTTGATGACGACTACAACATGGAAGCCAAACAGAAGAGAAAATCGGCTGCTGGAAGACATTTCTGTAGATCCCCCATGGAACACTACAACTTACCACCAAGTAGTATTGGCACAAAATTGAGAAAATTTAAGTACTAGGACTGCATATACATGCAAAATTACGAACTTTATATCTTCTTGATCTGACATTGTAGGGACACAATTTTTCCCACCCCCCACCCATGGGACTCCCAGAGTCACCACATGTTTACAAATTTATACGCTGATTGGTTTTCAAGAAAGCTGATATAAAGAGTTCAATCTGTACTGTGAAATATTTAAAACCTCATGTAAGTTTTCTTAATACTAATCCACTCTGTGAGGATACTGAGTGAAATCAGAAACCTAGGTGCCACAGAGCCCCTCCCCCCCCCAACAAAGTTACCTTTTCTCTTAAAGGACGATACCATGTTTTTTCAAGCCCAAAACAGTTTGCATTTGTATTTATGGGTTTTAGTCTTAGCCAGCATGTTACATTTTTCCTCCGTATTTATTGTATTGTAAGATTACTGACCTAGTCAATATCCAAACATGTAGAGGATATATTTTTGAAGCATGTATTTTTATATAAAACTTGTTAACCATGTACACTTGATCTCATTCAGTAACCGGTATATGTGACAGAGTATCACTGCTGTTTCTGCCCTGATTGCTCAAGGCAGGACATAGCAACCAACATAACTGTTGCCACAAGGATTCTCGAATTATTTCTCATCCATGTGTAGTTTCTTGATTTGCATGTATCTCTAAGATTTTTATAGCAATCAGTACATAGTAGAGACTGTCACCACAACCTTGTGGGCTCGACTATATTTTTGTATGTGTTTTTCCAACGAAACCTGCCTCACCATTGAGGATGTTATTGTTCTTAGAAGTAGACCTATACACACAGTTGATGATTCAAGCATGTAAGTTAAAACATTTATACCGGTATCAAGCCAAGTATACACAACGTTCACCAAGTTTTGAGTCACCTTATGAAGTTTTGCCAAACCTTGAATGTTCCAATGACGATTATAAGAACTTGTTCTCTACCTTTTGCATTCGCGTAGAATCGAATAGGAATGTGAGGATATGTCAATGGGGTATTCAAGGTTCATTTATTATTATATGAAATATTTTAAGCCGAATGATCAAGCTCGCCTATAAGGCTCCCTTTACCAAATTTTTGGATCTGACAGAGCCAGGTATCCCTACCCAGCTCTGCCTCTCCTGGCCAGTGACCTCAGATTCACCTCCGGATCCTGGCTAGGGGTCATGACCTCGACCCCCACTAACCCTAGGTACAGGGTGGGAGTGTGCTCACACCCACCTCCATTCCTAGCCAATCAGGGATCGAGCTGCTCCTCCAACAGGTGGGCAGCTCGACCCACCTTTAGGCAAGCCCCCTCCCCCCTCCAGGGTGAGATGATGCAAGGCACGTTGGGTCTTGCCAATCCCTAAGCATGACGTCATGCTTCTCCCAAGACTGACGTCATGCCTACCCCGAGCTGCTCCTATATATATGAATACAGGACTAGCTTGGGATACTCTTATTCTTTACTTTCCTCTCTCCACACCTAGTCTCTATGACACACAGTGCCTTGGTATAGAGCTAGCTTGATCAGGTGGGCAGCACACACATTGTACATCACCATGCCAACATGTACCTGCCTAACACTACAATAAAGTGGATCCATCAACTGTACTCTCTAGACTCCTGAGTTGCTCATGTTCATGACTTGTAACGGTCCGTCGACAATGGGGCTGATAAGAATGTAGTATCCGGAATCTATAAGAAACCGGATGATACCGCAGCTAGTGGAACGATTGTCCAAAATAGTAATTGCCCACAGGGAACTACTATTAAAGGACCAATAAATAATGCACCTACACCAGCAGCTTCTATACTGGATACAGTAGGTCCGGTACCCCCTATACCAGATTTGAGTCATAAAATTAGAGCGACTCACGTTAATGCTATTAGTGCCAATAATAATACACCAGTAGCACCAGAGTACCGGGACCACCGAGACATATGTTAACCCCACCTTCATATTTCTCTCAACCCGGCCATAGTACACCAGCAGGCCCAAGATTGCCGAACCCATCTCCGGGTCAAGGTAATGGTCCTAATGATGGACGTTTTCCCAGACCGAACCCTCCACAAACCAATGTTAACGGCGGTACGTACCAACCAAGGACAACTTCCTATGGATATAGACATAATTATAATCTGTCAGGAAGTAGTAATTACCAAAATGGTAATACCTACAATCAGGGATGGAATCAAAATAATTCTTACCCTAGGTATGCACCTTCCGGAACAACTGGAAATGCCGGTTATGGTGGCGGATGCCCTAGCGGTTCGTCCGGGCACTACCCTAGTAACGGTCCACCAGGAGGTGATCCCCCAGGTGGCCCAGGAGGATCCGGATCCGGAGGATCAGGATCGGGAGGAGATGGCAGGAAGCCAAATAGGAGAACTTCCATGCCTGCAGGGATGCAAACCATCTTTGATAGAAGCCAATGTATTCAAAACCTTGGCATTGACTGCTACCGAAAGGGGGCGGACGGCATGGAAGTAATGAACTGGAGCATGCGAGAAGCAGATAGACTACGCAGATATAATAATCCGGCACGTAGACAGGCATGGATACCCCTTCCATATGATTCTAATGATCCTTGGAAGGATAGGTATCAAGCTTTTGTCAACGAAGTCAACTGTAGTGGTTGGACAAAAGAAGAAGCTCTGCCTTATTTGATCTGTTGGTTGAATAAAGGTGGAAAAGTAGCCCTCAACCAATGGAGAGCAGCATATGGAATATACGGTACCTACGATCAACTGGTCGAATGTGCCGCGTACCTATTCGGGTCAAACGTCAGAGAGGATCCATGGGTGAGCTTTAAGAAAAGAACACAGAAACCTAAAGAATCTCACAGTCTTTGGTTTGGAGCTACAGGACTTGCTATCGAAAGCACGTCCAAACTGGGCTCATGACGACGATTGCTATCTACAGGAATTGTTTATACAATTCTACAATGGATTGCGAGATCCGGATCACAAACAAGTAGTTTGGGATTCTTGGAAGGATGACACTTCCTTCAGTGACCTATTCATATCAATTGACGGACATGATATGAAGAAGAGATTGGTAGGTCTAGGACCTAACCCGGTAAGAGCAGCTCCATTGCAATATGGAGGTTCACCTGCTCCGGTATATGAAACTTCTCAATTAGCCCCGGTTGATACTCAGGAGGCTGATCAGGAAGACGAATATGTCTCCGATGAAAATGGAGAATATATTGGATCAGTCCAGGTAGCTGGAAAGTATTACCGACAGAAACGGTACAGGAAGGTACATTCGAGAGGGAGGGGAGGATCCGTTGCTAGTAGAACAGCTTCCGGATCGACCCAATCTGGTAATGCGACCTCTACGGCCAAGCCAACCGTGGCAGCCGCTGTTGCTCCGACTAATATGATGGAAACATTAATAGCCGGATTAACAGAAGCTTTAAAGAGACCGATGGTTGATAAATCTCAAAGGAGATGCTTCAGATGCCAGAAGCTGGGGCATTATGCTCCGGAATGTATGGCTGAGAAACCTGTCCCTCGTAGGCAGGAAGGTGTCTCTGGAATAAGTACAGAGGAAAACTGAGGAGGGGTCCCCCGATGGGCAAAGAAGGGGATCCCAGTGACAAATCTTGCCATGATATCACCATCCGGGATAATAGTTCGCATGTAGTAGCAAACTCGCCTAACACCGAGGTGGTTGTAGACACCCGGAAGGTTAGGGAAGCTGATATAACAGGTGCCAAGGGAGCACAGGGGAAACCCAATATCAGTAACGAGGTAGGCGGCTATGAATTAGCCAGGGTTGGTAGCGCCCACCTGCCCCCGGGTCATCCTTGTCTGGAATACCTGAAAGGATGTGAATGACTCCAGGTGTGAACAATGATGTTCCGATCATCACGGATATGCCCTCTGTTCTAAACGGAAGGCGGTGGTATGTTTGCCTCACTGTTAACGGAAGATCTGCCGAATTTCTCATGGATACGGGTGCTAGCCACTCCTGTATCTCCAAGAGGTTCTATGATCTTATCCCGGATGAACATGATACTCTCAAATCGGGAGGAAGTGCTCAGACGGCCGATGGCAGTACCTTGCAAACGTATGGTAGAACTTGTGTGAAGCTGCAATTGGATGGAATACATGACTATGTCATGAGCGCCACCGTTGCGGATATAGCAGATGAGGGGATACTCGGGTTGGATTTCGCATCCCTGTATGGAGTGGTGTTAGAGCCCCAATCAGGAGTGTTCAGTGTGAAATACCCGTATCCTGTAAAGGTTAGGTGTGTACTGAGACAAGTGAGCAGTATGGCTAGTGTAGCACACACTGTGCGGATCCCCCCGGGAGTAGCCTGTGATGTGCTGGTAAGAAGTGATCCTGCAATGCGCAATAAGCCTGCAGTGATAGAACCGGATGTAGCTACTCTGTCAAGCATTGGATTAATATCTGTGGACACTATAGTAGCAAATGCATCCTGGTCGGTAGTACCCGTCTCCAATACTGGAAACACTACTATCTACCTGAAAAAGGGACAAGTTTTTGGTAACGTGACCCTTTCAGAAACTGTAACGGATAGTAAGTTAAACTTACAAAAGGTAACAGGAAATGATGAAATTTCAGATGACTTACTCAAGTTATATGAAGAAACTTCATTAGAAGATCCGGAACACCGGAAAGAATTCTATGATATGCTCTGTCAGTATCAGACTGCCTTTGCCAGGTGAAAAACCCGGTGAAAAACTAGGTACGACAAATAAGGTAGTACACAAAATAGATACTGGAGATGCGGAACCCTTTAAGATACCGTATAGATGGTTACCTTTAGCGAAAAAGAGAGTAGCTGAAGAGGAAATAAACAAGATCTTGGAACAGGATGTAATCGTCCCTTCCAATAGTCCGTGGAGTAGTCCTGTGTGTATGGTAACAAAAAAAAGACGGTACTATCCGCTTTTGCATAGACTACAGGAAGTTAAATGGAGTAACGAAAAAGAATTCGTATCCATTACCGAGAATAGACGAAACCATTGACTCCTTAGGAGGAAACAGTTGGTTTTGTACCTTGCAATCAGGATATTGGCAAGTGGGAATGAATCCATCTGATATGGAAAAGACTGCATTTTCAAGTCATATTGGACTATTCCAATATAACGTAATGCCGTTTGGTTTGTGCAATGCACCGGCAACATTTGAAGCAATGATGGAAACTATTCTAAGTGATTTATTGTGGAAAAGATGTCTTGTATACCTTGACAATGTGTTCTAATAACCTAAAAATGGTACTAGAACGTATTATTTCTAACGGTCTCAAATTGAAACCTAAGAAATGCCACATGTTTAGAAAGTCCATAAATTATTTGGGCCGCATCATCAGTGATGAAGGAATAAAGGCTGATCCGAAAAAAATCGAATCAGTTACGAATTGGAATAGACCTAAAACACCCAAGGAAGTGAGGTCCTTTTTAGGATTCTGTTCCTATTACAGGGAATTTATTCCGAATTATTCTAGAGTCAGTTACCCATTACAAGCAATAGCTAACTGGACTCCAGGAAGTACCAAGGAAAAATTTCCTTGGACGCATGAACAGGAAACCGCTTTTCAAAAGCTAAAAGACCTGTTCACGAGTACTCCCGTATTGCAATATCAGAATGAAACGGATCATTTCATACTGGATACTGATGCTAGTAATGATAGCATTGGTGCAGCTCTCTCGCAAGTCCAAAATGGGAGAGAAGTACCGATTGCCTTTGCCAGCAACACACTGAGCAAGACTCAGCGCAATTACTGCACAACCAAAAGAGAGTTGTTAGCAGTAGTCGTATATACCAAGAAGTTCAAACATTTTCTATGGGGAACGAACTTTACTTTACGTACGGATCATTCCTCTTTAAGGTGGCTACTGAACTTCCGAGATGCTGAAGGAATGTTAGGCCGATGGCTAGCCCATTTATCCGAATATGGGCTTGAACATCATCAAATTCAGCATAGACCCGGAGTTAAGCATTTAAATGCTGATGCTTTATCTCGAATACCAATTCGGAAATATGATAATCCGGATTGTACTGATTGTGGAGCTCATAAGGCAGTGTTAGCAGGGATTCGAAGACCATTCGAACCCCTAGTTGCCAGTATACTGGATTGGTCTATGGATCACATACGACGTTTCCAGGAAGCTGACTCGATAACTGCGCAGCTACTGCAATTAGTACCGAAGGGTAAACGTCCAGTTAGACCAGAAGTTTCTCTGGAAAATCGAGAAATGAGAAGGTTTCTTGCTCAATGGACCGAGCTTGAAGTCCGGAAAGGCGTGTTGTACCGTTGGAAGCCATGTAATAATGGTGAGAAAATCATGCAAGTGGTGATACCACATGCAATGAGACATGACATTATGTATTTTTGTCATGGGCACCGGACCAGTGGTCATTTCGGAAGGAAGCGCTCATTAGCACGACTTTCCAAGAAATACTATTGGCCTGGCATGTCAAGAGACTTGCAAAGATGGGTAACCACTTGTCCGGATTGTTGTAAGAACAAACCCGGACCCGGGATGGGCAAGCTCCCACTATCCCAAGAACTTTTCGGAGTTAGGTTCGCAAGAATCGGGGTAGATATCATTAGCGGATTGAATACAACCGCTAATGAGAATACCTGTATGATGGTAGTGTGTGATTATTATACGAAATACACTAAAGTATTTCCACTACCGGACCACAAAGCAGTTACTTGTGCCGAATCCTTTGTAAAAGGTTGGGTATTAAGTTTCGGTGTACCATTAATGTTACTCAGTGACCACGGCAGAGAGTTCGAATCAAATCTCTGGCAAGGTATGTGCGAATACTTAGCTATCTACAAAACTAGAACCAACCCATATAGGCCACAAAGCGACGGATTGGTGGAAAGGTTCAACAGAACCCTTATCCAGGTCCTGAAGTCACTTGTTAATGAACACATGGACGATTGGGACGAGGAATGTCATTTTGTGACACATGCTTATAACAGTACGGTACATTCAAGTACTAACTGTACTCCGAATCTACTAGTTTTCGGAGAGGACCTGATAATGCCTGCAGACTTAGTATTTGGAGTCGTAGGAATGGACCCGGAACTACATTGTCATGTAGTTTTCGTCGAATGCTTAAGAGACAGGTTCCAAAAAGCATACGAGTCTGTCCGAATTGATTTGGAGAAAAGTGCCAAATGGCAGAAGATTGGATATGATACAGATTTAAAACATCGCAAATTCCAATCCGGAGATAGAGTTCTAAGATTACATGAGCCACTTAGACACATATATTAGCGTCTAATTGGGACGGTCCTTTTACTGTAACACAAGTTATTAGTGACTGTACCGTAATTATCAAATCAGACCTTGGTCGACTCTATAAGTCAAATGTGGCCAGACTAAGGAAATGGTGTGGGAGGGAGACCTCCACAGAAATGTATGGTGAAGGATTAGAAAAGATCCGGAACCAGAATCGTATTATAGACCAGGTAAAGAACACTACAGTGAAGTGAGGCCGGGGTAGGCCTAAGAAGTGTTCCGAATCAGTACCACCCACGCCAACACCGATTAAGCGTGGGGGAGTTAAAAAAGTCTCGGCAGGTGAAGACAAAAAGAAGAGGAAAGGTGTTTCGAAGGCTAAGAAGCACCCAGAAAAGGCTCTTCAGACTGTCAGGTCCGATAAAGAACTATCCAAGAAGGGGATATACATTCGCCGCAGCCCTCGAATTGCCCAGAGGACTGCAGTGACCTAACCTGTATACACAATGAGTGTAATGTTTACATTTAGAGGAACGGATGGCAACTGACCCGAAAGGCTTATTTGTCGCCGCCGTATGATGTACCAATGGGTAGTGGACGGATAATCCGGTGGATTTGCTTAAGCTTTCCATAATCTCCACTTAAATCCTCAGACGAGTCATCGGCTTGAGGGATAATTACCTAAAACCAATCAGTTTGTTGATGTTCCGCTTGTAGCACGTGCGTTTCCGCATGACGTCACCGCGTCCAGTCTCGGTTGACCTCTCGTGACCTCGCGAAACCCGCGGGGAAATGACGTCACGAAAGCTGGCCTGTCGCCATATTGTTTTTCGGTAGCATTTGGTACAGTGGGGCCAGCCCTTCTTCCTTAAATTCTACCGTCTAGCAACCTCTTGTGCGCCCTCAGAGTCTGTCTCTCAGCAGGCAGACTTCGTCTGTGTCGGCCCCGGCGCTGTAAAAGCCGGAAAAAGGAGTATTTGACTCCCGTGTCGATTCCCCAGTCATGGCTGAGGAATCCGTAGCTGCAGCCAAGCTATCCGGTGACCCGGATAAGCTGACTCCATCCGCAGAAGCTTTTCCGGAAGCTTTGTCACCTGTGACACAGGAAGAAAGCGAGATGATGGACGTGGAGGAACCCGCCGATCGCTCGTTTGAGCAGAAGCTGGCTTCATTCTCGTTGAATGAGCCAGAGAAGATGTTGTCACCACTTCCGACTGAAGAAGCTGGAGAGGCTGCGAATCCTGAAGCAGCAGCAACTGGGTCCGAGACTACACAAGTCGACGGCCCGAAGGACCAGTGGAAGCCAGCAGTGGCTGACCCGTTCCCCGCAGAATATGACGGCCGGTACCTGTACGTCCATCCAGAACTACAGGCACAGGTAGTGAACCCAGACGGTACTCCCCACAAAATGACCCGAAGGTGAGAATGGCGATCGAAGGCGTTATGGCCCCCGATCAGCTGGAGAGGACGCCACCCGAATGGCTCTGAGACTGGCCGTGGTTCCAACGGGGACTCATGGTGGACTCTGCCTTTCGACAGGTGGTGTACGAGGCAAACAGAGCCTTCCTGCTAGGAGCTTACGCTAAGCCGGATAGGTCTCAGTGGAATGTAACATCAACCAACATAGATTGGGTAGGCTGCGTCTCGGAACCCGAGGGGCAGACATACCCACGTCCCTCTGCTACCCGACCCAAGCGTCCCGAGACCATGAGGGAGTTCCGCGAAGCCGCTGCCAATTTCGAACAGTGGGATGACGGTTATTACATAACCGAGGAGGAGTTAGTAGACGTCCAAAACAAGTCACTAACCGGTATGGACAGAGGTGCAGCCCTTCGGACGGTTATCGTCCGTGGTATGACTGCTGAACAGGAGGCTTTGGAAAAGGCTAGGAGGGAAGCGGAAGTACCCGCACCTCCTATCCCGGACCTGAAGCTTGCCACAAGAGGCGCAGCCGGTTCTGTTACAGCCACCGGCAGTACTACCGAGTCAACCACGGTAGAAGCATCAACCTCCAGTGAGTCCGGAACCAAGGACCCGGAAGACTGGAAGGTGAGCAAGAACAGGAGGTCCGCTGCGCGGAAGCTCAAGAATCTTCCGGATTCTGCTAGAGCCGAACCAAAAGCTAGCACCTCAGCCACTGGTAGTACTGCCATGGAGGTTGTTTCCTCGGACGAGGAATCCGTGCATGAGTCCTCGGTTGAGAAGGCCACTCCATCAACTCAAACCGAGGCTGAACGGTGGGCTAACGCCAAATCCGGATTCAAAACCCGGATTCCGACGTGTTTCTCCGACTGCGCCTACGGAGTAAAGAAGGACGGCTCTACCCTGTACGCCTGCCCGGACTCTGTGAACAAAAACAACGACTTGGATGACAAGGATTGGATGCGCCTTTCGGACGAGGATCCCAATCCGAGCAAAGCCTATCGAAAGATATGGCTTATGCTTAACCACACCGAAGGGTACTACACTTATACCCAGAGGCGCAAGCTGCGTTGGGCTCTTGAGAAGTGGTACGGTGACGACCAAAAGTCCTGTCCCTTCTCTATCTGCCAGGATGCGAGTGATGTCTCGGTCCGGACCTGGAGTAGTCCAGCCCGGTTCCAAAGGCATCTGGTAGAGGCCCACTTCCACCATCACCCGGTTTACATTTGTGATCCGAGTTATGGCAAGAAGGGCAAGAAATGTACTACGAAGGTTCAGTATAACCGACGTAGCGATCTGGCTAGACACCAGAAGAAATGCCACGCAGAAGGATTGGATGGAGCTCGTAAACGTATTATGGAGCTCCATCAGGAACTCATGAAGGAGTTCGATAGCCTGAGTGAGGATACTTGGTCTAAGATCCGACCAGGGGACCAAGTCCTCTGCGAGGTTCCGAAGACCAAGGACTCGAAACTCCGTGCCAAGATAGTCCTGACTCCTGGAAAAGGAAAGCTTGACATGCACGAGTCCCTCTGGCAGAAATGCGAGGAATCCGGTAAGGAGGGAAAGAGAGCTCGTGAGAGGAGCAGAAGAGACCAGAACCGTGGTGGTAACGGTAATGGTCAGACCACCACAGCTGCTAAAGCCAGGGTAGATGACCGCTCCAGGTCTCCTCTGGCACGCCACCCACACGAGCAGGTTCAGGGTACTCCTGTCTTCAAGAGGCCCGAATCTGCAGGATACGCAGGTGCTGTATCTAAGCCGGGGAAAGTTAACACCCGTAACTTTCCGTCCATGAACCAGGGACCTGGACCCGAGAGCCAGACCTTGGTCGTTGGAAAGGGTGGTCGACTTGTCCATAAGAAGACCTCAGCACCTGCTGCCGCCGGATCCGCATCTGCCGCAGCCGCTCTACCCGTCAATTTCACCCAGGAGCAGGTACAACTGTACATGCAAATGGGGCTGAAACAAAACCCTGCACCCCCCACCTACTGTCTCCCAACAGCAGGAGTGTCCGGAAGCCCTATATCCGAAAGTGGCCCTCAGGCAGTGTCGACACCCCCCCAAGGTTGCTGCACCACCTGCGAAACCAAAAGATGCCATTACCATCAAAGCTGGTAATGCAGAAATTTGGTTTGAGAAGTCTCGCCAGGGGGAAGCGGATGTCCAGAAGGCCATCTACACCCACTGGGAGAAATGTGTCCGCGAGAAAGCGACTGAGTTTCATCAGGGTCTCCTTAATGATACCCTGTTATGTATGAAGGAGGTTGCGGATGCCGAAAAGCAGTGCCTCGAGACCCTCATTCGGGACGATGTAAAGTCCCAGGAGGATGCAGCCGCAGCTGCCAAAGAACAGGCAGCTATGGACGTGCACGTTCTAGAGAAGCGTGTTAAGGAGGAAATAACTCGGAATACCAACTTAAACACTAAGTTTATGAGGGTATTCGGAGTCGATATCGACGAGTGGGACGGCACTCCCGAATCGGCTCTAGAGCTCCTTAAGAAGAAGCATGCCAAGAAATCCGCCTAGGCATGCTCCGGGTTATTTCTTCACATACATTTATTTTTTTCTAATAACCAGATCTAGCCTTTGCAGAATCATATTAACTGCAAATGTCTTCTACTAGGATATCGAACACCTGCTATTTGTGTTCCGGGTTCCATTTATAACCAGCTATTTGTGTATATTCAGGACATATACCACTATTATATCCTGAAATGTCTATTATAACAAATCCGATAGTAGAGTTGATGCTGCTGTATGTATCCGGATGCTGGTTCCTGATTCCTGTTGCCACTGTTACCTGTTGCTGACCACTACATAAGGATGGACTTTACGATTCTGTGCTACCTCTACATTTATCTCTACTCCTGAATGGACTAAAACTACATATTACTACTACTTCCGGACCAACCTACATTGGACTTTTACTAATGTCAACTATACTTAAATGGATTATGCTTCTACACTGTTGACAAAACCGGACTGATACTCTACTTTTACTCTACACCATTCGGATATACCTATGAACTATAGCACTACTAGAGGATTGTGGGTAGCTGCCCCAAATTCATCTACCATGTTCACCTATTATATGAAATGAACTTTAGCACGTCCATCCCGTGTTTAGCTGACCACCCTATCTTGTTTCTGGCACCCGAGAGACTGCAGCACAGGATTCCAGCAGCAACTAATATTTTTGTCATGTATATAATGTCATATAACTATTTTTTCTAATATCATTTGTATGTCTATAGTCACACTGTAGGGATAAATTACTGCATTTTTTGATACGGGTATATGCATTTCTATTCATACGGATCTCTGATTAATGTTCATATTTATAATACAAGATTCGATAGACCTCACCAGATTGTTCATATTATTGTCCTGCGAGGCATATTGTATTATATATATATTGGTCTGGTGCTATAAAAGTTATTCGATACATGGTGGTATCACATACATTGTCATATACATTACTCCACCGTAATTTTTTTTCTTTTTCAAGTGTGTAATTCATAACGGTTATATACCTAATAACTCACGAAATCCTTAACGGATTCACTTGGTCATAATATATATAAAATGTCATTAGATAGTGTGGTTACTTTAAAAGTCTTTATCAAGACTATATATTCTATCATGATATTAATCATTACAAACACATACGGATGTTATTATGTGATTTATTCAATATTTGACAGTTCCGTTACATATAACTGTTATTATCACATATATACGAATTATGGTACATATCCTAATGCTTATACCGTAAACATAAAATTGTTACCATATGGTATAAAGGTTAATTAACAGTTCCGCTACATATAACTGTTACTCATTCAAATAAGTTGTATCATATTACAACATCCGGTTTGCTATTCCGTAACTATATACACTATCAAATACGTATAATTGACATTCGAATAATACTTAACTTGGTGTTAACGTTATATCTATGGTTGTACCTCTATTACTAAGGGTTTAGACATATAGAAATGTTATCCCTGTAATATTATTATAACTATAACACCCTCCTAAATGTCTGGGGGAGTGGTGTAGAGGTACATAATATGTAACCATAGTGTTGGGTACTGTCTGACGTGGCGGGTGAGTCGAGTCGTCGGATGTTCCTCAGGTTCCGGATAGGTGGCAGCACCGATCCGGGTCTGTGGGGACATCTGACGACGAACACCTGGGTCCTTATATAAAGCCCAGGGCTCAGCCGCAGCTACGTCAGAGGCCCTTCTGGCCTCCAAGTATATAGAACACCTTTAATGACTATTAGCTGCCCTCTTAATACTACCGGGTAGCTGTGAGTGTACCTTTGTAATAAACTCTAACCGTTGGCATACACTTGAAACACCGTCTTACTCTTTCTTTCCGAATCGTAAGACCCGAACCCCCCAGGTCCGTAAGACCACGAACCCTTACAAGTGTAATAAAGAATGGACCCGTCCACATCCTATGGAGTTTCTCAGAAAGTCCAACTGGAATAGTCTAGTAGGAAGGGGGTATGGGGATCCCGAAGACTATATTTTTTAAACTTACAAGGATGGTACAATATAGGATAGGTTAGTCCATACAGTCCTTTAGTGAAGGCCAACCCCCCTCTAACCCCCCCCCCATGACACTAGGCTACCCTGTGTCTTCACTATTGGGCCCTATGTAGGATAAGGGGGTTCATGTATCTTTATGGGAGGGATATCAAATGAAGCGAAGAAACCACCTAAACCAAAAAATCCTGCTAAATCCAAAAATGATAGTCTTTGTTCTCAGACTTTGACCAATAGTACTTAAAATTGAGGTTTGATGGGGGAAATATTTAAAATTGAAAATGGCGATAGCATGGGAGAAGCCCTGTCGCTTTGATATGAAGCCATTTGATGAATGATTTCTCCTCAAGTTAAGTCGAGCTAAAACTTTAAAAGCATTGTATGGTATGAAGGCCAAACAGCATATAAAAGAGAATAGTCCACACATATTCTACAGTTAAAAATGGTTCAGAAAAGGTCTAAGAAGATGGGGAGGGAGGTGACGAGGGAGAAGGGTGGTCGCATTAGAGGGAGTAAATGGCGGTTTGGGACTAAAATTTAAGTGGTCGCAGGGTGAAGTGGTCGAATTAGAGGGGTGGTCGCATTAGAAGTTTTTTTTTACATTGAAATGATCCAGTCTTTCCAAAAATGGTCACAATGGCGAGGTGGTCGTATTAGAGGGGTGGTCGTAAGGTGAGAGTTGACTGTATTAGATCTTCATAGGTTTGCCAATGTCAGCCCACATTTGCTAATGATGCAGGCCAAATTAAATGGAAATGTATTTTTCACCCCAATATTCATTCAGTAATACATGTATAACCCAATAAATTCTAAATCAGGATCCAAGCCCAATATTGGAGTACAAACCACTCACTATCCAGGGGGGGGGTGGGCTTTCTTAAATGTGTGACTATGCATTTGGATGGGGAATGGCATCCTAGTTGTGGTAACACTTTTGATGATATGTACAGTGTTCTGTATATCACTTAACTGCAAAGTACTATTTATGCATGGGGATTGGTGGGATGGGGTACCAGATGGGGGGGGGGAGGCCCTAGAGAGGGGGAGGGGGGCTGAAAAGAACATGGGGCTTTTCAGGAAGGTCTCCACTGCCTAATCTGATCTCATCCTGGTGTGTTATGGCAGTAAAAGTAATGTATAGTGTGAAAACTAATGCCTGCCAAATAGCTGATTTATCTGTATTTTGGCAAGTCCGACCGTCCTTCCCAGGATGGCTTATACCCTTATAATCACAACAAGATGGCTTCTTAGGGTCCCTAAGGTTCCTATATGAATCTTTCAGACCATTTTCATGAATTCACGATGAAGTTTTATTAGGAATCTAAAAGTCTGATTTTTATGGGAGACGGTTTGTTGGTCCAAATAGATCACGCTCGGGTGATCTATTGGCCTATTGACTCTAGATGCTGCACCACCACCACCTGGTGTAGAATAGAACATTTACCTCTTTACACTCTCCCCCCCGGGCTTCCCTAACCCACTTAAAAGGTCTATTTCTCCTCTTTCCTATCCCCTCGGGATGTGTGTGGTGCACATATGTGCGGGCACTGACACATTCCCCTGTAAATTGTGTAATGTAGTTCTCGCCATGAATATGACCTTAGCTGTAGAAATGGCGTTAAACATCTATTACTCACTCACTCTCCCCCCACAGTGGGGTTGACAGCAGTTCAGCAAGCAGCAGCCACGCATGGCAGACAGGCAGTGCAAGACAAGAACATTGTTTTTTCTTTTCTTCACCATGGGAGTCATTTGTGACTCCTGCGAGGAGCATTACCATGGGAACTCCAGATTGTGTCCTACATGCAAGCATCCTAACCCCAAATGGGACCCACAGCGGCAGTTAGGGGACCTAAAGGAGCAAGCAGGCCATGGAGGACCACCGGCTACCATGGAGTCAGTCAGTCAGTGTTGTACAATTGCCATGTAGTGGCACACCACATTCCAGGCCGTCTCAATGTGGTGGCGGATAAATTATCAAGGTTGCTGGATGGTAGCGCAGAGTTTCCTTTATTTTTATGTTGTAGTGGTTTCCCAGCGGTGTATGAAGTTAGATAGACTAGCAGCAGAGGCCAGAGCCTTGGTGTGGTCCCCATCAACCTGGCGCACAAAGTCTTCACAGTGGAAACGCTATATTGTGTTCTCCACTTGGCTCGGAGTGAAAGTTCTTCCTACAGATGTGCTAACTATGACTTGTTATATTATGTACCTTTCTGACTGTCTGAGCTACAGCACTATCGATAATTATGTGAGCGGTGTAATTAGCTTAAACCACTATTTTGGTTATGAGGTGGGCTGGATTCGCCAAAACTTTGCTTTCAGTGCGGCGCTTCATGGTTTGCGCAGAATATTGGGCCATCCAGTCCCTACTAGAGTGACATTAACTTTCGCTAACTTATGTGACATGTTCAGGTCAGCGGATTTATCAAAAAGTAACCATTGTGTTATGTGGGCTTGCATAGTTCTGAGCTTTCGCTCCTTGCTGAGGAAAAGTAACTTGGTACCAAATTCAATATCTGACTTGTCAGGCCATTTCCTGAAAAGGAAATCAGTCACCTTTCACCAATGGGGCATCATGCTTGAGATTAGTAGCTTGAAAACAATCCAATTTGGGCAGAGAGTGCATCTAGTTCCCATAACCTACCCCCCTGTTCACCTTTCTGTGCGACCTCCTTGATTCAAAAACGCATTATTGAAGTGAAGTTATTATTGAGTTTGTATGTGCAATTGACTCTAGATGCTGCACCACCACCACCTGGTGTAGAATAGAACATTTACCCCTTTACACTCTATCCCCACAGTGGGGGTGACAGCAGTTCAGCAAGCAGCAGCCACGCATGGCAGACAGGCAGTGCAAGACAAGGACTTTTTTTTTTTTTCTTTTTCTCTCTTAATAAAGTGCCGGGTCACTCTGTGACGGTTGGCTAAATAGCAGTTAGCGACTTGGTTATCCTTCCCAGATCTTCGACGAGTCAATATGAATAACCTTTCTTAATTACCTAATGTCTTTAGTAGTCATAACATAGGCCGGCTCCCATTATAGTTTACGTCTAATAGTCACAGATCATTTTCAAATAGGTTGTCTTTGCCTCCCATTCAATAAATTCTACAAAATTAAAGACATAGTTGTGTTATTTATGTATTTTGGTTGTCGAGGCTTAGGGCTTGAAGGGGAACCATGGTTTTGCCTATCTGTGAAGCATAATAAGTAAGCTACAGGGGACAGAACAGCCAAAAAGGGTGATTTTTTGGGTAAAAACAAGGAGCTAAATTTTTTCCCTTGCTACCAAAAGAAAAATTAAGAGCCAAATCCTTTTTTTTCATCTATGATACCCCCTAGGGTACAGAATGTTTCTGTAATGTTTTGGGGTCAATGCATTATCTTTTGTGGTGACTGGGTACAAAAAACCTTTGGTGTAACCGTCGTGAGGAGACATCTACGACCTTTTTCAGCTTGGTTGGCACCAAGAAAGACACAGTGGAAGGACTAGTAAAATTTACCAGGTAGAGATCTTACATGTACCTATGTAACCCACAAAGAATAATGAACCTGCCTGTAAAACTGTATGTCCCAGAGGCTATGACTTGATTTTGGGGTAGTTTACACATGGACACGTCTAAAACCATACATGCACTCATAGCTGCTAGGTGTTTTATATTTAACTATCCTTATTATGTGGCCCTTATACCTCCATATGATAGTGATAAGCCCTGTAAGTTTGGTTAATAGATTCCGCATAGAACCAGAGATATCATAAAAAGGCGAGGACACATCTACGACCGTGAGGACACGTCTACGACTGCAGACACGTCTATGACTGGCGGCAAATGCTGCTTATAAGAACACATTACCTGGGGGGATTGGAGTTTTACATAATGTTCCAGCCTTTTATTGTGTGATGACCTGTTCAATAAATTGTTTTTGTTTGTTGTTACATGTGTGTGTTCCTATTCTTAACAGGAAACCTTCAAAAATATCAGTGGAGGGCAATGTCTAAGGGAGGGTAGTGTCAAATGACCAAGGCAGCTTGAATATAGTTACATGAAGAAGTAATTATGTATAGGTATCCTAGAAAGGCAATATTAAGCTAATAGATGATGCATATCGGGGCCCTATGGCTGTATATGCTGTATATATCTGAGCCGCGGAGCGGCGAGGGTATATACAGCATATACAGCCCGTGGGGCCCCGATATGCATCACCTAATAGGTTTATACCACCATTTCCTCCATTTTGTATCAATTTCTTACCTGAAATCCAAAGAATATAGCCAGGCGAAGACATTTTGGAAGTGCAAGCGACACGGCCCGTGTCCGCTCTGCGCGAAGCCATTGTTTTTGTTCCTTGCTGGGAGAGGTACCGCTGTGTATACAGTCACTTTTCGTATGGAATCCAGCCATGACGAGTCTTCAAATTAAAACATACACATCCTTAGATAGTCTAGATGATCCCTCCATACGTATTATGTCCAATATATTCAAAATAAAGGAGAATCCATTGATTTTCCAAACCGGTCCGAAATTTTCGGCGTCTTTCTCGTACAATGAGCAGTTGACCTATATCTACATCCGGGCCACTGACACACTTTCGCCGGACAAGGAGGCGGGTGGGAATGGCTGGACCGCGACTCGCGTACCTTGGGAAAATCAATGGATTCTTATTTATATCGAAGAAAATGGAGAAAGTTAGCACGCATTCCTCTTCTATGGATCGAAAACTTCTTGGGATTTCGATATTATAACATGACAAGCTTGGATTCCATACGAAAAGTGACTGTATACACAGCGGTACCTCTCCCGGCAAGGAACAAAAACAATGGCTTCGCACAGAGCGAACCGGGCCGCGACTCGCGTACGTTGGGAAAATCAATGGATTCTTATTTATATCGAAGAAAATGGAGAAAATTAGCACGCATTCCTCGTCTATGGATCGAATACTTCTTGGGATTTTAATATTATAACATGACAAGCTTGGAATCAATACGAAAACTGAATGGAAACGTACCACTAGGACCTCAGGTTGGAATTTATTTATTTTCGCATTGTGTTTCATCACCGTTCAGTGTGGCGCTATGGCTAAGGCCTTCGCCTACCACCACTGCGGCCGGGGTTCAATTCTCCTACGAGTTGGGACGATTTTTCACATTGAAATAATGGCTAGACTGACTTTGTATGTCCGCCAGCATTTCCCAAAATATTCTAAGTCCAACTTGACCCCGAAAAAGTATATACCAAAAATTTCAAAAATGCACAAGGGTGGTATATGCAGAATAATGCACGGCTAAACTGCATATAAACCCACCGGAAGTGCCGAAATCGTGGTATAACAGGTCATAACTCCCATCAGAAAAGGTATAGTGGCAATAGTGTTAAGTTCTCTAATGACGTGAGGACACGTCTACGACCATGAGGACACGTCTGCGACCGCACATTAAGCATCTTAGTCCACTGTGCTCTCCCCCATCCTTATATTTCAGTCAATAGCATCTTGAGGTAGTGTACCAAACTACCTGGCCCTAAAATGCCACTGACCTATAAGTAAGAAAGTCATAATTTATGGTTTTCTGATGAAAAATACCATATAGCCAAAAAAATTACCAAACATGTACAACCTTTATTACATCAAACCAGGCTAATTTCACTATAACAGGGTATAACAGAGGTTTGCTGATGTTTAGTAAACAGGTAAGAACAGAACATATCAATGGAATATCATAGGAACCAATTACTGGCATTTTAATTCAATGTACTTTGCCTACTCGTGGAAGCTCGCAGAGGCCGTGAGGACACGTCTACGACCTATTTCCAGCTGTTCTGCAGCAGGCACATCAATCCAGTGCCCCCATATCTATATACCATTGTAAACCTGAAGGGATTATCTATCTGTTCATGGTGAAATAAGTTGCATATATCCTCTTTTCAAGGAGTGGTGCTAACTGGAAAGAAGCATGTTAGTTTATGGTAGGCTTTTCAGAAGACACGTTATCCTCTCTGTAGCCAAAAATAGCATAAAATGCCCAAAAGTGTACAAGAAAAGTGATTTCCTTTAATGCTTGGGATGTGTCTTACATCTTATTAACAATCATTGGGGTATACTTCATGTGAAACATCAGTTTCCTATGTATCTCTTCATAGAGGTAAGGTCGTAGACGTGTCCTCGCAGTAATCAACATACCTCACTTGGGCGGGCTGGTACAGAAATACTTAACATATTTAACCTTCCCTCATATATGGGCCATATGCACCAACACTTGTAGTTTATGCATGCAAAAGGAATAGATGCTACTACTAATTCTTTTTTGGACCCCCTTGCCAACCCATTTGATGATGATCTGTGACTATCAGTCTTACACTCGAATACAGCTCATTTGCATAATATTGGGGTGTTCCACACTGAATTATTGCTGTGCTGTGATTGGTTGAAAAGATTATTGTCTCGTTAATCCAATGTGTTGATTTTAGTTGACTGTTTTTGCAATAGGTAGCGTGCAGGTAGGGCCTGGGTGGGACTTAGTTCTTTCAATACTCACTAGATGGTGCCACCTCACTGCAGGCTCACTGCATGTGCCTGTTCTCATGGCCAACTGGGTCCTATTCTTATGGGAAACTGGCTTGTTTATAGGTATGGACCAATAAATTCGACATGGTGATATGGCCATTTCTTAAAATCGACATGTGACATGGGCCTTAGTGACATGAGGCAAAACAATTAGTGACATGACATGGGTGCTTTCTTAAATTTGACATGGGACATGATAGGCTGTTAGAGGTGACATGGGACATGGGGATTTAAGTGACAAGTGCTATGACCATTTTTTAAAATCGACATGTGACATGGGAAACCCCCCATCCACACCCCCTTGTTTCATGAGGCTACATTTATTATATAGGGGAAAGCAGGGGAAGAAGTTGGCGTAGTGCAGACTCGCAAGCGTCACTGTTAGAGCTGATAGCCTTGATGCAATTTTTATAAAATAATATTTTTGGCAAACATAGTTCTACGGCGTAGGGACAGTATCATTAGGGTTGTCGTTTTTTCAAATTCTATTAGAGCTTGAAGTATGTTATCTTGGTTTGTATGGCCTTACTTATCTGGTTTGAGATTAATGATAGATCACGTGACCAGAAGAGCTGTACCATGTGACTACGCCGACTTCTTGAGGTCGCACGCTAGCCATACCTAAAATGTATGGTGCTGGGAACCGCATTATTACATTATGTTTTTAGATATTATCATAGATACAAACCCCTCATTTAAAAAATAACCATTATTTTTTTCTTGTTTCAGTTGAAAAGAATAAAGTAATCAATAGTTTACTAAAATAAATCATTTGGGTAACCTCTGAGACATGCATGATAAGTTTATTACCATCTGTGTGAAGTGTCCTGTATTACCCTGCACTAGTTTTACGGTGGGGTAATACAGGACAATGCATGGGAATTTGTATGGGGAGGACCTTTATAATATTTAAGAGCCAACTTGAGCAATTATCCTAATTAAAACCTTCCTGATGACGATACACTTGAGCATCCACTACTTTTCTTAAGACAAAGATACAACCCTCTCATTTTCAGAATTTCATGATTTTTTTTATGCATCGGGCATAGCTATGGTGGCCATTTTGGGAAATGACCACCACAGCTATAACCACAATGAATTGAATTTCAGAAATTCATGAATTTGACCAGATCTCAGTTGCATTTTGATGGATATGATCATAAAATGGCTCAAATGAAAGGTCTTTGTCAGAACTATTTAATATATGGGTTTTAGGCATACCATAGTAACCTAGTTACCATGGCAACCATTTAAACACTAAATTTTTGTCAAATTCTGCTTAGATTAAAATATTTGTACAAATGATGATCAGCACATAGTGTCAGATGAATTAACAAAATACCTATATACTGTATTAGACTAATTGAAATCAATGCATATTTTGTCAAAACATATCACAGGAATTTATTTCAAACAGTTCATATTTTGCTCAGAGAAAATTTGACCCCTTTGAATAAAAAAATTCTCCCCTGTCCTGTCTTATCCCAAAGAAGTGTCCTGTATTACCCTGCATTTACAAGAAGTGTGGGGTAATACAGGACAATTTCAAAGTGCCCGTGATGACCAATTCAGTGCATATAAGGATTTTGATTCCTATGAATAATGAATGGTATAAAAGGGCATAATGTTTGGAAATTATCAGTTTTCTAAAATTCTTCTTTAGGCCTTTTATGCCAGATTTAAGTGTTAAGTGTTCCGTATTCCCCCAGTTTCCCCTAAGTAACACAGTTGGGAGAATGTTTGTAATTTCTATCGTCTACCCCAATTGTTTACAATTGGACAGACCCCTAATGTCTTACTTGTTACTTGATTGACTAGACGTCAATCAAGTATTTACATCTATCTAAACCTTACCATATTTTGCAGATACAGTGTCTCCATGAGCATTGCAAAGCTGTTACCTTATAGAACAGGGACCCTGTATAAATCTATTGTGCTGACAAGGCATATTAGGAGGGCTACCAGCAGATTATTTACACATGGGAATAGAGTATTGATGTTGTCACACCTCGGGGTAATCCTTAACCCTTTAACAGGCCACCTTCATATATATGTACAACCATACAAAGGCCTTATTGCCCCCTAAGGTTGGTATGATGCACTAACATTCTGTGTCCCTTGAGGTACTCAAATAGTTCAGCTCTACCCAATCTCAAAATGCCACTACAAGAGTGTTGTTCAGTCCCCACTGCCACTCTTAGCCCCCCCAAAAAAACAACAACAACAAAAAAAAAACAACAAAAAAACAACAACAAACTTCCAAACTCCCACGCCTGGCCAGGTGCCTCTCTGAGGGGAACCTTTAAACCTTGCACATATGCATCACTGACTTTTAGCCCTTTAAGAACAGGATCACTTACACACTCTTATTATCTCATTGACTAGACATTAATGTCTAACATTGCAGCCCTAGTGAGTTATGGCCATAATACATGATAGTCAATCATACTTGTGCCTGTGGCACAGCCTTAGACATTTTTTTTATACATTTCTTCTATATGTGCAGACTTTGGACCCCCCATACAGGGGGTTCCAGGGGTCCAAATCATTTGACAAAAAAACCCACGAAAGAACACCCCCTACCACTAGAGACCTGACTACATATTACAAATTTTACAGTTTTGATAAGGGTAACTTCTCTACTCTTGTTTTGGGACAAAAATTAGTTAGAAAAATTCCCAACATGCATTTCCGAATTCCTAAAATGATGGCCAACAACATAGGATGTATTGGATATAATTAACATCTACAAATAAGGCCTACTGACAGAACTGATGAGTTGGTTTGCATATAGGTTGTATACGAGGCACTGTCACGTAATATGGATTATTGTTTATAGTATTACCCAGTTGCCATAAGTAGGGTGTTCAGTCTCGGTCACAAGGCACAGACATTCAGCTATTTTCCTCTCTCATTAGACTAATCCTTCATTTATGGGCATTTACCTTCAATATGCAACATGAAGATGTATACTAAATGAAAAGCTATGGTTTTGTCAATGGACGATTCTGGGTATTATAATTATTCGACATATATTTACTTTTTCACCACTAAGCTTATCCAGAGCTCTGCTTACAAGCCTACAACCCACCCCCACCTTTACTCAATTATAAGCAGGGACTGCTCATTAGTGAACAATAACAAACCCCCAGTGGGACACATGGATTACCCCATATGACAACACTGGAGTATACAAACAATCTTGTTGGCCCATGTCCTCCTGGGTCATTGGCGGCAGGTTTTCAGCATTTTTAGTCGATCAAAATGGCTAATTTTAAGTGGGAATTGCTTATACAAAGAAGGGGTCTAGAAATTAATGGAAAGTTGATGCATGTTCTTTAGATCCTTTTCTTTCTATGGAGGGTAACAATTCCCGGAAAACAATTTTTTACCTATGAAAAAAGCTGAAGAAAAAACCTCACATGTTTGACTTACATTCTCATGAAAACTAGGCTCCATAGCATAGCATTGTACGGTAGATTTTCGCGATAGACATAACACATGGGCTCCTATGGGAATTGTCCACTTAAGAGCGTCTTAATTCTCAAATAATGATATTTTTTCTGACGAGGATGGTGATGAGAAACAAGTTTTTTTGGTGTTTTTTTTTGGGGTGGCACATATTTTACATGTGTAGGGGGCTGTGTACAAATGATGTCATGCAGGAGGGGGGGAGGGGGGGTCCCACTCCCCATGACCAAGCATGACAAGGGGGGGAGGGGGGGTCATGGGCTGTATGACATCATGTCATAAAAAAAATCACAAGTTTTAACAAGAAAAAAAGATTTGTAAAGGTAGGGAAGTTTAATGCATTCATCTGATATGAAATACCAATACAGGCATGCTTTCCTCAGACATCCCACTCAAAGAGTATCACTCCCATCAATGTCAGTGTTGGTTGACTAGGCCTACTCTATCCTACCTCTAACCCAGGCCCCGTAACACTTTGAAATACCCTTTTAGTTGGACACATTTTACCATACATAGGACCCCATGTATAGGTTGATCCCTGCAGGTAAGAAGCTCCCTGACCATGAGAATTTGGTAGAAAGGTTTCGAAATGATCCAAATTCTATTCTATATGATATATTTCACAATTCAAAAACCCATTGGTAACTTAAGGATTTCTCATTACTTATCAACGGGCCATTCTGTCCTGCAGACATTAATGTTCTGCAGGCTGGGACTGATTTTGGCAGCACCGGATTCCTCAAGAATACAAGGTCTTGAGATTACAGTCAGTCATTTGGTCCCACAGTCTGGTCATTTCTGCAGGCCCGGCAGCAAGTTTCACAGCAATGGCCTTGGTCCCACATGTTTTATGGACTGCGAGGGGTGCAGTAGATTTCCATGCAGAAGTGCAGAAGATTTTCTGACCCCTTCCCTTTTGACAGGTTGCAATTTCCCTGGTCACCCCCCTTGTTCTACAATAATTCACAGGCTTTCCTACTGAAAAGGCATAACATCTTTTTGACCCCTCCCCCACCCTGAGGTGTCAAAGTCATTTCTCCCTTGGAAACAAACAACCTTACTCTCCTTTGTCTGAATGAGACTCTAGGGGCTATGCTGTATATGCAGGTTCTACAGTAAAAACTGACTGCTTTGTATGTCTGATTGCAATTGATGGTCTTCTGACAATTTGATCCTTTTCGTATAACATGTATTAGACTATTGATCTAGACAGGATTTTTTTTCAGGATATTTTATGACAGGAAATACTTGTGTATGATCAATACCATAGGCATAGTACTCTGTGTACAAGGCACGGAAATTCAATCCACATAAAGGGACTCATAAGCTGATGCTGACAGTGTTCGGCATGTTTTCTGTTCATTAATTTTGTTGATCAGTGCTAGTTCATCTGTTTTATGTTGCATGTATCCTTGATTGCCAATTCACACCCATTATGTCCCTTTGAACCATTTCAATTTGTTTATCTAGGCTGTACACTATTCATGCACTTTGGGTGGGGGGGGGTATCTCTGCATGACGTCATGTTAAGGGGGGGTCAATTGTTGTATGACCAAACATGACAAGGGGGGGAGGGGGGGGGGTCAAAAATGGTCAAAAAAAGCATGACGTCATTTGTACACAGCCCAGATCATTTCAGTTGTCCCTAGTCAAATTCAAACCCACATAGGAAATCAGGATTGCCAAGCAAAAAGCCTTAATTATTTCTCATTTAATGAAGGCCGTCACAATTTGTTATTGATGAAGCCCTAGTGAAAGTAGTGGAGTTGGATGATTATCCTTATCAGCACTTACCAATGATACTTCATTATTACTTTTATGTTCAGCCCCATTCCGCCATCACTAGAAAAGAGTCTTAATTGTTCCAGGAAATTTGTTCTCCAGGGGCTCTCTCCATATTATTTTAACTTTGCTCCATGGTTGAATGTTAAGATAATGTTTTGCACTGTTATGAAGTGGACACGGTGTGTTGCTTAAACAATTAAGCGATAATTAATTACCTTGCTTTAGTGCCGGTCGGATGAACATCATACAATTTTACAAAATGTAGTGGTAAATAGGCTATTTCTTTTTTGTTTTAGCCCAATAACACGCGGACCTGCAGTCAAGGATTACGTACACGACAGGTTCTGTGTCTCACTAAAGACAACAATCTAGTCTCTCCTCTCTTCTGTAGACATCATTTGACAGGTAAGTGACATTGATTTACATTTATGCATATGTCAGATCGTTGTGTAGTTAATGATTATGGTCATACCGCCTTGATAGAGAACAATTGATTGATCCCACGTGACACCATTTCTTACTGCAGGGTAATGTGGTACTCTGCTGGAAACCCTAGCCACAATACATACAGAGGATGCACTGTGGCAGACGACTACTCTCTACGAATTTCAAATTTTCTCCAAATTCGTTATACCAACGGGCAAACTTTCTTAACCATGAATAGCCATAGGCTATGCACATAGAATAAATATGTTTCCATCAGAACCGGCAAAGAGAAGGTATCGAAAATATCAGGTGGAAGTGATTCCCTATATCATACAATTCTATGGATCAAATACTATTTCTCTTCACCATAAACACATATAGACGATATGTATCTACGGGAGTGGTCATTTTCCTTGGGAAAGCATCTATGATACGCCAATCCCCACACCCTTAATTGTTTTTTCTTTTACCACAAGTACTGAACAGTGCTTAACCCACAGCTTCAGACCCTAAGTGCACATGCAGCCTGGCAAAATCCTTAACCTTAGCAAGGACTCTGACACTAAGACCCATACTTTTCACACTCCAAACTCGCAGGTATATTTGACATGAACTTAAGACTCTTGTTATTCACACTCAAAACTACTTGCACTTGAGATAGGTCAGTTTGTAGTGTAGAGAAGGGCGGATTGTTATGGTGCATGCAGACTGCACAGCCTAAAGGCAATAGGGCTGTCCCGCAGTTCTCAAGTGCTTCCCCACTATACTAGGGATCATGTGCGTCAGAGGGGGGTTCTGACTAGCTGGATTGTTGTTCACACATATAAGTGCTAACCCTTGGCTCAGGTAATTTACTATATACATTAACTGCGGGTAACTGCGGGATAGCCCTATTACGAGGTGATTTCCCCCTGTGGTGTGGGGACCTTCATGTGAGGGCATGGAGGAGCAGAATAACTTCATTGGGAGTCCACGAAGGAGGAATTCTCCTTCCATTCTACCAGTGGGCATACCAGATTCATAAAAGGCGACAAACTTGGGGTTTCTTGTGGCTTGGGGTGAGCATGTGGGCAGCTGGTCTCCATATGCGCAGGTCTGGGTCTACATGCTTGTCTTTTGCCATGTGATTCCCCCTCAGTGAACCACATCTGAGTGATCAAAGGCCGTGGTTTGTCTGGCCCTGCCTATGGGACCAGGCAAATAAAAGAACACTTGCTATCCTACGAAAAGAGTAGGGGAATGAAGCCCCAGTAGCGGTTTTCCCCCTCAACCCTCCTCATATATACAGTCATTTATCTCATAGATTCGGTCATCCATAGATGCAATCACTGCTGTGTCGGGCAAGCAGTATATAAATACCTGTCCTAAGAGTAAAGAAAGGACTTTATGTCCAAAATCGAATGTCTGAGTTCCTCAATGGCCCCCGGATGTAAAACTAAACAAACAAACGAGGTGATTAAGAGAAGGTGGCGGGAGGGGGGGGGGGTACATACAGGTGGCATTGTATGAAGTTGGCATATTTAATTAGGCAGCTGCCTAAGACTGCTGAGGTGTGACCAAGCAATAGAGACCTGTGGCGCTATGACTATGTCATTCAATAAGCCAGCTTTCTAGGACTGTTGAGAGGAGCTATCCAGTGAACTCTCACCTAATGAAGAAGGAAAAGCTGTTACACACACTGGCGGCCCTAGTGCAGTAGGTGCACCCCTTGGACACTATTATGACGTCTATATATACTTTTGAGTTTGGCGTGTGAAAAACATGGATATTAGTGTCAGAGCCCTGGCTATGGTTAAGGATTTTGCCAGGCTGCATATGTACTACAGTATGACACTGTAGGCTGTGTTGAGTACAGTAAAATTCCGTTACAACAAAGTGTTTGGGAAAAGCAAAAAAGTTCGTTATAAACAAATTTCGTTGTATCCAAATCACGTTTTTAAGATAGCATAAAGGGCAACCTTTAACCTCTAATCCCTACCCTACCCTTACAGAAACATGCAGACACCCAGGGCACGATTTAGGTGGGTGCAGAAGCATTATCTCACCGGGTAAACAGAAAAGAATAAAACATAGTTTCTCTGCTAAATTTTAATTTAATTAATTAACATGCACTGACACCTCACAGATCCCCCATTCCCTTATGGATGTTAAGAGCAAAAAAATAGCCTTATGAGGTGGGAGTAGAAACCTCTCATACCGCTACTGCCACTGTGGTTTCAATAGAGGTGGGTAGAGATGTCCTATCACACCCCCTAACACCTCTCAGATCTCCCGTTCCTGACCAGAGGTTGAAGGTAGTCAAACAAATCTCTAACATCCTTTTGAATTCTTTGTAAGGCCAGGTAATCTACTGTATAAGCCAAACAAATTCGTTGTAAACGAATTCATGCCATGTGAAGTTCGTTGTAAAGGGATTCCTTTACTATAGAAATGTATGGGAGTGATTTGGGACAATATGATTTGTTTGTTGTAAACGAAAATTCGTTGTAACAGGATTCGTTGTAAGGAGATTTTACTGTAATAGGTGTTTAACGCCATTTCGACAGCTAAGGTCATATTCATGGCGAGAACAACATTACACAGTTTTACAGAGGAATGTGCCGGTGCCCGCGCATATGTGCACCACACACATCCGAGGGGATAGGAAAGAGGAGAAATAGACCAGTTTAAGTGGGCTAGGGAAGCCCGTAGGCTGTGTTAAGGCTTTAGTACTTTTACCATAGGCGAGGGAATACTCTAGGTACTTTTGGTCACTGGTCAAAATAGTTGGGGAGCCAGCTCCTCGATGTGGACAAGTGCTGGTGTTGAAAGCAGCACAAGGTATCACAGCTGGATCTGGGTAATCTGATAGTGCTGATTACAAATCAGAGGTGTGTATCTTCATATCTAGGTCGGAACATGGTCAAAATTTAGGTCAAAGGGCACGATCTGGTATTTGATATAGATCAGAGAGAGGGTTTTGTTCCACTCATTAACACTAGAGGTCCTTAGTCTACAGTGTTTTCCCCATTCATATGTATCCCAAGTTGATTAGGACCCATTGCAATTGCATTGGGACCTTTGACCTTATATTTGACCTTGTTCCGACCAAGATATGAAGATACGCACCCCAGATTCGGAATCAGCACTATCAAATTTCCCAGATCCAGCTGTGATACCTTGTGCTACTTTCAACACCAGCAGATTTTGAAATATTGACATTTCGGCTGTCTGGCTCCCCAGCTAAAAAGCAATTAAGGGTGTAGGGAGTGCCGTATGGAAATAACATTTTAGTATTGTCTTCATGTCTTGATTATTACTGCATAAAAGCAGGTTAAACAAAGAATGATGAGTAAGGTGACACAGACCCTCGCAGGCCATTTGGTCCCGCAGATTTTGTCATTCTGCAGGCCCAAATTGATCTTGGCAGGACAGAACGCCTAAAGATTCTTATTTTCAGGAAAGAGAACAAGAATTAACTCATTATTTTGATCATTCAACTCCTTAAATTTAAAAAAGAAAACAGTAATGCTGTAAAAACCTTAATAATGGTCAGGTTTGCAAGCCGTAAACACCAAAATCTAGCCCAAGGTGCCAAGCTTACAGCAAGACATTTGGTCCAGCAGTCTGGCAATTTTTACAGGCCCAACAGCTATTTTGCCGGCAAAAACCAGTGTCCTGTGAGTTTTATGACATACACAAGTGTGAATAAAACCGTCAAATTTACTTTTGAATCTACGTCTTTTGATCTTTACTAGTATATCTGCCCTGAGTTAGATTAAGCCATGGGGGTAGCCCACCCGTTCGCTTCGCTCTCTACCAGCCCTATTTCACGGGATAATCTAACTAAGAAATGGCTATGACGAAATATGATGACAGAGCAAATAGGTTCTTCTAATTTGTGAATATACATTCCTCATCTTGTCCAGTTAATAGAGTTTATGACGTTCAGACCATTGTTATGACGTCTAGTGCTTTTCTATTTGTCTTGGAAGGCTAAAGTGTTAATGTCGCCAATGTATTGATGCAGTCCTTGCAAGTAAGTCCACTTGGTAAATTGATCTTGGGCCAATGTTGGCAGTGCGAACATTTATTTGCGAACATTGGTAAGACGTCAGTTATTTCCCGTTGTTCCAACATTGGCAGTTTATGGCTGGACGTTGACAAGCCTTCCAGTAATGTTTTTAAGAAAAAGGATGGTTTGGTCAGTAGGTCAGTACTTTCTCAAATAAAGGGGTGCTTTTGGACCCTAAAAAATCCACGTTTTTCACACAAAAAGGGGTAATTTTTAGCCTGAAATCCGTGGAAAAGGGGGTCATGTTTCTATATAGCATAACACACAAAAACAGCCCCCCATAATGTTCGTTGGTAATATTTTCGACTATAGCAAGATTAAACCATCTCTCACACACAATGTGACAGAATGTTGGAAAGGCTTAACCCTGAAAATCTTGAATAAGGGAATGATATGTTAGAATTTGCCACAAGACGCTTGTAGTACTTCCGGTGCCGTGGCGGGTGAGTCCAGTCGTCGGATGTTCCTCAGGTTCCGGATAGATGGCAGCACCGATCCGGGTCTGTGGGGACATCTGACGACGAACACCTAGGTCCATATATAAAGACCAGGGCTCAGCAGCTACGTCAGAGGCCCTCCTGGCCTCTGATCATGTAAACCTTTATATCCATTAGCTGCCCTTATACCATCTACCGGGTAGCCGTGAGTGTTCATATAATAAATTATCCGTTGGCATACACTTGAATCACCGCCTTGCTCCTTCTTTCCCGATTAGTAAGGCCCGAACCACCAAGTCCGTAAGACCAAACCATTACATTGGTGCCGTGACCAGTTAATTCTGGTGTATAGCCTGGACGTTATAACGTCCGGACGGCTAGTCCATGGGTTAGACAGCCTTGCGGAAGCTAACCCTGAAGGGCAATCAACTGCCCAGGAGAATGGCAATGGATCATTGGTGATAAATACCCATTCGAACTCACAAGATGTAGACGCTGCATCTTGGAACCTCACTATAAAATGGATAGTGAAGAGAACATACCGGACTCTGTACAGAGGGAACAATCCATACAGAGAAAGAGTAATTTGATGAGTCAACAATCACTTGTTGACGAATTAAGTAATTCGATGTTCGAAGTTGGTGGAAGCACTAATCCAGAACATCTGGCACCCATGCCAAAAAGGGTTACGTTTGGAAAATTACCATACAGTATACCCAGACCCGGACTACCGATTCTAGATTACAGCGCCATAGATGGCGATGTAACATATGCGGTACCGGAAGGTGAAGAATTTAAACAACCGGATGTCATGTTTTTAAACGACACCTATGTTACTTTGAACGAGAATTTGAATACCTTGGTCAAAGCGAAAGATGAAGTAATCAATGAAAAACTCCATCTAGAAGAAGACTTAATCAGTATGCGAAACGAATTCGAAACCAGAAAAAGTGAATATATGAGAGAATTAGAAAATGAAGAAAGAAAACTTCAAGAAATGAGGAAGTCATTCAATAAAGAATATGACAATAGACACACTCGTATCCAGACATACATAGATACGAATGACCAATTATGTCTTGATAAGGCTAAGTACGAATCCGAAATAAGCCAATATCAAAGCGAATTAGAGAAATTGAAACTTCAATGCAGTAAACAAGCTGAAGACAATGAAACTATCCGGATGGGCATTATAGCCTATAATAAACAACTGGAAGAAGACAGACAGAAACTCACGAATGAGCTTCAGGATTTGCAGAATACTGCACTGACCCTAGATAAATACGTAGAAGCTGCACAATTGACTATAGCTCACATAGCCATTATCAGCTGGGGGCCGCCATTAGACCCCGACTCCACTATGACTAACACCTTCAGCCCCCGACTCCGCAGTTTATGCCAGGGATGCCTCCCATTGGTATATAATACAATAGCCATGTGCCGTATAGGTACTATAGATCCAAATGTGGTATCTACAATGGTGGCAAATACATCCCAGGATTTAACGCCCGACAGATACAACCCATTTGTTACTGATGGGGCGGATAAAAATGTAGTATCCGGAATTTATAAAAAATTTATAAAAAAAACCGGATCATTCCGCATCCAGCGGAGTAGGTAACCCGAATAGTACTTGTCCACAAGGGGCAACAAACAAAGGACCCACCAGTAGTGTACCTACACCTCAGGCTTGTGCGCTTGATACGGTTGTAGGTCCGGCTCCACCTATACCAGATTTGAGTCATAAAACTAGACGGACTCAGGTTAATACAGCTAGTGGAAGTAACACTACACCAGTGGCTCAACCACAGGCACCGGGACCAGTGAGAAATTTACTTACGCCACCTTCGTATTTTTCTCAACCCGGACATAGCACACCAGCAGGTGCAAGATTGCCTAACCCGCCCTCGGGTCAGAGCAATGCACCAAATGATGGACGATTCCCTAGACCGAATCCTCCACAACCCAATGTAGTAGGGGGTACGTATTTACCAAGAGCAACTCCTCATGGATATAGTAATAACTATAATCCGGCTGGAGGAAGTAACTACCATTATGGGAATAGGTATAACCAGGGAGGGAATCAAAATAATTCCTATCCCGGGTATGCATCTTCCGGAACAACTGGAAATGCTGGTTATGGAGGTGGGTATCCTAGCGGTCCGTCCGGGCATTACCGCAATAATGGTCCACCCGGAGGTAATCCCCCAGGCGGTCCTGGTGGATCCTGATCCGGAGGATCAGGACGGTAGGAAGCCAAACAGGAGAACTTCCATGCCTGCAGGGATGCAAAACATCTTTGATAGAAGCCAATGTATCCAAAACCTGGGCATTGACTGCTACCGGAAGGGAGCAGACGGCATGGAAGTCATGAACTGGAGCATGCGAGAAGCAGACAGACTGCGAGGATGTAATAATCCGGCTTGTAGACAGGCAAGGATACCCCCTCCATATGATTCGAATGATCCATGGAAGGATAGGTATCAGGCTTTTGTCAATGAAGTCAACTGTAGTGGTTGGACAAAAGAAGAAGCTCTGCCTTACTTGATCTGTTGGTTGAATAAAGGTGGAAAAGTAGCCCTCAACCAATGGAGAGCAGCATATGGAATATACGGCACCTATGATCAATTGGTCGAGTGTGCCGCGTACCTATTTGGTTCGATCGTTAGAGAAGATCCATGGGTAAGCTTTAAGAAGAGGACACAGAAACCTAAAGAATCTCATAAAGTCTTTGGTTTGGAGCTACAGGACTTGCTATCCAAGGCACATCTGAATTGGGCTCATGATGATGTCTGCTATCTGCAAGAATTATTTACACAATTCTACAGTGGATTGCGGGATCCGGATCACAAACAAGTAGTTTGGGATTCTTGGAAGGATGATACATCCTTCAGTGATCTCTTTATATCAATCGACGGTCACGATATGAAGAAAAGGTTAGTGGGTCTAGGACCTAACCCGGTACAAGCAGCTCCATTACAATACGGAGGCTCCCCTGCTCAAGTATATGAAACTTCCCAACTAGCCCCAGTTGATTTGCAGGAGGCAGACCAGGAAGATGAATATGTCTCCGATGAAAATGGAGAATATATTGGGTCAGTCCAGGTAGCTGGAAAGTATTACCGTCAGAAACGGTATAGGAAGGTTCATCCGAAAGGAAGAGGAGGGTCCGTTGCTAATAAAATAGCTTCCGGATCTAATCAAGGAGGTAACACAGCTACAGTCGCTCCTACCGTAGCAGCCACGGCTGCTCCAACGAATTTGGTAGAGACATTGATAGCCGGATTGACAGAGGCTCTGAAAAGACCTCGGGTTGATAAATCCCAGAGGAGATGTTTCAGATGCCAGAAATTAGGACACTATGCATCCGAATGTATGGCTGAGAAACCTGTCCCTCGTAGACAGGAAGGTGTCTCTGGTATAATAGCTAAGGAGGGGTCCCCGTATGGGCAGAGAAGGGGATCCCAGTGACAAATCTTGCCATAATATCACCATCCGTAATGATAGTTCGCATAAAGTAGCAAACTCGCCTAACACCGGGGTGGTTGTAGACACACGGAAGGTTAGGGAAGCTGATATAACAGGTGCCCAGGGAGCACAGGGGAAACCCGATATCAGTAACGAGGTAGTAGGCTATTTTTTAGCCAGGGTTGGTAGTGCCCACCTACCCCGGGTCATCCTTGTCTGGAATACCTGAAAGGATGTGGATTGACCCCAGGTGTGAACAATGACGTCCCAATCGTCACGGACACGCCCTCTGTGCTAAACGGAAGGCGGTGGTATGTTTGCCTCACTGTTAACGGAAGATCTGCCGAGTTTCTTATGGATACGGGTGCTAGCCACTCCTGTATCTCCAAGAAGTTTTACGATCTTATTCCGAATGAGCACGATACTCTCAGATCGGGAGGAAATGTTCAAACGGCCGATGGCAGTACCATGCAAACGTATGGAAGAACTTGTGTGAAATTTCAATTGGATGGAATACATGACTATGTCATGAGTGCCACCGTTGCGGATATAGCAGATGAAGGGATACTCGGGTTGGATTTCGCATCCCTGTATGGGGTGGTTTTAGAACCACAATCAAGAGTGTTGAGTGTGAAATACCCGTATCCTGTAAAGGTTAGGTGCGTACTAAGGCAAGTAAGCAGTATGGCTAGTGTTGCACACACTGTGCGAATTCCCGCGGGTGTAGCCTGTGATGTGCTTGTTAGAAGTGATCCTGCAATGCGCAATAAGCCTGCAGTGATAGAACCGGATGTAGTTACTTTGTCAAGTATCGGATTGACTTCTGTAGACACTATAGTAGCAAATGCATCCTGGTTGGTAGTACCTGTTTCCAATACTGGAAACACTACTATCTACCTAAAAAAGGGACAAGTTTTTGGAAACGTGACCCTTTCGGAAACTATAACGGAGAGTAAGTTAAACTTACGAAAGGTAACAGAAGATGATGGAATTTCGGATGACTTGTTAAAGTTGTATGAAGAAACTTCATTAGAAAATCGGGAACATCGGAAAGATTTTCATGAATTGCTTTGTCAGTATAGAAATGCCTTTGCCAAACCTGGTGAAAAACTAGGTATGACAAATAAGGTAGTACACAAAATAGATACTGGAGATGCAGAACCCTTTAAAATAACGTATAGGCGGTTACCTTTAGCAAAGAAAAGAGTAGCTGAAGAGGAAATAAACAAGATGTTGGATCAGGATGTAATAGTCCCATCCAATAGTCCATGGAGTAGTCCTGTATGTATGGTAACCAAAAAAGATGGTACTATACGCTTTTGCATAGACTACAGGAAGTTAAATGGAGTAACGAAAAAGAATTCGTATCCATTACCGAGAATAGACACAACCATTGACTCCTTAGGAGGTAACAGTTGGTTTTGTACCCTTGACTTGCAATCAGGATATTGGCAAGTGGGAATAAATCCATCAGATATGGAGAAAACAGCATTTTCGAGTCATATTGGACTATTCCAATATAATGTAATGCCGTTTGGCCTGTGCAATGCACCCGCTACATTTGAAGCAATGATGGAAACTATATTAAGTGATTTATTGTGGAAAAGATGTCTCGTATATCTTGACGATGTAATAGTCTTCAGAAAAACATTCGGAGAATGTTCTAATAATCTTAGATTGGTATTAGAACGTATTATTTCTAATGGTCTCAAATTGAAACCTAAAAAATGTCATATGTTTAGAAAGTCCATAAATTATTTCAGCCGCATCATCTCTGATGAAGGAATAAAAGCTGATCCCGATAAAATCGAGTCAGTAACGAATTGGAATAGACCTAAAACACCCAAAGAGGTGAGATCATTTTTAGGATTCTGTTCCTATTATAGGGAATTTATTCCGAATTATTCTAGAGTCAGTTACCCATTACAAGTAATAGCTAACTGGACTCCAGGAAGTAGCAAGGAAAAATTTCTTTGGACGCATGAACAGGAATCTGCTTTTCAAAAGCTGAAAGATCTGTTCACGAGTACTCCCGTATTGCAATATCTGAATGAGACGGATCATTTCATACTGGATACGGATGCTAGTAACGACAGCATTGGTGCAGCTCTCTCGCAAGTCCAAAATGGGAGGGAGGTACCAATTGCCTTTACCAGCAACACACTGAGTAGAACTCAGCGCAATTACTGCATGACCAAAAGAGAACTGCTAGCAGTAGTTGTATATACAAAGAAGTTCAAACATATCTTATGGGGGACAAACTTTACTTTACGTACGGATCATTCCTCTTTAAGATGGTTATTGAACTTCCGAGATGCTGAAGGCATGTTAGGTCGATGGCTAGCCCACTTATCTGAATATGGGCTTGAACATCACCAGATTCAGCATAGACCAGGAGTTAAGCATTTAAATGCTGATGCTTTGTCTCGAATACCAATTCAGAAATGTTATAATCCGGATTGTACTGATTGTGAAGCTCACATAGCAGTGCTAGCAGGGATTCGGAGGCCCTTCGACCCCCTAGTTGCCAGTGTACTGGAATGGTCTATGGATCACATACGACGTTTCCAGGAAGCTGACTCGATAAATGCACAGCTACTGCAATTGGTACCAAAGGGTATACTTCCAGCTAGACCGGAGGTCTCCCTGGAAAATTGAGAAATGAGAAGGTTTCTTGCTCAATGGACTGAGCTTGAAGTCGGGAAAGGCATGTTATACCGTTAGAAGCCATGTAATAATGGTGAGAAAATCATGCAAGTGGTTATACCACATGCAATGAGACATGACATTATGTATTTCTGCCATGGGCATCGGACCAGTGGTCATTTTGGGAGAAAACGCTCATTAGCACGACTCTCCAAGAAATACTATTGGCCCGGCATGTCACGAGACTTGCAAAGATGGGTAAAACAATCCCGGACCCGGGATGGGCAAACTTCCCCTATCTCAGGTGCTCTTCAGAGTTAGATTCGCAAGAATCGGAGTAGATATCATTAATGGACTTAATACAACCGCTAATGACAATACCTGTATGATGGTAGTGTGTGACTACTACACGAAATACACCAAAGTATTTCCACTACCGGACCACAAAGCAGTCACTTGTGCCGAGACCTTTGTAAAAGGTTGGGTACTGACTTTCGGTGTACCATTAATGCTACACAGTGACCAAGGCAGAGAATTCAAATCAAATCTCTGGCAAGGTATGTGCGAATACTTGGCTATCTGCAAAACTAGAACCAATCCATATAGGCCACAAAGTGACGGATTGGTCGAAAGGTTCAACAGAACCCTTATCCAGGTCCTGAAGTCACTTGTTAATGAACATATGGATGATTGGGATGAGCAATGTCATTTTGTGACACATGCTTATAACAGTACGGTACATTCAAGTACCAACTGCACTCCGAATCTTTTAGTTTTCGGAGAGGATCTAATAATGCCTGCAGGTCTCAGTGGAACCTTACGAAGACCAACATCGACTGGGTAGGCTGCGTTTCGGAACCCGAAGGCCAGACCTACCCATGCCCTAGTGCTGTCCGGCCGGAGTACCGAACAATGAGGGAGTACTGGGAGGCCGCTGCTAACTTCGAGCAGTGGGACGATGGCTATTACATAGCTGAAGCCGAGGTAACGGATGTCCAGAACACCTCTCTAACAGGACTGGACAGGAGCGCAGCCCTTCGTACGGTTCTTGTCCGTCATTTGACTGCGGAGCAGGACGCCCTGGAGCAAGCTCGAAGGGAAGTGGAGGCACCCGCACCTCCAATCCCCGACCTGAAGCTAGGCGCCACGAGTTCAGCCAGTGCTAAAACAACCACTGGCAGTGCTACCGGAAAAACCACGAGTCCGGTAGAAGCATCTACTTCCAGTGAGTCCGGGACCCAGGATCCGGAAGACTGGACTGTGAGTAAGAACAGGAGGTCTGCTTCTCGGAGACTCAAGAATCTTCCAGATTCTGTTAGAGCCAACCCGCAAGCTAGCACCTCAGCCACAGGTAGCACCGCCATGGAGGTAGTTTCCTCAGATGAGGAATCGGTTCACGAGTCCTCAGTAGAGTGACTCCATCTACTCAGACCGAGGCCGAACGTTGGGCTAACGCCAAATCCGGATTCAAAACCCGGATCCCAACGTGCTTCTCCGACTGCGCATACGGAGTAAAGAAGGACGGTTCTACTCTGTATGCCTGTCCGGATACGGTTAACAAGAACGGTGAATCCGACGATGAGGATTGGATGCGTCTTTCGGACGAGGATCCCAATCCGAGCAAAGCCTATCGCAAGATGTGGCTTATGCTTAATCACACCGAAGGGTATTACACCTATACCCAGAGGCGCAAGCCACGTTAGGCGCTTGAGAAGTGGTACGGAGACGACCAAAAGTCTTGTCCCTTCTCCATCTGCCAGGATGCTAGCGATGTCTCGGTCCGGACCTGGAGCACTTCAGCCCGGTTTCAGAGACATCTGGTAGAGGCCCACTTCCACCATCACCCGGTTTACATTTGTGATCCGAGTTATGGTAAGAAGGGGAAGAAGTGCACTACGAAGGTACAGTACAACCGCCGAAGTGATCTGGCAAGGCACCAGAAGAAGGCTCATGCCGAAGGACTTGATACAGCCCGTAAACGCATTATGGACATGCATCAGGAACTCATGAAAGTTCGACAGCCTGAGTGAGGATGCTTGGTCAAAGATCCGACCAGGGGACCAAGTCCTCTGTGAAGTTCCGAAGACCAAGGATTCGAAACTCTGCGCCAAGATTGTCTTGACTCCCGGCAAGGGTAAATTAGACATGCATGAGTCTCTTTGGCAGAAATGCGAAGAGTCCGGAAAGGAGGGAAAGAGAGCGAGGGAGAGAGTTAGGAGAGACCAGAACCGAGGTGGCAACGGCAATGGTCAGTCAACTACTGTCACCATACCCAGGGCGGATGATCGTTCCAGATCCCCCCTGGCACGTCACCCACACGAGCAGGCCCAGGGTACTCCTGTTTTCAAGAGACCCGGACCTGCCGGATACGCAGGTGCTGTATCTAAGCCAGGGAAAGTTAACACCTGTAACTTTCCGTCCATGACCCAGGGACCTGGACCCGAGAGCCAGACCTTGGTTGTGGGTAAAGGAGGTCGTTTAGTCCCTAAAAAGACCTCAGCACCTGCTGCTGCCGGATCTGCAACTACTGCAGCCGCCCAGCCTGTGACGTTCACCCCGGAACAAGTACAAATGTACATGGAGATGGGGATGAGACAGAATCCGCCACCTACCTACTGTCTCCCCACGGCAGTAGCGTCCGGAAGCCCCACATCCGGAAGCACCCCGCAGGCAGTGTCAACACCTCCCAAGGTTGTTGCACCACCTCTGAAACCAAAGGACGCGATTACCATCAAGACCCGTAACGCCGAAATCTGGTTTGAGAAGTCTCGTCAGGGGGAAGCAGATGTCCAGAAGGCCATCTACACCCACTGGGAGAAATGTGTTCATGACAGAGTTCCATCAGGGTCTCCTAAATGATACTCTGTTATGTATGAAACAGGTGGGCGACGCTGAAAAGAAACGCCTCGAGACTCTCATCCGAGACGAAGTTAAAGCTCGGGAGGAGGATGCCGTAGCTGCCAAGGAACAGGTAGCTATGGATGTACACGTTCTTTAGAAACGAGTCAAAGAGGAGATAACTCGGAATACAAATCTAAACACTAAGTTCATGAGAGTATTCGGAGTCAACCACTATACTGGATGGACCTATACGATATTCTACTGATGTACCGAATGGACTTTTCTACTCTATTTATTACTTCCGGATCAACCAATTTTAGACTTATACTATGTCAACTACACACAAAGGATTACGATTATAACCTGTTGACTACCGGACTATTTACTTCACACCATTCGGATCTACTTATGAACAATAGCACTTCTGGAGGATTGTGGGTAGCTGCCCCTAATTCAACTTCCGTGTCTCTATATATATAACCTCTACTGGATTACAATAGACTTTAGCACGTCCATCCCGTGGTTAGCTGACCACCTCACCTACTTACCTGGCATCCGGCAGACTGCAGCACAAGACATCACCAGCATTCTGTATATATATATATATATTCATGTATATAACATAACTATTCTTATTAATACTATATCTATATGTATAATTACACTATGATGAAAACGTTATTATATAGTGTCATACGGGTTAATATTAATACGGATCTCTTGTCACTATTCATATCACTTAACATGATCCGATACCTATATAGTATATATTCACGAGACTATCATAATTGTCCTGCGTGACATATTTTTGTATAATAATAGTTATCTGGTGCTATGGTGGTTATTTGATACATGATGATGTCATATACGTTATTCTACTGTTTCCTTTTTTTTTCTTTTCAAGTGTATAAATCATAACGGTTACATGTCATAAGGTTTCTAAAACTTGGAACCTCTAACGGATTTGATGGTCATATTATAAAAGAAGTATCATTAGATAGTATAGTTACGTTGAAAGTCTTTCTCAAGACTACATAATCACTTTGATATTAATAATTACAAACTCATTAGGATGTTATTATGTGGTTTATTTATTATTTAACAGTTTCGTTACATATAACTGTTATCTTCCCACATATTCGAACTATAGCGATTATCCTGTTTGTTAAACCCTAACTGTAGGATATTATTATGTGGTACAAGTTGTTATTTAACAGTTCCGTTACACATAACTGTTATTTTTTCACATATTCGCATTATGTCAAACATCCGGTTTGTTATTCCGTAACTATAAATACTATCTGGTACATGAAAATAACTTTCGAATGATACTGTACATGATGTTAATGTTATATCTATGGTTGTACCTCTATTATTAGGGTAAAGACATATCGTAATGTTATCCCTATATAATAATACAATAGTTATAACTCCTTCCTAAATGTCTGGGGGAGTAGTGTAGAGGTACGTTAATACAAACCATAGTGTTGGGTACCGTCTGGCGTGGCGGGTGAGTCCAGTCGTCGGATGTTCCTCAGGTTCCGGATAGGTGGCAGCACCGATCCGGGTCTGTGGGGACATCTGACGACGAACACCTAGGTCCATATATAAAGACCAGGGCTCAGCCGCTATGTCAGAGGCCCTCCTGGCCTCTGATCATGTAAACCTTTATATACATTAGCTGCCCTTATACCATCTACCGGGTAGGCGTGAGTGTTCATATAATAAATTATCCGTTGGCATACACTTGAATCACCGCCTTGCTCCTTCTTTCCCAATTAGTAAGGCCCGAACCACCAAGTCCGTAAGACCAAACCATTACACATGCATCAAGAATACCTGTTATAAATATTGTACTAATATTTGCACTTGGGGTTAAATTACTACTGGTTAATTGGATAGTTGCGCTCTCGCTGAAACTTTGACGGAACACTGCAAACCTGACTAAACTTCCAATGGACCCTATGGTAAGCCTGCCATGGATATCTGTGCATCAATAACCCTAGGAAGATTAAAATGAGGCTAAAATGTCATTTTCTGCTGAAAATTTCACCCTGTAGATTGTTTATGTCCAGAAAAGGTTATGTTTGGGTGATTCATAGAAACTGCAATATTTAGTGAATTACCCTACCTCCCTACCTCTGCAAGGAAGGTTTTCCAGGGTTTTTTTTATTTACACACCATTTCTGTGACTAATTTGGCCAGATTCCTGTAAAACCTTCCTTGCTGTAACAGAAAAATGACATTAAGAGGGCATTTGAAATAGGCAGGTCAAATGTCCAATCATCCTATAGGTTGCGTGGAACTAATTCCATTTCCTCTATGTTTCTATATAGCATAACACACAAAAACAGCCCCCCATAATGTTTGTTGGTAATATTTTCGACCATAGCAAGATGAGGTGAGATTTTACAACAATATTGGTAAATTTCATTGGTTGCTAGGCAGATATATTGGTTGCTAGGCAACAATGAACCATGGAAATACAGCCACATCACCATAAACACACAAAGGGTTAAATTGAATCGAGAAGGTAGGGGTAGATTACTGTAATAAATTATTTTTCAGCTGGTTTCTAAGGAATTATGACATAAAATGCCTGTTGCTAGGCAAAGGCTCACCCTAGCAACACAGCAATAATTCCATTGAAAAGCTAGTAGCTGTTGTTGTTTTTTTTTGGGGGGGGGGTAGGTGGTCTTCAAAAAGCCCCCTAGGCAGCCAAAATGCACTTTTTACAGCAACATTTGGTTTTCAGAGGTGGTTGCCATGGAAACGGCCATTACAGCCAAACGAGGTCATACCCTGTCAGGAACTTTTTTTTTTGGAAGAGAGGAAGTCATGTATATAATACCATAGTCTGAAAACATGTTGAGTACTACCTAATTTCTAGGCCTCTTTTGGGATCATGCATTGCAGTCTATACATGAAATGTTTATTGTAATTTGTGAAATATAAGTGCTACTTTTGTGTGGAGGAGTAAGGGGAACTGGATGAAAAGTGCTACCTGTGGAGGTACCCAATTATGGTATTCAATCTATGAAGTGCCCCAAAAACTACTCTGTATAAATATAGAAAACAGGCAGAGACCATCAGGGTAATTGATTTGGAATTGATTGCTTTGGATTCCTATGATATAGAGCTACATTTAGAGATATGCTACGTTCTGATCAGACATCTATAACCAAAGCAAAAACTGTCAAAAAATAGATTAGATCACCTTCAAGGGGGAGGAATTTAGAAATTCATGTAGGACAGTGCATTAGAATTCTCTTATATATCTACTGTGGTAAAATGGAAATGTTGCGGCAAAAATAAGCTGGTGGTTTAGAGACATGTTTTTCCAATATACTCCCAATGAATTCTAAAAGGTAGGCATACACTCATCCTCCAGGGTTTCCATCATTTTCCATTTGGTATATCTTCCCTCTCTACTTTAGAGTTTCCAACTCTTCCCCAATGTTTTGCAACCATTTTCTTGAGTCTTACATCCCTCCCCTAGTGACTTGGATACCTCCTCCAGAGTGTTCTCTTTCCTCCTCCAGGCTGTCTGATCCACACATCAACATTTCGACACATTGTCTACCATTTCTAAACCATGTTATGGAATTAAATGTTTCTTCATGCAGTCTTTTGTCTAAGTGAAATTTAATACCCTTGTAGGCCGGGGGCTGATAGGGCCCACCATGCACCCCCCCTACATCCCAACGCGACAGGTATTTTTTCGATCCTTAGGGTCCCCTGAACAAGATTCAAGATGTTAACATTGATTATCTTGGGATGCACTACCGGCTTTTGCTCATTATCCATGTGCGGGTTCAGACCACTTTTGGGTCAATTTAGCTACCATGTTATTCAAGAGGTATGCTCAGTCCCTAAGCTCTAAGACTATCTTACCTTGTCTGGATCCTAAAGCTATTGGTCTCGTTGGAAAGAAGACATAATAAGCTTTTCATTAAGCCCTAATACATGTTTTTAAGTTCAGATTTGAGTGTACCAGACGGTCGGGAAGATGGAAGATTGAAATCACAAAGTTCCTTTTTTAACTGAAAATTTTAAATGCATTCCAGATACATGTATAAAACTTGCTCTTATCCCCATCTAACCACAATATCTAATATGATTTATGTAGGCAAAAACCTTCTGAGTAATATGAGACATTTTGCAGCATTCCTTATTGACTATGACCCATGGTATTGCCTTAGAAGCGAAGACACTACTGTGAGTCAATACAATGCTGTTCCATTTCAATAATTTACCTCTTTATCTAAATGGATGTTTTTCCATGCTAAATCTTTATCAATTCTCCCGACTCTTATGTAAAAAAGGGTGCTGATTAAGAATTTACATGTTTCTACTTCATAAAATTCAGGCGAGGCTGTAATTGGCTGAAATTCAAAATGGCCGACAATAGATTCAAATGTCACTTTGAGATACATATATGTTATATGTGCAGTCTTGAAAGTATCTTGTGGGTCCTACCCCCTATAAATGAGCTTAGTAGAATACAGTGTTGCTTTTGTTTTGTTGCTAGGTGGTGTGGTTGCCTAGCAACAGTAGCTTTGCATAGCAACCAAGCCTGAAAATATGGTCAAATGTGATATCTGCATGGTTTCCTTTCAGTAACATACTCCCCTGAGGTAAATTTGCATATAACTCTTCTGTAACTTCCATCATAGACGTGGAATATCGGTGATAAAAGGTTGCTAGGTTGTGTGGTGGCCTACCAAAAGCGGTTTTGCATAGCAACAAAGCCTAGATTCATACCTGTAGGTACATACTTGTGCAGTCTCCCCTCAAGGACATAGTCCACTGATTTCAAATTGCATATAACTCCCCTGTGCCATCACACAGTATGAGCATAGGTAGTAAATGGTTGCTATGTCATGTGGTTGCCTAGCAACTGCAGCTTTACATAGAAAGCCATGTAAAAATCTATGCAGATAGTCAAAGACAAGTGCATGGTCTTACCCCAAGAACTTGTATGTATAGCTCCCCTGAAACATCTCAGAATAGAAGCATATAACAGGTTGCAAGGTCATGTGCTTGATGTTAGTCTACCTTTTAAAATCATCTAATTGACAGAGACCATATATAATGAGATAATGATAAAATGATAAAATATTTGCTACATCCATACCCTGTGTTATTTTGTATATACATATCCATGCATATGTATCTCAGATCATCCATGATTACACAGGATTGTAATTCCTAACAACTGTCCCCCCCCTTATATCAAATTCCTGTAACCACTGTCATATTATCAAAATTTACCATTGCTGGTACTGAAAACACATTTAGAATACAAAAGATTGGCTCTGAGCCTCAGAATGTACTGCATGCCTAATTGATTATCCCAAAAGCTTTGGGCAGCCTACTTGTTTGAAAGTAAGTGCAAGGTGGTTTCATTCATATATTGAGAAAATGAAAGAGAAGGCTTGGAATATAATTGTACAATTCTCAGGATATTCTCTCATCTGTTACCTCTTCAGAGCATCAGGCCCAGTGTTATCCATCCTCACATATCTCTGAACATTACATTCTGGTTCAACTTCTTTCATAGCAGAGTGATCCCAACAGCTGGGGATTATGCTGCTGGACACTTCTGAGAAGGCATGTTGATCTGTTATAATCCCCAACACATGGTGTAGTGAATTACTAGTTGACCCTGATAATACTACTGAAGGCCACTGGCACACAGACCTTGAGTATCTTCTACCATACCACATCACTCACAGTGGACATGGTGGTCAATTGGTCTAGCTTATAGACTTATAGACATTGTACAAACTCCTCCTATCATAATTATCTAGAAAGCACCTGAGGCTACTGTTGTGCTTCTGTCACCTTCAATTAAATCTGCAGTCTCTCTTTGTCCATGGATCCTATGACTGAAGATCATCTTCCTGCCTTTAACAATTGAAAGCCATCTTTTAAAGTAACCCAGGGTTTAAACATTGAGCTGCCAACCACAGTGCCCAGTCATCTATTGCATCTTTTGAACAGCAATCACAGACTTGACCACTAACTCTGTAATTCATTTTGCAGTTGACACTTGAAAGCCATCTTTTAAAGTAACCCAGGGTTTAAACATTGAGCTGCCAACCACAGTGCCAACTCATCTATTGCATCTTTTAAACAGCAATCACAGACTTGACCACTAACTCTGTAATTCATTTTGCAGGAAGGTTTGATTAACGCGGGAGAGAAAAAAAGCATATTATGTTGAATGGCTGTGATGAATATATAACTTCAAATGGACAGAATACTTAATGAGGGGTTTATTGGATGTGTGACCACTATCAATAACGTCTGACACAAAGTAGCAAGTAGCTATTAAAATCAAGCTAGCCATTCTAGAATATTGGCTGGCAACCTGCCTGTATATTGAAGATATGATACAAGAGGTTACCAGTCAATCATCCCCGGTTTTCACCCTCACTCACAAGGGCACCCTATCACCCCAATGCTTTATCTGTCTCTCCTATACAGATATTTGGAATATAAAGTGTGATTGGAGATCTAAAACTCCCATCTAGTGGAGTTCAAGTGAACTATTCCCCAGGATCTGGGGAAAAATAACCTCCCCCTATCTTTAACTTGAGCTGTCATGAAGATAAACATTCCATCTTGGGAGTATGAATGTATGGTATGAATAAATGAATTACAACAACAACAACCCTTACATCATCCAAACACATATTTACTACCTTGTTCTTGTGCTATTGTAGCCAATAATTTCACACAACTAGACTGATTTCCTGGGATTGATCATCTCTTAACCCAGCCAGACTCTCACTGATCACTTCAGAATCCTAATACTGTAGGTTTACTTTCAAAAATTATCTGCCATTTGAGGTCTGTTCAGTGATCTTAGCACTCATCATCCCCAGTTAGGGTATATAAGCCTGTAGTTCCTATCCAGATCTCTATTCTATTTGAACAATGCTCTAGCATAATCATGACTATAGATGCTCTTTACCATCAAGGTTCCTTTTCCCAACCTACAGTACTATTGAGAATTGTATGTTGCGATTCATTTCTGAGGCGAGACCATATACTTATCTGAATATCTCCAGAAATGTGGACATGGGGTTCTATGTAAAGCTGCAGTTACTAGGCAACCACATGACATAGCAACCATTAACTACTTATGTTCATACTGTGTGATATGCACAAGGGAGCTATATGCAATTTGAAATCAGTGAACTATGTCCTTGAGAGGAGACTATACACAAGACAGTATATATGCCTACAGGTATGATTCTAGGCATTGTTGCTATGCAAAACTGTTATTGCTAGGCCACCACACAACCTAGCAACCTTTTATGACCTATATTCCTAGTCTATGATGGAAGTCACAGAAGAGTTATGTGCAAGTTTACATCAGGGGAGTATGTTCCTGAAAGGAAACCATGCAGATATGCACATTCAAGCATATTTTCAGGCTTGGTTGCTATGCAAAGCTACTACTGCTAGGCAACCACACCACCTAGTAACACAAAAATGCACCACTGTATTCTACTAAGCTTATTTATAGGGGGTAGGACCCACCAGATACTTTTTAGACTTCACATATATGTATCTCAAAGTGACATTTCACTTTATTGTCGGCCATATTGAATTTCAGCCATATACAGCCTCGCCTGAATTTTATGAAGTAGAAACATGTAAATTCTTAATCAGCACCCTTTTTTACATAAGAGTCAGAAGAATTGATAAAGATTTAGCATGGAAAAACATCCATTTAGATAAAGAGGTAAATTTTTGAAATGGAACAGCATTGTATTGACTCACAGTAGTGTCTTCGCTTCTAAGGCAATACCGTGGGTCATAGTCAATAAGGAATGCTGCAAAATGTCTCATATTACTCAGAAGGTTTTTGCCTACATAAATCATATTAGATATTGTGGTTAGATGGGGATAAGTGCAAGTTTTATACATGTATCTGGAATGCATTTAAAATTTTCAGTTAAAAAAGGAACTTTGTGATTTCAATCTTCCATCTTCCCGACCGTCTGGTACACTCAAATCTGAACTTAAAAACATGTATTAAAGCTTAATGAAAAGCTTATTATGTCTTCTTTCCAACGAGACCAATAGCTTCAGGATCCAGACAAGGTAAGATAGTCTTAGAGCTTAGGGACTGAGCATACCTCTTGAATAACATGGTAGCAAAATTGACCCAAAAGTGGTCTGAACCCGCACATGGATAATGAGCAAAAACTGGTAGTGCATCCCAAGATAATCAATGTTAACATCTTGAATCTTGTTCAGGGGACCCTAAGGATCGAGAAAATACCTGTCGCGTTGGGATGTGGGGGGGGGTGCATGGTGGGCCCTATCAGCCCCCGGCCTATTGTCTTGATTGCAGTAATTAGCTGCCATCTTGGATTTTAAGTCATCTTATTATCAAAAGTATCACAATTAATTAGATTAGTACAATAACTTTCAGAATATACATACATTCATAAGGTTTCATGCATGTATTTCATGCTTAGATCCTAATCAGGCACAGCCACTCCTCCTACATTCACATAGGCCTATATCTTGACCAGAAGCATGAATCACTTGCTATAGCTCAAAGGGCCTCTGCTTGTCACCTCTAAACCCCTGACTTTTTACAAAGAGAATATTCAATTAAAAAAAGAACCAGTAAAACCACAATTCTTTCAGCATTTTTATGTGATTGACTAGGGGGCTGTGTACAAATGATGTCATGCAGGAGGGGGGGTCCCACTCCCCATGACCAAGCATGACAAGGGGGGGAGGGGGGGTCATGGGTTGTATGACATCATGTCATAAAAAAAATCACAAGTTTCAACAAGAAAAAAAGATTTGTAAAGGTAGGGAAGTTTAATGCATTCATCTGATATGAAATACCAATACAGGCATGCTTTCCTCAGACATCCCACTCAAAGAGTATCACTCCCATCAATGTCAGTGTTGGTTGACTAGGCCTACTCTATCCTACCTCTAACCCAGGCCCCGTAACACTTTGAAATACCCTTTTAGTTGGACACATTTTACCATACATAGGACCCCATGTATAGGTTGATCCCTGCAGGTAAGAAGCTCCCTGACCATGAGAATTTGGTAGAAAGGTTTCGAAATGATCCAAATTCTATTCTATATGATATATTTCACAATTCAAAAACCCATTGGTAACTTAAGGATTTCTCATTACTTATCAACGGGCCATTCTGTCCTGCAGACATTAATGTTCTGCAGGCTCGGACTGATTTTGGCAGCACCGGATTCCTCAAGAATACAAGGTCTTGAGATTACAGTCAGTCATTTGGTCCCACAGTCTGGTCATTTCTGCAGGCCCGGCAGCAAGTTTCACAGCAATGGCCTTGGTCCCACATGTTTTATGGACTGCGAGGGGTGCAGTAGATTTCCATGCAGAAGTGCAGAAGATTTTCTGACCCCTCCCCTTTTGACAGGTTGCAATTTCCCTGGTCACCCCCCTTGTTCTACAATAATTCACAGGCTTTCCTACTGAAAAGGCATAACATCTTTTTGACCCCTCCCCCACCCTGAGGTGTCAAAGTCATTTCTCCCTTGGAAACAAACAACCTTACTCTCCTTTGTCTGAATGAGACTAGGGGCTATGCTCTATATGCAGGTTCTACAGTAAAAACTGACTGCTTTGTATGTCTGATTGCAATTGATGGTCTTCTGACAATTTGATCCTTTTCTTTTATCATGTATTAGACTATTGATCTAGACAGGATTTTTTTTCAGGATATTTTATGACAGGAAATACTTGTGTATGATCAATACCATAGGCATAGTACTCTGTGTACAAGGCACGGAAATTCAATCCACATATAGGGACTCATAAGCTGATGCTGACAGTGTTCGGCATGTTTTCTGTTCATTAATTTTGTTGATCAGTGCTAGTTCATCTGTTTTATGTTGCATGTATCCTTGATTGCCAATTCACACCCATTATGTCCCTTTGAACCATTTCAATTTGTTTATCTAGGCTGTACACTATTCATGCACTTTGGGCGTGGGGTGGGGGGTATCTCTGCATGACGTCATGTTAAGGGGGGGTCAATTGTTGTATGACCAAACATGACAAGGGGGGGAGGGGGGGTCAAAAATGGTCAAAAAAAGCATGACGTCATTTGTACACAGCCCCTAGACGTCAATCACATACTTATATATACAAAGACCGAGGCACAAAACCACATTGAAACAAAGAGGGATTCTGACAGACATAGGAACAAAGAGGGAAATATGGCCCATACTCTGTCTCTGTACACATTGCTATTGGTGTATATGTTTTTGGTATATTCTATAATTGAAGGTAGCCCATAGGCCATGTAGATGGTATGGATAGCATTTACACCTCAGAGACAGAGAATAGGTTGTGTACCAGTTCAGTGGCCATGAACAATAGGGGATTAGTCTATTTCTTCCAGGCTTCATGCACCAGTGGTCATTAACCCTTTCAGTGCCACATAGCACCATTTCACCTTTAGATACAACGGATCAGGAAATGGCATCACATTAACCCTTGAAGGGCAGCAGAATGAATAAAAGAATAGAGATTCTGTAGTCGCCATTGAACATAGGACATAGTAGTCAATTACACGTAGGCCTAAGGCCTAGCCTTTACCTTCATATTACTCTAGATCTCCTTTATCCATTCCGCTCGAAAAATTAAGTTTTTCTGTCTTTTCTAATAATATCCTGAACACCCTACTGAAAGATAGTATACTGAACATAATAACAGGACTACATGTATCACAAACAATCATCTGAATAACTAAACCAAACAATGGTGATATATGGGGACTATAGTATAGAAAATTGCCATCACTTTGCATTCACCTGAATTATAAAACCGGCAGAACATACCACTGATTTTTCTCTCATGATTCTTGGGTATTCTGAAGACATATTCTTTCAACCAAGTAATGGTTTCTTGGCACAGCCGGTGGTGTAAAACACATCGTGAGCTTGGTCCTTGTCACAGACAGAGCTGACTGCTGACTCTGTGCTGGAGACTGTTTAGGACAAAACATCAACAAACAAACCCAGCCATAAACTCAGCGCATAGCTACAGCTACTGAAATCCAGTTGACCTACTTACGAACTGGAGGTGACCTAGTTTTGAGACCGGAAGTGACCACATACCATGTGATTTTACCACGTGGTCGATGTACAACACAAAGAACCCTCGTTTATTTTATTTCATTTTATAGACAGCAAAAAAAAATAGATAATCAAAGGGACCTGCTTGCAGATACGTTTGTACTACATTGTCACGACATTGGTTGTTACACATGTGAAAATCACTCATTTACCTTTTTTGTGATTTTTTCACTTTTTATTTTCACTACGCACACACACACACACGCACGCACACATACTGGTATAAGTATATCATGTGAGGACCATAACAAAAGACCCACTACTGAGGACCATCCTTTCCCCTGTTGCTAGAATGAGTCTGTTACAATGAGGGCCATCCTTGCCATCATCTTCCCCTATGCACTTAGCAAGAAGTACATCAATGTACATATTTTGATCACTAAGCTCATTTGACTCATTACTACTTTTGTAAGGTCAGATTATGAGGACTCTCTATTAACATAAATTAACATAACCCATATGTCATAATTTTACTTGAATGAGAGGACCTCAAGCCCTTATGACAGGATTTTAGTTGGAATAGAGGAAAATAAGCCCATATGTCACGATCTTAGTTGGAACACAGGTCTTCTTGCTCTTATGTCATGATTTTAGTTTGAATAGAGGACCATAAGCCCATACGTCATGAATTTAGTTGGAAGAGAGGACCTCAAGCCCTATGTCATGATTTTAGTTGGAATAGAGGACCATAAGCCCATATGTCATGATTTTAGTTGGAATAGAGGACCATAAGCCCATATGTCATGATTTTAGTTGAAAGAGAGGACCATAAGCCCATATGTCATGATTTTAGTTGGAAGAGAGGACCTCAAGCCCTATGTCATGATTTTAGTTGCAATAGAGGACCATAAGCACATATGTCATGATTTTAGTTGGAACAGAGGACCTCAAGCCCACATGTTAGGATTCTACTTGGAATAGAAGACCTTAGGCCAACACGTTATGATTTTATTTTTAATAGAGGACCTCAAGCCTATCTGCCATGGGTGTACTAAGAACAGGGGCTAATTTCAATATAATTGACAATCTGGAGCAGTTTTGACGATCCAGTGAAAATAAATAGCCAAGCTGCAATGAATTTGCCTTAAATAAACAGCTGATCTTAATGGGTTGCAGTCAAAAATGCATCTCCATTTTTAACCACAACCCCTTTCAAGCAATATACCAGTGACATAGTGGGGCCACTATGTCAACATAGTGGCTCTACTATTTAAGGAGATAGAGCTACTAGGAGAAACAGACATACTCGCTTCAAGTACAAACCCAGGCTCAAAAGTGTATTTCTAAAATGTTGTTCTCTATATAGGGGTAGTAAACTGGGGGACAATCTTAGTTCCCGGGTTCAAGAGTCAGAAAATAAGATTAAGTTCAAGGCAAGAATTGGTTGTATTGAGAATCTGTATGAAAATGACATGGGTCATGTATTTAGTGACTGCACCTCTGATAGTGATGACAGTCTCTACCTTGAGAGTGAAACAAGTATAAGCGAATAATTGTTCCATGTGAGGGTCGACTTGTGAATGTTTTGTGTTACTGGATTTTTTTTTTGTTTTTGGTTTATAAATGGAAACTTCCTGCCCCTGGGTATACAACAGTATTCAACAGTTCTCAATATTTTCAGTCCTACCCTTTAATGTGTACTACATATTCTTATATCATAATGAAACTGGCATATGATATCAAAGTTTTCTTTAGTCTTGTTATAGCTCCATAGTCTTGTTAGGTTAACTTTCATTCTGTATTAGCTTTACTTAAGTGTATTGAGGCCATATCTTATTGTTATATTCTTGCAGGTTATAGTCCATACCTTGTCCATAGTTGTGCTATGCTTTATCATGTGCTAGTCAATATTTTTTGCCTTAGTCATACTGTGTCATTATTTGTACTACATTTAGTCTGTATTAGTCCATTAGCTGTATTCATCAAAATCATTTGTATTATATATCATATCATTATTACTTTGAAAACACTGCATAGATTGATATTAGACATCAAATAACAAAATCACTCTGTTTGCATATTGATTGACTGAGCTGATATATTGACCAAATATCAAAATCACTTCATTATGTCGTGGGATTTGTTCAATAATAACATTGATTCAACCTTCTTTGGTGGCTACGCAAATATGACCATGCTCTAGGCAAGTCCTGATAAGCACTGGGTGCAATCTACTAGGCTTTAACTAATATGTTGTGCCTGGGAAGCTTGTCAGTGCTACAAAATAGGGTCAACTTTTATCACTTTGTGGTCCCAGACACATCTCAGATTACATCTCAGTATTAGAATACCACACATGGAGATTTGCCATAAGTGACCTTATTCACAGAGGCTTTGTTTGAAAAGATGTTTGTACTGTATCGAGATGCAGGGGATGCTTTATAACCAGATACCCAAATATGATTATTGTAACAACAATGTTTATGCCAAATTGTTAAAATAATACATGACATTATGTTATACATGTAGAACAAAATCATGATATTATATCAGAATTTCTATGGATCTTTATTCCTTCAAATATCAAGGTATATATTAGACCCAGTACATGTTGATTCAATCCCTTCATCCCCTCTGAGACCATTCTTTCATTAATCCTCCAAGGTCTAGATCTTCTGTGAGTCATCCCTCAGGTTTTCTTTCCCAACTTAAGAGCCACTTTGATATCATAGTCCTCATTAACACTGTGTGTGATTGATTTCTTAGAATATGGTCATAATCATGTGCAATTTGGGAAATAAACGAAACGTATAAGTGATGGAGGTGAAACCATATGACCCTGAGTTATACCACCAACAGCAATTCATGCATGCACCACATCTGACCCTATTACATATCACCCAGCTCCCTTGCCCATCACAGATTATCTGTCACATGTCCCCAAGTGAAAAGGTCCCCAGCTGCCCGCCATTAATCTCTCTATCATCCCTCCACACTCACTACACCATTTCCATTACATCCTTCCAGCCTATTTAAACCTCCTTGAAGCCCTGCTCTACCTTGTATATATCTCTTTTTGTCATCCTTCAATTCATTAAGAACTATATCAACTCCCTAAGCATAGAGACTTGTGTTGGCTTAAGTTTTAAACAGGCCACCACATCATATACCAATATATGAAGGAAACGTGCTTTGATTTACTAACATCATGCTAAACATAAAATGAGAACAGAAGCAAGGCATGAAAGGACATCCAGAGATGAAGAATAGCAGAAGTTACATGGGAAAATAATCAGTAACATGGGGCAGCAGTCAGGTACATGGGGACAGTATTCAGGTATATGGCAGCAGTAGTCAGGTACATGGGGACAGTATTCAGGTATATGGCAGCAGTAGTCAGGTACATGGAAACAGTAGTCAGGTATATGGCAGCAATATTCAGGTACATGGGGACAGTATTCAGGTATATGGCAGCAGTAGTCAGGTACATGGGGACAGTATTCTGGTATATGGCAGCAGTAGTCAGGTACATGGGGACAGTATTCAGGTATATGGCAGCAGTAGTCGGGTACATGGGGACAGTATTCTGGTATATGGCAGCAGTAGTCAGGTACATGGGGACAGTATTCAGGTATATGGCAGCAGTGGTCAGGTACATGGAAACAGTAGTCAGGTATATGGCAGCAATATTCAGGTACATGGGGACAGTATTCTGGTATATGGCAGCAGTAGTCAGGTACATGGAGACAGTAGTCAAGTATATGGCAGCAATAGTCAGGTACATGGGCACAGTATTCTGGTATATGCCAGCAGTAGTCAGGTACATGGGGACAGTAGTCAGATATATGGCAGCAGTAGTCGGGTACATGGGGACAGTATTCAGGTATATGGCAGCAGTAGTCAGGTACATGGGGACCGTATTCAGGTATATGGCAGCAGTTGTCAGGTATATGGGGACAGTATTCAGGTATATGGCACCAGTAGTCAGGTACATGGAGACAGTAGTCAGGTATATGGCAGCAGTAGTCAGGTACATGGAGACAGTAGTCAGGTATATGGCAGCAGTAGTCAGGTACATGGGGACAGTATTCAGGTATATGGCAGCAGTAGTCAGGTACATGGGGACAGTATTCAAGTATATGGCAGCAGTAGTCAGGTACATGGGGCTGGGCAGAAGTCAGATACATGGGAGGTACTAGTCAGGTACATAGGGGGAGTAGTCAGGTACATGGCCGAAGTAGTTTGGCACATTGGGGAAGTAGTCAGGAAGATGGGGCATTATTTAGGTATATGGGGGCCAGTAGTAAGGTACATGGGGGCAGTAGTCAGGAACATGGAGGGCAGTGGTCAGGTACATGGGGGCAGTTGTCAAGTACATGGGGCAGTATTCAGGTACATGGGAGCAGTAGGTAGGTACATTGGGGCAGTATTCTGATACATGGGGCAGTAGTCAGGTACAGGGGGGGCAGTAGATAGGCACCAGGATAAACAGTCAGGTATATAGAAGCAGTAGTTGGGTATATGGGGCAGTAGTCAGAAACTGCCCTCAAGTTTGCTACTTTAGGGCAGTAGTCACATACATGGGGGCAGTGGTCAGCTACATGGTGGCAGTAGTCAGGTACATTGGGGCAGTAGTCATGTACAGGGGGGGCAGTAGTCACATACATGGGGGCAGTAGTCAGCTACATGGTGGCAGTAGTCAGGTACATTGGGGCAGTGGTCACTTACATGGGGGCAGTAGTCAGCTACATGGAGGCAGTAGTTCGGTATATGGAGGCACTAGTCAGGTACATGGAGGCAGTAGTTAGGTATATGGAGGCAGTAGTCAGGTACATGGGGCAGAAGTCAGGTACATGTGGGGCAGTTGACAAGTACATTGGAGCAGCAGTCAGGTACATGGGGGGAAAATGGAGGTACATCGGGGCAGTAGTCAGGTACATTGGGGCAGTAGTCACTTACATGGGGGCAGTAGTCAAATACATTGTGGCAGTAGTTTGCTACTTGAGGTCAGTAGTCAGGTAAATGGGGGCAGTAGTCAGGTACAAAGGGCAGTAGTCAAATACATGGGGGCAATAGTCAGGTAAATGTTGTGAGTAGAAAGGTACATGGTGGCAGCAGGCAGGTAAATGGGGACAGTATTCAGGTATATGGCAGCAGTAGTCGGGTACATGGGGACAGTATTCAGGTATATGGCAGCAGTAGTCAGGTACATGGGGACAGTATTCAGGTATATGGCAGCAGTAGTCAGGTACATGGGGACAGTATTCAGGTATATGGCAGCAGTAGTCGGGTACATGGGGACAGTAGTCAGGTATATGGTAGCAGTAGTCATGTATATGGGGGCAGTAGTCAGGTATATGGCACCAGTAGTCAGGTACATGGAGACAGTAGTCAGGTATATGGCAGCAGTAGTCAGATACATGGGGACAGTATTCAGGTATATGGCAGCAGTAGTCAGGTACATGGGGACAGTATTCAGGTATATGGCAGCAGTAGTCAGGTACATGGGGACAGTATTCAGGTATATGGCAGCAGTAGTCAGGTACATGGGGGTGGGCAGAAGTCAGCTACATGGGAGGTAGTAGTCAGGTACATAGGGGGAGTAGTCAGGTACATGGCCGAAGTAGTATGGCACATTGGGAAAGTAGTCAGGAAGATCGGCCATTATTTAGGTACATGGGGGCCAGTAGTAAGGTACATGGGGGCAGTATTCAGGAACATGGATTGCAGTGGTCAGGTACATGGGGGCAGTTGTCAAGTACACGGGGCAGTATTCAGGTACATGGGGGCAGTGGTCAGGAATATGGGGCAGTAGGGAGGTACATGGGAGCAGTAGGTAGGTACATTAGGGCAGTATTCTGATACATGGGGGCAGTAGTCAGGTACAGGGGGACAGTAGATAGGCACACGGATAAACAGTCAGGTATATAGAAGCAGTAGTTGGGTATATGGGGGAAGTAGTCAGAAACTGCCCTCAAGTTTGCTACTTGAGGGCAGTAGTCACATACATGGGGGCAGTGGTCAGCTACATGGTGGCAGTAGTCAGGTACATTGGGGCAGTAGTCATGTACAGGGGGCCAGTAGTCACATACATGGGGGCAGTAGTCAGCTACATGGTGGCAGTTGTCAGGTACATTGGGGCAGTAGTCATGTACAGGGGGCCAGTAGTCACATACATGGGGGCAGTAGTCAGCTACATGGTGGCAGTAGTCAGGTACATTGGGACAGTAATCACTTACATGGGGGCAGTAGTCAGCTACATGGAGGCAGTAGTCAGCTACATGGAGGCAGTAGTTAGGTATATGGAGGCAGTAGTCAGGTACATTGGGGCAGTAGTCATGTACAGGGGGGGCAGTAGCCACATACATGGGGGCAGTAGCCAGCTACATGGAGGCAGTAGTCAGGTACATTGGGGCAGTAGTCATGTACAGGGGGCCAGTAGTCACATACATGGGGGCAGTAGTCAGCTACATGGTGGCAGTAGTCAGGTACATTGGGGCAGTAGTCACTTACATAGGGGCAGTAGTCAGCTACATGGAGGCAGTAGTTAGGTATATGGAGGCAGTAGTCAGGTACATGGGGCAGAAGTCAGGTACATGTGGGGCAGTTGACATGTACATTGGAGCAGCAGTCAGGTACATGGGGGGAAAATGGACGTACATCGGGGCAGTAGTCAGGTACATAGGGGCAGTTGTCAGGTACATAAGGGCAGTAGTCAAATACATTGTGGCAGTAGTTTGCTAGTAGTCAGGTACATGTGGCTAGTAGTCAGGTACATGTGGCTAGTAGTCAGGTACATGTGGCTAGTAGTCAGGTACATGGGGGCAGTGGTCAGGTATATGTGGGCAGTAGTCAGATACATGGGAGGCAGTACTCAGGTACATGGGGGCAGTAGTCAGGTACATGGGGGTAGTAGTTAGGTATATGGAAGTAGTAGTCTGCTACATTGGGGTAGTAGTCAGCTACATGGGGACAGTAGTCAGCTACAAGGGGGGCAGTAGTTATGCACATAGGCACAGTTTTTAGGAAGATGAGGGCAGTTGACTGGTACATGGGGGCAGTAGTCAGCTACATTGGGCAGTAGTTAGGTACATGTGGCTATTAGTCAGGGACAGGGATGCAGTAGTCAGGTATATTGGGACAGTAGACAGCTACATGGTGGCAGTAGTCAGGTACAAGTGGGCAGTAGTGTGGTACATGGGGGGCAGAAGTCAGGTAGATGGGGGGCAGAAGTCAGGTACATGGGGGACAGTAGTCAGGTAAATGGGGGCAGTAGTCAGGTACAAAGGGCAGAAGTCAAATACATGGGGGCAATAGTCAGGTACCTAGGGGATGATGTGAGGTATATAGGGGCAACAGTAAGGTACATAGGGGGAAAAAATTGAGGTATATGGGGGCAGTAGTCAGGTACATGAGGCAGTAGTCAGGTACATGAGTGCAGTAGTCAGGTACATGGTGGCAGTAGTAAGGTACATGGGGGCAGTAGTCAGGTATATCCGGGGCAGTAGTCAGGTACATGGGGGCAGTAATCAGGTACATGGGGACAGTAGTCAGCTACATGGGGGCAGAAATCAGGTATATGGGTGCAGTAGTCAGCTACATGATAACAGTAGTCGGCTACTTGGGGGTAGTAGTCAGCTACATGGGGGCAGTAGTCAGATATATGGCAGTAGGAGTCAGGTACATATAGCTAGTAGTGAGGTACCTGGAGGCATTAGTCAGGTACATGGGGGCAGTAGTCAGCTTCATGGGGGCAGTAGTCAGCTTCATGGTGGCTGTATTGGTACATGGGGGCAGTACACAGGTACCTGGGGGCAGTGGTCAGGTACATGGGGGCAGTAGTCAGGTACATGGGGGCAGTAGTCAGCTTCATGATGGCAGTAGCCAGGTACATGGGGGGTAGTACTCAAGTACATGGGGGCAGTAGTCAGGTACAATGGGGCCAGTAGGTATGCATATGGGCACAGTACTCAGGAAGATGAGGGCAGTTGACTGGTATTTAGGAGAAGTAGTCAGATATGTTGGGGCTTCTGTTAGGATGCCTTGGAACCTTAGTGAAGTACATATATGTTTTAAACCACTAGGTATATGGGAAAAGTAGTCAGGAACGATTGGTCAGTAGTCAGGGACAGTGGGATACTAGTCAGATACATGGAGGCAGTAATCAGATACATGGAGGCAGTAGTCAAGCACATGGAGGCAGTAGTCAGGTACATGATGGGAAGAAGCAAGGTATATGGGGCAGTGGTCTTGTATATTGGGCAGTAGTCAGGTATATTGGGGCAGTTGTGTACAGGGGGACAGAAGTCAGGGACATGGGGGCAGTAGTCAGTAAATGGTGGCAGTAGTCAGGTACATTCAGGCAGTAGTCAGGTACAGGGGACAGTAGTTTGCTACCTTTGGGCAGTAGTCACGTACATGGAGGCAGTAGTCAGCTACATGGTGGCAGTAGTCACATACATCGGGGCAGTCATCAGGTATATGGAGGCAGTAGTCAGCTACATGGTGGCAGTAGTCAGCTACATGGGCATAGTAGTCAGCTACATGGGGGCAGAAATCAGGTATATGGGTGCAGTAGTCAGCTACATGATGACAGTGGTCAGCTACTTGGGGGTAGTAGTCAGCTACATAGGGGCAGTAGTGTGATACATGGGTGACAGTAGTCAGATACATGGGGGGCAGTAGACAGGTACATGGAGAAGTAGTCAGGTTCATGGCAGCAGGAGTCAGGTACATATAGCTAGTAGTGAGGTACATGGAGGCAGTAGTGAGGTACATGTGGCTAGTAGTCAGCTATATTGAGGCAGTAATCAGGTACATGGGGGCAGTAGTCAGGTACATTGACACAATAGTCAGGTACATAGACGCTGTAGTCAGGTACATTGGGGCAGTAGTCAGGTACATTCGGCAGTAGTCTGGAGCATGGGAGCAGTAGTGAGATACAAGCGGGTAGTAGTAAGGTACATGGGGCAGTAGTCAGGAACATGGAGGCAGCAGTCAGGTACATGGGGGCAGTAGTCAGGTACACAGGGGCAGTAGTCAGGTGCATGGGGGCAGTAGTCAGGTACATGGAGGCAGTAGTCAGTTACATAGGGGAAGAAGTGAGGTAAATGGGGCAGTGGTCAGGTATAAAGGGGCAGTAGTCAGTACAATTGGGGCAGTAGTAAGGTACAGGGGGACACAAGTCAGGTACATGAGGGCAGTACTCAGATACATGGGGGCAGTATTCATGTACATGTGGCTAGTAATCGAGTACATGGGGGGCAGTAGTCAGGTACATGGGGGGCAGTAGTCAGGTAAATGTGGCTAGTAGTCAGGTACATGGGCACAGTAGTCAGCTACATGGTGGCAGTAGTCAGGTACATCAGGGGTAGTAGTCAGGTACAAGGGAGGCAGTAGTTATGCACATGGGCACAGTTTTTAGGAAGATGAGGGCAGTTGACTGGTACATGGGGGCAGTAGTCAGCTTCATTGGGCAGTAGTTAGGTAAATGTGGCTAGTAGTCAGGTACATGGACGCAGTAGTCAGGTATATTGGGACAGTAGTCAGCTACATGGTGGCAGTAGTCAGGTACAAGTGGGCAGTAGTTTGGTACTTGGGGGGCAGGAGTCACATACATGAGGGCAGTAGTCAGGTACTTGGGGGGCAGTAGTCAGGTACATGGGGGCAGTAGTCAGGTACATTGGGGGTAGTAGTCAGGTACATGGGGGCAGTAGTCAGGTACATGGGGGGCAGTAGTTATGCACATGGGTGCAGTTCTCAGGAAGATGAGGGCAGTTGACTGGTACTTAGGAGAATTATCAGATAGGTTTGGGCTCTTGTTAGGATGCCTGGGAACATTAGTCAAGACCATATGTGTTTTAAACCACATGGGGGAAGACGTAAGGTATATGGGGCAGTGGTCAGGTACATGGGGGCAGTAGTCAGGTACATGGGGGCAATCGTAAGGTACAGAGAGACAGAAGTCAGGTTCAATGGGGCAGTAGTCAGGTACATATGGCTAGTAGTCGAGTACATGGGGGCAGTAGTCAGGTACATGTGGGGAGCAATGAGGTACATGGGGCAGTAGTAAGGTACATTGGGGCAGTAGTCAGATATATGGAGGCAGTAGTGAGGTACAAGTGGGCAGTAGTGAGGTACATGGGGGACAGTAGTCAGGTACATGTGAGGCAGTCGCCAGGTACATTGGGGCAGGAGTCAGGTGCAGGGGCGGATCCAGGGGGGATCCTGGGGATCAGGACCCCCTTTTGGTCGAAATAGAGATCCCCGAAGGTAGACCTCTCCCTTTGGACCCACCCAGTATTTCCACTTTGTATGCCCCCATTCATTACCCCTATTTCTCTTTGATATAGCTTTTATTGTTTTCAAATTGTAAAATTTATGACTCTACGGTGTCTCAAATATATAAAATTTCTTCAAAATTTTCTAACATGGACAAATCCAGAAAAAGGCACTGTCATGTAGATAATGCTTGGCTTTGGCCTATATATAAGGCATAGCTTATACCTTAAACCCATTCCGGGTAAGCCGTATAGGTTGAGTTTGAGTGATATATGCCATGATATAGTAATGAGTCAGGGATGTAGGATATTATAATTGCATTAGATTAGGGGTAATCTACTAGAAATCATCCTCAATGTGCACCAGTGACAACATGAGCATCTAGGCATTAGGTGTGGCACCAGTGCATGAACATACTCCTGAGGGTACACCAAATGTTTTAAACTTTAGGGTTTGACATCAATTTTTCAAAAGATTTCCCAGGGGTTGGGGCAGGCCCCCACACCCCCTTAGACAACAATATCTAAAAATACTAGATTCAAGTCTGAGGCTAGTTGAAACCCTTAAACTAGAGATGTTGACATCTAATATTTCAAATTTTTCTTGAGAGGCCAGCCCTCAAAACCTCACAAAGGACAAAGCATTACCACATAAGGTTTGCATCCCCTTTATGGAAACCCTTCCCACCCCAGGTTTACACCAACATGCTTTAAAATTTGGAGTTTGATATTTATATTTCTGAAATTTTCTAGGAGACATGCCCCCTACCTAAAACACTATTGTGCAATCAAAATTTAATAAGATTTTCATACCCTGCTCTCAAAATCATTGGTTTACTGCTGATGGTACACCAAAATGCATTACTGGATTGGAGTCTGGAAATGCATCAGAATGCACCATTTGATATCTAAATTTCAAAATTTTCTTAGGGGTACATGCCCCCAAACTCCCCCTATGTATGTCAGGGCGCTGGATAGGCCCCAGTGTTGGACCCCCCCTTTTCAAAATCTTGGATCCGCCCCTGCGGTGCAAGGGGGAGCAGGAGTCAGATACATTGGGCAGGAGTCAGGTAGATGGGGAGAAGTATTCAGGTATATGGGGCAGTAGTCAGGTACATTGGGGCAGGAGTCAGGTACATGGGGGACAGGAGTCAGGGACAGAAGTCAGGTACATGGGGCAGAAGGCATGTACATGTGGGGACTAATCATGTACAATCAGCAGGTGTCAGGTACATGGGGGCAGTAATCAGGTACATGGGGGAAGTAATCAGTTTCATGTTGGGAGTAGTCAGGCATACATGCCAACACTTCAGGGCCCCAAACCGGGCGACCTTTGCCAAAGGCTTTGGAAATTGTAATTTCTCATGAAAATGGAAACACCAAATTGGCCATTCTGGTACGTTTTATAAGTTGAAAATGCCTTATCATATCAAAATCCTGGAGATTCTATATGATGCAAACTGCCTTGATATATCAAAAACCAGGAGATTAGTAAAAAACTGGGAGAAATCAGTAGTTAAATTTTTCCCAGGAGAAACCTTTGAAATCCGGGAGTGTCCCAGCCAATAACTCCCGGTTAGCATGTATGGTCAGGTACATGGGGCAATAGTCAGGTACATTGGGGCAGGAGTCAGGTGCATAGTGGACTAAGTCATTGACAACATTGATAACATATTGATCAACCTTGTGAACATTTAATGACCAGTTTCCAACTTTCATTCAACATTCTGTACCCACAAGGAATGAAGATACATATGAGTACATTAACATAATCATGAAGAGGCCCTAAATATATGTTATGGGTGTTTATTCTAAGGCTGGCTCACGGAAATATTTGTAGTGCATATCAACACATATATGAGTGATGGCCCACTTTAACGGCAGGTTTGTGAGGAGCATATATAAATGAATCATACATAATATCAATGAATAATGAAGAAAGAGTTTGATCAGAAGGGTTTATATCTCAGAGTGAATGATATAAAGCAATTTGCCTAGGCATACATACAAACAAGAATGGGCTTCTTACAGGGATTTTAACTTTTGTTAATAGCAGCATCTCTTTCTCTTAGGAAAGAAGCCTTTTAGACACAGAACCTGCTTGGGTAAAATGGCACTGTGAGGTAATGATGGTTACAAAGGTCTCTCAGTGTCTGATAATCTCATCTCCTATTCTTTTTCAGACCAAGATTCCTAGGACAGTAGTTTCTGTCAATAGGGTCACAAACTACAAGTCTAAAAAGAGAGGGTTCTCTATAAAGACAGGTAATCTGAGATATGTCTGCCACCAAACGGTGATAAAAGTTGACCCCATTCTGCACCACTGACAAGCTCTCAGGTCAACAAGAGTGCAAAGGATATATGTAAGGAACCAGTTAATTCCACCCTGTGTTTATGGGGACTTGTGTGTGTACAGTGCTATATATTACAGTGTTATGTACAAATGGAAGGCTGAATACTGTTAGGGTGGGCCATCACTGTTAGTCTTGCTTGTATATACTCATGAAGGGACCTTATATGTAACCATGGTGGCCGGCACACACAACAGACTTGTGGGGACTGCTCGACTACACTCGGCAGATCTGAGGACCTATACTCCACTATGGTATGCTGCATTTTATAGAACATCCTTTATGTTGAAGTTTGTAATCTAAGAGGTAATCTGATACATGCCAGAGTATAAAAGTGTACCACATTCCAAACTGATGACAAGCTTTCAGGTCACCAAGCATGCACAGGATTTATGTAAGGAACAAATTAATCCCACCCAGTGCTTCTGAGGACCGATGGAATTATCTTAATATCCAATGACATGAAGAGCTCACAGCATATCCTTTATGTGGTATGTTGATATGGAGTGTTAGACTATGACGATGGGTCTACATTTTCAGTCTAATTTATACACTGTCATAATGTCATGTGACAGGTAACCATGGTGATGTCTCGCACACACAGCAGATGTGTGGGGACTGCTTGACTACAGATCATTCCTTGCAAATAAAAACGTTTAAACTTGAAACTTGACTTGATTCAGCCTATCTGAGGATCTGGTTAATCCTATTCAGTGCTTCTGAGGACTGAATGAGTTAGGGGCTGGCACTATCTCAATATCCAATAGTACAAAGAGCTTACGGAATAAATGTACAGTGCAAGTACATATTCAGAGCTGAATTGTGTTATGAAGGGCTTACACTGTCAGTCTATCTTATACATACTCATGATGGGATATTAACCATAGTTGCCTGCACACACAGCAGATTTAAGGGGAATGATTGACTACACTCAGCAGATCTGAGGACCTATACTCTATTACATATATGGAATGATGCACTGACAAGCTTTCAGGTTCCCAAGAGTGCACAGCATATTTCTAAGGACCCAGTTAATCCCATGCAGCACTTATGAGGCACTATCCTTGTATACAATATTAGGTAAATCTCATAGCACAACTTTGAGTTACTTCTGCACACCAAGTTATATGAAAGAGATACAAACAAAGTGAGATCCATGCTGCTCAACATCTTTAAAGATTCACAAGGCAAACACCGCAGGGAGAGTGTATGTGTATAGTGCTACATTCTCATAATGGGCGTATAATCTCAATATAGCTGTACATACATAATGTCAATCTACATGTACCCATGGTTCTCTGAACACACAGCAGATTTGTAGGGACTGTTTGACGACACTCAGCTGATCTGAGGACCTATACTCCACAATGATATGATGCAATGCAAAACTTCAGTTCTCCAAGAGAGCATGGCATATTTGTTAGAACCCGGTTATCTCACCCAGTGCTTATGAGGACTGACTGACCTAGTCCAGAAATAATGATCATAGATCCTACCCCTTGTGGGGTTTGTTCCCCTTAGGGCAGACAGCTGCCGTAGCGTGAATTAAAGGTTTTTTACCCCATGGTCGTTGAACTGTTGTGTTTATATCCTGTGACATGAGGAGCTCACAGCATACCTATGTTATGTGGTATGTAGATCATTATATCTGCTGTCCTAAATTGTGTTATGATTGGTCTTCACCGTCAGTTGAAGTAATACATAATAATAATGTCGACCTACATGTAATGCTGATGGCCTGCAGACACAGCAGATTTTTGGGGATTGCCTGACAACACTCAGCTGATCTGAGGACCTATACTTCACAATGATATGATGCAATGCAAACCTTCAGGTCTTCAAGAGAGCACAGCATATTTTTTAGGACCCAGTTAATCTCACCCAGTACTTATGAGGACTGACTGAGTTATGGGCTGGCACTATCTTAATATCTAATGGCATGAGGAGCTAACAGCATATCCTTTTTGTGGCATACAGATATGCACAGTTAGATTATGTTATGATGGGTCTACACTTTCAGTCTAATTTATACATTATCATAATTTCAACCTAAACCTTCAAAAGAACAAAATGGCGGCACAGGGTTGAGCGGTTGAAAACAGGGCTGCAGAATTTTGGCAAATTTATTAGGATATACATATTGGAACTGAGTCAAACTTGACATACTACTACCAAGAAACCTTTTACATAATGTCAAACACTAGAGAGGGGTCTCAGACCAGGAGGAAAGCGAAAGAAATGCTGTTGCCTGAAGCCACTTTAAAGGATGTTATTGCCGCTGTCAATTCAATTGACAAATGAGTCAAGACGGTGGAGGAGTTACAACTTGATATGAAGCACAGTATCAATGGGTTTATTGACTCCATAAACTAAATAACACCACTACCACCATTAATTCTACTCTAGATGGTATAAAGACCAGGCTTACCTCCACAGAAGGAACACTGGATACGGTATCTACCACTGTCAAGGAGACGGGGGAAGCCATGACAGCTCACACGCAGAATATTCAAGCCCAAACACAACTGTTACTAAAACATACACAGAGGTTCAAGAAAATTGACGAAGACATCAAGAGGCATCAAGAGGAAAATAGTCATAATTAAAGGTCTAGAAGAATCCGATAATGAAAATTTATTGGAAAAAGTTAACCAACTACTCAGAGACATGCGCACGGATTTCGGCACTGAAAGCATACAAAGTTGCAGTCGCGAAGGAGCACCTACCACAAGAAACCAAGATGGCGGTGCCCATGATAAAAACAAGAAGACCTTTCCACCGATTAAAATTGTGTTCTAAATGTGTATACAAAGGCTAAGTTAATGAAACTCCTGAAGAACCTAAAAGGCAAGTTCTTATACAAACATGTATCAATAGGTGACGAGCTAGGGGAGACTGAACAGCGTGAGTTTAATGACCTACGTGCCATGCACTACTTGGCAAAGAGGCTGGGATATAACACACAGTTGAGACAGCGCAAGATCATAATAGACAATAAGCCGTTCGAACATAACCAACTCCACCAGCTACCCTACCAGGATCTAAATATGCAGACAGCAAATGAAGCTGAAACGCCTGATGGGCTCATGTTTAAGTCGCATCACCACAAGCTATCAAACCTCTACCACTGTCAGATGTCCTACAGAGGAACAGAGTATAACAGCTCTGAGCAGGCGTACCAAGTAGCTAAAGCCCAAGCATGTGGTCACAAGGACCTGGTCCTATCCTTGAAGAAATTAGAAGATCCGGTTGAAATTATGTATGAAGCTAGGAAAATCCGACCTACAATGGAATGGAACAAAATGGCTGCTACAGTCATGCAAGAAATTAACAAAGAGAAATTCTCTATACCATGTATGAGAGACTATCTAATCTCCACTGGTGTAAAAAAAAACTGGAATGAAGCTAGTTTCCACCCGATATGGGGGGTGAAGATGCATTTCGGACTGTCAAATCTGTGTACGACTGGAAACATCAAGGGTGAGAACCTTATGGGGCAGATCTTATAGAAAATTCATGTACAACTGACCAATGAATCTGAAAACCCAGAGGGGGAATAATAATTTCCTGAATTGATAAAACGGTACAATTCATTAACATCAAACTTTTTATATGTGTTTAACAGTTCCATAGATGAAATGATGTAATAGCCTCTAAACTTTAACTGCAAAACTCATAGATTGTTAACATGGGTAGCCATAAGAGCTGTAAGTCCGTGGTGGGAAGGGGGTATGAATTTTTTTATCGCGTATGGCATAGGTTTGGTTCATAGAAATATGTATTGGCAGGAAGATTGAAGATTCATACATGATGAGGTTGTTTACATGTAGAGTCGCATTTATTTATGATTCTTTAAAATTGATATGTCTTTAAAAAATAAATTTAACAAAGGTTTCTCGATTGTACATATGAATGCAAGGAGTGTGAGAAATAAGTTTACAAAGATCAAAGAAGAATTAAATGATAGCTTTATAGATATTATACTATTGTCTGAGACATGGTTGAACAAGATGGATTGTAGCAAATTATATAGCTTTCCAAGATATAATCTCTTTCGTCAAGATCGCATCAGTATTTATAGAAGAGGTGGTCTATGTGCATATGTTGATGAGGGGCTATCATGTTCAGTAGATAAGTTTAAAAACTGAAATAGAACTAATGAAAACATAGAAATTCAATGGCTATTATCAGCCAAAGGAACTAATAAGAAATGTATTGTTTGTAATATATATAGACCACCCTCAGGTAATCTTATGGAATTTTGTAATACCATGCGAGCCTTACTTCTACAAATCGATAATCTAGATGGATATGATATTTTCATTCTTGGAGACTTCAATGTAAACATATTAACCAATACACCTGAGAAGCAGCTTCTCATAGAAACTTTTGATCATTTTCATTTGGTACAACTCATTAATGAGGTCACAACCACATCGGGTACAAACACGTGTATAGATTTGATTTTTTCAAACTGTGATACTATCACCTCTAGTGGTCCACTGAACATACACTTATCAGACCATTTACCGGTACATATTCAGAAATTTCAAGTACATGTAAAAAAGAACTATAGAACCTTCCTCGGAAGATCATATAATAAGTTAGATTTAGAAAAATTCTTTACAGACTTAGAAAACTGTAATTGGAATCTTTTTAATCAATCAAATGACCCAAATATATGCTGGAATATACTGGAAAATATGATAAAAAGAATGCTTGACTTACAATGTCCTGTTAAAAGTTTTAAGGTTGTAGATAAGCCTAGTCCATGGATGTCCAATGAACTTCTTGAAAGGATTAACTACAAAAATGTGTTATTAAAATTAGCAAGACAACGCATGGCAACAACAAATCTATTATGTAAACAGATGAAAATGGCCATGTAATTTCGATTAATGATACATCTACCTATATTAATAATTTTTTCGCAGAGATTGGACCTAGACTTGCTGAACAACACCAAATTATATTTAATTTCAAAGGTACTCCTTGCGAGGTAGACCTGCCAGATACGAATTTTACTGATGAAGAAATCAAAAAATGTTTGTCTGATATAGATACATCAAAGTCATCTGCCATTGATTATCTATCTACTGATATATTTAAGAAAACTATGATGAAGTTTCCTCAAAAATTTATCAAAATTATTAATTTGATTACAAATACAGGCCAAATCCCAGATAGCTGGAAAATTGCCACGGTGACTCCATTACTAAAAGGTGGCGATCCGTCCAATGTATCAAATCTTAGACCGATTAGTGTTCTACCTGTTCCAGGCAAAATACTAGAGAGACTCATACAAAACAAACTAAGCAATCACTTAGATAGATTTGATATATTATCGAAAAACCAAGGTGGCTATCAAAAATGTAAATCTACACTTGATTCTATCTCAGTACTAGTTGTACTAGTACTCTGAAAAGGTAAATTTATCATGTAGAGTACCACAGGGCTCAATTTTGGGAATTTTAATATGTATGTGAGAAATGTTATAAAATGCTTGTTTCAAATCATTAATTTTGTATAAAACTAGGAAATATTTGTCAACCACAGCAAGAATAAGAATGTACAAAATGCATATTATACCAATTATTGATTACTGTGATATACTATACAATGGAGCTAAAGCAGAACTACTACTAGAATTACAGCGACTGCAAAACAAGTGTCTAAAGACCTGTCTAGATGTTCATTTATTGACTCCTACCAACTTTGTACATAGAGAAACTGATACTCCCATACTAGAAGCTAGAAGATTTTATCATATTAAAATGCTTGCCTTTAAAAGATCAACAATGGAAGAATATATTAAACTGACTGTAAGAAATACTAGATTTTCCAGTGCTCCTGTATTAAATTATAGGGAAATTAATTGTACAGCATATACAAAATCGCCCGAGTGTCTATGTGCTCAAACCTGGAATAATCTAGAAACTGATATCAGAAATATTAGAGAAAAAGAAAAATTCAAGGCTATATCTAAGAAAAGCTTAAATGATTCTATCAATGTATAATTTATATTGTATAATAACTATGCAAGTTGTGAACCTGAATAATATCTAGAAACCAATATTAGAATGTGTAAGATAAACAGAAAACTTAAGACCATATCTAATGAATTCTACATCGACTCTATCAATGTATAACTTAGTTTGAATCTAACAGTACCAATGCATGTTGTAAAAATCTATTGTAAAGTTAGGGGGAGGGAAACAATTATTATTGTACTTAAAGTAGATTAGAGTGTCACAAATTGTTCAAAATATTGTTATTATACTTTTACAATTCTATGAATACTGGTAAGAGTTTAGATGGCCAGATCATAACAACATTTTCTAAATGACGATCTGGTCATTAACTGTTTGGTCATGTTATTATCATGATAAATTACCTTATAACATGGGTAATTACGTAATATACCACTGTATGTGCATAGGTTATTCTACAGCAATGATATTATATCCAGCGGACTAAGATATGTACACACTGTGCCTATGTCAGCATGATGAATTATCTCTAGACCAAATAAAGTTTAAATCTGTTCAAAAAAAGAAAATGTGATGTATCGCACAAACAGCAGATGTGTGGGGACTGCTTGACTACATTCAGCCTACCTGAGGACCCAGTTAATCCCACCCAGTCCTTCTGAGGACTGACTGAGTTAGGGGCTGGCCCTATCTTAATATCCAACAGCATCGAGAGCTTACAGAATAAATGTACAGTGCATGTACATATTCAGAGCTGAATTGTGTTATGAAGGGCCTACACTGTCAGTCTAGCTTATACATACTAATGATGGAACCTTAACCATGGTGCCCTTTACACACAGCATATTTGAGGGGACTGATTGAGAACACTCAGCAGATCTGAGGACCCATACTCCACTACATATACAGAATGATGCACTGACAAGCTTTCAGGTTCCCAAGAGTGCACAGCATATTTCTAAGGACCCAGTTAATCTCAGGCAGCGCTTATGAGGACTGCCTGAGTTCGGGGCTGGCGCTATCCTTATATACAATATTAGGTAAATCTCATAGCACGAATTTGAGTTGCTTCTGCACACCAAGTTATATGAAAGAGATACAAACAAAGTGAGATCCATGCTGCTCTACATCCTTAATGATTCACAAGGCAAACACCATAGGGAGAGTGTATGTGTACGGTGCTAAATTCTCATAATGGGCCCACACTCTCAGTGTAGCTGTAAACACATAATGGCAATTTACATGTACCCAGCATTCTCTGAACACACAGCAGATTTGTAGGGACTGTTTGACGACACTCAGCAGATCTGAGGACCTATACTCTACAATAGTACAATTCATTTCATTGGTCAACAGCATATTGATCACACATCACTCTTCTGAGGACCGGTTGGGAGAGGTATGTAAAACTTGATCTGATTGGATAGAAAGTGTGTACCACTGTCAAGTAGTTCCAATCTTGAAATCCAGGGGGCATACTGGTGCATTGCAATTATAACACAGGCCACTTTTGAGGACTCATTCCAAATGAAACATAACTGATTATCTGAGAAATTCATTCAATTTGCTGGACTTTTTTGTGAGGACCCGAGTGCAAGTCCTCACAATGACAAAATGTCCTCACAGGTTTGCTGTGTAGACAATGGTCAGTCCTCACAAGATATAGCTATGCTAACACACACACACACACACACACATACACACACACACACACACACACACACACACACACACACAAAATAACCCCCTACAATGGCATCAGAACAAGTCATTTGAATTATCTTTGTGACACAAGAACTATAGTTGGGTAAATTAGACTTTTTCCTTGTTCCACAGAAAAGGAGTATTGCGATACCAAATGTGAGCAGGGCTGGCATTTTTGAAATAACGTCTCTGTATCAGTCAATCATAATAAGGCCAAGAAGTGAATACAACCGCAAACTCAAGCTTGAACTTAAGATTTGTCCCAAATTGCCCCTCCTCTTTACTTTAGTAACAAAAACAAGACAAAAGAGAATAAAGTACTACTAAGTACTGATATTGCAAAATGCCCCCCTCCCCCCCAAAAAAAACAACAATCAAACAAAAAACATGTATGCTGAGTACTTGCATCATCCATATTTGGTTTTGGTCCTCCCCCAAGGGTGATGGTTTATTGAGTTCACCCCCCCCCCACTCCCTACTCAAGACCTCTTTTATTCAAAATACTCCCCCCTCACTAAATACACCAAGTCCCCATCCTGCCAATAAATGATTCATCTGGTAATTCCTGACCTACCTAGATATTCGCCTTATTAATAATCAGGGTCATTTCCGGTAACCCCACAGGTTGCCATAAGAATGGGGCACACATTACCATAAGAATGGGGCACAGGTTGCCGTGAGAAGGGAACACAGGTAGGCCTATCCTACGTTGTAAGAAGGAGGGGCGGCAGACGAAAAAAAAAAAACAACCCTGAACCACTGATCATCCAGCCATATGTAAATTTATAAAACCCTTGGTGCTTTTATGATACAATATGAAAAAAAGATAGTGAACAATTGCTTTAACAGTTCATGAGTTTATCCGTACAGGTGTCTGATTCTCCAACCTCCTAAAATAGAATTATCACACATGATATATCAGCTGATGCACGGGAAGACAATAGTAAATAGTCTAAAAGGATTAATGGGACATTGTTGTGTAGTAATAAAAAAGCAGGGAACCCGGGCAGGGAACCTTTCAGTTCAGGCGACCTGACTCTTAACAGCAGTAACAGACAACCTCTGTACTCTACTCATCTGCTCCTACTTACGCAGGGAGGGTCATGGAGGACCCACAGAAAAGTCATTGTCTCCATTTTTTTTTACCTTGGGTGGCTGAATGTGATACTATCCGGAGCGTCTGTCTGGGAAATCTGTCTGCACACAGAGAAGAACACTGACCGCTTTGCCGCATACTGCACACATCACGATTTGTCTCCCACATGACATGTGTGAAGGCATGTTGGATGAGGTTGACACTCTCACATTTGGTTCGTCAACTCCACTTGACATGCGAAATGAAGACACATCACATATTCCTGAACCATGCACCTGAGTGCTAGGTAATACTGTGTGTTATTATGTAAGGGTCAAGAGCAGTCAATAGCTATGTACCAATGGTTCAATCAAGGTAGGCCTATAATAGAAGGCAACAACAAGGCACTTTTTCATATCTACATAACATCTCCTTGATTAAGGTCATCTATGCAGTCCATAAGACAAGGGCATGGAGGTGCATGGCAATGCCATATGTCTCCATGTACTGTAGATACTGATATTATAGATAGGGGGTTAGCATACAATCTTTTGGTATTTTCACTGACCCACACATAAGGTGTCTAAGCTCTCCTGTCGAAATAGTCAGGATTGTTGGTGTCTATTTTGATATTCAATAGCAAATGCAAACTTAACAATTATATAGAATTCACTACTAGTCATTGATAATATTTATAAACCTTAGTGATCTATTCTTCATGAAAACAAAATGACACAGATACATCAAATGTCTCAAGTGTTGGGAGTAGCTCTTGGTAGTGGTTAATCCTGGTACCAAAATGGTTGTTTGTCCCATTTAGTGGAATATCCTAGAACAACTATGCATGTCAAACCAGACATACCATCACATGTCAAGTGCCTCCGACATGACCGTGACCCAAGTCAACTCATAAATGACTTGACAAGGCATGTCAAATCATATGAGGATTACTGTGTGCTACATCCGTCATGGTGACACATGTCCCAATGATGTGTGCTCTCTTTGTCAAATCAAGTTGACATGGGTAGACATATCATTTTGTCAGAAAAGATTTTTTTCAGTGTGGAGAATCCCAGACATCAGTCCTGTATAGATAACATCATTCTTTAATGGTTCATCCTTATCTTACTTTTGTGATGTACGTATACCAATGCCGTCTAGTGGGCAATTGACCAGCGCTGCGGTGATATATGACATGTTATATTCAGTTGCTGGGTCAGCTTAGGTGTAGAAATGTGCACACGATGTCAGGGAGTTGTTAGGTGAATAGGCCACTCATGGTGACCAGATATTTAATTCAAAGTTCGTCCAAACTGACACTATGCTTTAGACCCATTCAAACTAAAACTATCCACCATTGGATATGCTATATAGTAATTTACTGGGATTACCGACATACCAATATCCTTTTTGCGAAACTGTTTTTAGATCTATTCCAGGAAACAAATGTATCCAATCTTGTATATCCTGTCTTCATATTGTAACAGAAAATTGCCATGTGCAGTTGCAATAAATGCCTATTTTATAGGACATAAAAAAAAAGAAGAAAAAAAAGATGTTGTTTTCATCCTGAATATGGGTGTTAGATTCTATGAGGTCCAGTAAAACACAATTTATCCATATAGTCTGGCAGAATTCATGGGATTTTTAGCCTAAACCGCATCCGTCGGTCAAGGTTTTTTTCTCTCTTGATTAGTCATCTATAGGGTCTCTGGAATCATTCCCAGGTGGGTGTGAAGTTGCCACCCTTGGGCTATTCGAATTATTCAAGATGGCTGCTAATATGTCGGTATTTCTTTAAAACCATCTATCTCTGGTTCTAATCAACTTCGAAACACAGTTTCAAGTTCAAAATAGACTTTTTTGGGGTCAAGGAATTCATATTTTTCATCACTGGGAAGGTAGGTGCAGCCACTTTGAGTTATTAATGATATTATAGCAATGTCAACAGCAATTTGTATTTATATCTGAGATCAGAGAACTTAAATATAACCATTCTAGATAAGGCAGGTGGCAGCCTTTTTGAATATTCAATGAAATGATCATTATGAATGCTAATTCTCTTTCGTTCTTTTGAAGGTAAAATGCCATTAAAAAGTCATAACTATTGATTCATGGCAACCATTCATTCATGCATCATTTGTTTTAATTAGAATAACCCCATGTAATGAAAGGATGAAAATTTAAAATGTAAGAATTTCTAAGCCCAAGTATTTCTGAGAAAATACTAGAGAGTAACTGTGTCCAAAAATTGATGACTGATATCTGGTGAGCTTTTTTGGTACTGTAGTACACTCAAATGTGTGAAAGACATTCATATCACCTTAGAGATTAAATCAACGGATGAATAACTGTCAATACTAATGCAAGATGCAGTGAGGCAGCAGGGTATGTACACCAGCAACCAATCATGGAAAACATGAAGATTATCTTTCCTTAAAGCCAGGGAAGGAATCCATGCCTCCCTTTAAAAGAGGTAATATTACATTGAACTATAATAGTCTGCCCTGAAGGCACTAAAGGCACACATTGGTCTGTCTACCCACCCATACTTTAAATTTGCAAGGGTCCCGCTGCATGCTGCTTCCATGCTGCAGTAGCAGCTGCTGTCTACCTGATATTCCCTTAGTATATCAGTGTCCCCTTAGTATCAGTGTAGGCGTTTACATGATGAATTTCCTACAATTTGGTATAAGTATGCAGACTAACTTAAGAAACAACATAGAGCTGTTCCACGCTGACATTGTTACGACTCCTACAGGAGCTCAACATTCTGCAAACCTGGGTATTATCACTCAAGATGAGGACAGTAGAGTCCCTATACACTGGACCCCACCTGACTAGGGCCATCAGTACAGGCCACAGTTCCTGGATGTTGATGTCATGAGACAAATCATCAAATGTAGGGACCAGGAAGAAATAGTCGGTATAGTATGGAAGTGTTGGTATGTACTTGTAGAACCAGACACCATAGAGCCAGTCTCCCATGTGGTAGGCTCCAAACCCCCGGGACGATGAGTCACATGAAATAACAGCAGAAGGAGTCTTGGGGCACAAAATTTTGGCCTTGCCGTTAAAGGCTATCCACCACCTTAAGTCCGCTTGGAACTGATCATTTAGTCTCACTCGATGGTGCGCCTCCTTGACGCTATTGGTTAAGCTAATCACCTTGCAACTGAAGGTACAGCCACCCCAAAGCACCGTGGAACAATGGCCGAGGATGCCCACCAGCTGCTGGAGTTCATGTTCAGTCATACAGGGCCTGGTAAAGCATAAACAATTTTTCTCTCGGTAGGATAATGTCCATTGCTTTGCTGTCGATCATGATACCGAGGCAAACTGCACGCTGGGATGGACAAGTGAATTTTGGGCCATTTTAGATAGAAACCCATACTCCTCACCACTGAAATGAGGACACTTTGAGCATAAGCACATTGATCATAAGTGGGTCCCATAACTGTCACGTCATCGATATAGTTAGAAACCTGGTAGAATCCTCGGCGATGCATACACCTGACAATATAATCTCCCACTTGTGTGAACAGATATGGTGCACACTTGAGACCAAAGGAAAGGACTCTGTCTTCAAAGACTTGCTCACCCTCTCCTAAATCTCATCTAAAGCATTGGTTAGAAGCATTGTCTTTATCAATGTTCACACTCCTATAGGCTTGGGATAAGTAGTCGTAGGGATTAAGGATCTCCATGAGGTAATCTACACCTTTATATGTGAATGTGTCACAGGTATGGTCCATGAAGTTGTTTATGGATCTGTTTAAAGGTCTCTTACAGTCAGTGATTGGTCTGAGGGTGCCATCTCTTTTCTTGATTGCACCCAGGCTATGAATGCACCTAGGTGAGTCAATAGCTAAGGTGACCTTGCCCCCCGGCAACTCTCTGACAATTGTGTCACTCATTTCTACTCTGAATTGATCATCCAGAATATGGAGTAGTTACTACAATCATAGGAGTCTATGTGGGTGTTGTCTATTATAATGAACCCACTGTAAACACCAGCTAAACCAAAATCATCTTGAATTCACATATGACCCTTGTATCTGTAGAATTCTGCAGCTAACCTACAAGGACTAAGCTGAGCTCGGACACGTCCGATTTTGTGCTCGCATGCACAAATACTGAGGACACAGTCTCTGTAAACCACTATTGATTCAGTGACACTAGGTATGTATACAAGGCATACGGGTGTGTTACCACACACTGGAACAATATCTGCTACATCAATGACAACAACATTACTAACACAAGTATCAGGATCACATACACTGCTGGTAGGGTAGCCATCACCGGTGGGTGACACACTGTCACCCACAGGTGACAGACCAACATTGATATCATCAGTACATACAGGGTCAGAGAAGACATTTTGTGCATCAACACATTCATGGCTGTCGCCCGCCAGCAACAGTCCCGTATCCGTAACACTGCCATCACACATAGAACCTCTGGCATAGACATTAGGAGCACATACAACAACATTTTGTACAAATGTGGCAGCTTGAGTACAATTATCAACACTGGGTCTGGATAGGGTACATTGTTGAACACTGGGTACATTGACACAGGGAATACATTCAATGACACCGGGAACATCTACATTGACATCAGGAACACATTCATTGACACCGGGAACACGTTCAACAACACCGGGAACACGAAAAGCAGGTGGTTAAGGGTTAACAATGTCAACAGTAGCCACTTCTAGGTCTGGATTTGGATGTTCTCGACCGATTTGAGCATCGCCAATCCCCTCCCTGCCTAAATTAGGGCCGATTCGACCGATTCTGGGGTCGGCTGACACTGAAACCTCTCCATTCACACACAATTAAGAGATATTTTGATTTACCTTAGCGTCTTCGTGCGTTTCTCTGTCTGGCCGTGGCCATCTTGGATTTGGACAAGACGACAACGGCATGACAGGAAAACATTCATCTTTTACAAAATCTGATGAATTAATAGAACCCTTTGATTCAAACACACTTAATCCTAAAGTAGAAGATGGAATTCGACCATTATTTGCAATAACATGTACACTATCAAAATTTTTGACTGCAACATCCGGGCACTGTTCTTCTCTGTATATGTAAATGAGGCGGGAGGTGCCTACGGGGGCGCTCAGCTAAATTCTGCCCGGTGACTCACCAGCCGCGTCCGACCGAGGGGTGCTGATAGGGGGATCCAGTCACCCAGACGATTTTGCCGGTGCCGCCCGTTTGACGTTGGTGCAGGCTCTCATCTTGGGGGAGGCATCCCAGCAGTGGTAACAGACATCTTTCTGCTGGCAGTCATCCCCTGATTTGCATTTGAAGTTATTGTACCTCCAACAGGGTATGGTGGGATCAGGTTCAAATCTGGATTTATTCCTTTTCTTCTTGGAACCCCCATCCTGAGCCCCTCCCCTGGGTTGACGAGGAGGTAGTAGTAGGCTTGTGTACCAGGTGTAAGTTAATCATCTCCTCTTCCCCATACACAAATGCCTGGGCATCATAGTGGTTGGCCCTCTCTCTGACTCCATAATCATAACAACGCAGCTGATGTAATGTGTACAGACCCATGGCCTCCCTGGCACACAAAAACTGAATGTGGAATTGTATGTTGCCACAATAGGAAAAGTCCCAGCCGAAGACCGCCCCCGGGAAGGCCAAACCCGCTGCGAAGCCACAGCAACGAAGGCCGTACCCACCTAAACGGCCTAACAACGCATGCAGGGGATGAATTTCCCCCGAATGCCCGTAGTCTTCCGGCAGATGGGCTACAACACGGCACCACGGTTCAGCGGCCCGCGCAACCCTCGGCCCCCGGCCCAACCCGCTGCAGCAGCCGGAAAGAAGCCGGGTTTTCAGAAATAGGGCCCTTGGAGGAGCAGGCAAGTCCCCTTATGTTTATTCACACTGCTAAAACCTTTGTAGCTGGGAGCATATCTAGATATGTCAGCCAGTGGATGGGAATAACTAGAGACCCCTGGGTACTGGGCATGGTGAAAGGGATTTCCATACCGTTCGAAGACCTCGTACCCTGTCAGGACAGAACGCCCTTCCCTTATGTCTTAGGCCCTGATAAGGAGGTCCATGTCGACAAAGAAATAGCCAAACTGCTAGACAAAGGGGTAGTAAAAATGGTCGAACCGACAGAGGGTCAATTCATCTCAAATGTCTTTGTCAGGCCAAAACCAAATGGTGACTTTAGACTCATTTTAGATCCCTCGAAAATGAACGAATCAGTATGAACATTTTAAAATGACCAGCCTGAATACAGCGATAGAGATGCTGAGACCCAGCTGTTACATGTCGTCCATTGACCTTAAAGACGCTTATTACTCTGTATCAGTCAGAGAAGAAGATCGAAAATTTCTTAGATTCCTTTGGAAAGATAACCTCTATGAATTCCAAGCTATGCCCAATGGGCTAGCTTGTGCCCCTCGCATATTCACTAAGATTCTTACTCCAGTGTTCTCCAATCTCAGGGAGATGGGACATGAGTGTTTCCAGTACATAGATGATTCCTTCGTACTGGGGGGAGACAGAGGCACAATGCAGGGAGACGACCCACAAACTAGCCCAAGAACTAGATAGGTTGGGGTTCGTAGTGCATACAAGAAAATCAGTTTTTGCGCCTACGCAAAATATAATTTTCTTAGGGTTCCACCTAGACTCCGTCACTATGACAGTCTGGCCCACTAAAGAGAAGGTTGAAAAATTCAACATGGCTATCTGGAACCTAGCCAATACCGATGACCCCTACACCATCAGGGACATAGCAGGGATTGTGGGCCTCATGACGTCTCTCTCGCTGGGGGTCCAATATGGCCCGGCACATATTAAGGGCCTAGAAAGAGAAAAGAACCTTGCTCTGGAAAGGCACAAGGGAAACTTCGACTCACCCATGGTTATTGGTGAGGAAGGCTTAGAGGATATCAGTTGGTGGCTGGAACACCTCCCCACAGCTTCCAAGCGCATTCGAAATGAGGGGGCAGATTTTGAAATCATAACAGATGCCTCTGGTACAGGGTGGGGCGCCCACAGGGGCGCCACTTCCACCAAAGGTATTTGGAAGGAGGAGGAGGTAGACCTCCACAGTAACATTCATGAGCTAACAGCCATAAAACTATGCCTCGATGCACTAGTCACAGAGAATGGGGTCAATGTGAAAATCAGGACTGACAACACTACATCACTGGCTTATGTCAGGAAAATGGGTGGGGTTAAGTCTGAACCATGCAATAAGATAGCCAAAGAAATTTGGGAATGGTGTGAAGAACGGGACATTTGGCTAACAATAAACCATATCCCGGGGAAGGATAACGTTCTGGCTGACTACCTGTCTAGACACTTCTCGCATGACCTAGAGTGGGAACTAAGTGAAAAGATTTTCAAAAAGGTGTGTAATATCTTTAGCAAGCCTGAGAAAGATCTCTTTGCTTCTCGAGCAAACAAAAAGTTAGAAACTTTTGTTTCTTGGGGGCCTCAACCGGGCGCCTGGGAAATTGACGCCCTGTCAATAACTTGGAGGAATAACTATATGTACATTTTTCCTCCTTTCAGCCTCTTGGGGCCCGTGATACAGCGGATCCGGCTGGAGCAGGTGAGGGCTATCCTGATAACACCAGACTGGCCGGGACAGCCCTGGTACGGCGGACTACAGCGGTCCGGGTGGCGGATGCTCAGGTTCAGGAAGGCCAAGGGCAACCTTTGTCATCCGGGGAAGCCGGCCAACAAAGAGCGACTGTTGGCGACCCCACTCCTGGCATTTCGGACATTCTGAAAGCAGAACTATCTCGCCAGGGATTTGACGGCCACGCCATCGAACTCATCACGCAAGCCCGTAGGCCTGCCACACGGAAGACGTACAACACATACCTTCGTAAGTGGTACGCCTTCTGTGCAGACACTGACACGCAAATCCTCCAACCGTCGATCCAACGAGTGTGCAAGTTCCTGGCGAAATTGGCCAAAGACAAAAACGGATACACCGCGCTAAACGCTGCTCGTCGTGCGCTATCGGCCATTCTGGGCGACTTCCAAGGCCAATCAGTGGGCCAGCACCCCTACGTAAAGCTGCTTCTGAAGGGGGCTTATGAGATGAACCCACCGGCCCCTAGATACCAGGAGTTCTGGGATGTGAGGAGGGTTCTAGACCTCCTGCAGACCTGGGACAATGGCACCACCGCACTCAGGGAGCTCTCCATGAAACTGGCCACTTTGCTCCTCTTAGTCACATCACAAAGAGGCCAGACCATTGTCAACCTTTCCATCCAAGGCTTGAAAATGGGAGACAAGGTGGTATTCAAAATGACAAGACTCCTAAAGTCTAACAGTTTGGGGGACCCTCTCAACACGATAGTCCTGAGGAAGTTCAACCAGAACCCGAGGGTGTGTGTTGTTAGGTGCCTAGAAGAGTACCTGAAACGCACTCAAAACAAAAGGAAGAGCGAGAAAAACCTCTTGGTCAGCTTTGTCTCGCCCCACCGCGGCATCTCCCGCGATACACTTAGCCGTTGGGTCATGGTCGTGCTTAAAAAGGCTGGCATTGATGTCAACCAATACAAGCTACACTCCACCCGAGGGGCCTCGGCCTCAGGCATCCTTAAAGTGGGAGGAAACCTCAACACCCTCATGAGGAGAGCGGGTTGGAGGGTTTCGCGAAGTACTACCACAAACCGATCGAGGACGTGGTAGGGGGAAATGCGCTCCTCGAGCAGTGACTGTTTCTAGAGACTGCATATACCTCTTATTTCAAGCTACACCTTCTGTTAAATATAGATTGGATACGAAAAAGATTGTGTTTGGTTTTCTGTTGGGGGATTCAATTGCTCTGAAACTCTCGTAGGTTACCGGAAACGCTTAAGGTTTCCGAGGGATAATTTTGAAATTATTCGAGACTTACCTGTAAGTTGAGGTATAATTAAGATTATACCGAGGGAACCTAGCGGTTCAGGGAATATACGCCCTACCCACCCTCCCTCAACTTACTCGTACACTCGTAAAGTACACATTATCTATAATAATGAATATAATCAGGGGGATATGGCTTACACATCCCAGTATATTTATTTTATCAGTTGTAGGCTTTCATCCCCCAACAGGCTCTTAAGGACTGACTGCGCATGCGTGAATCCACCTCTCGTATATTCCCTGAACCGCTAGGTTCCCTCGGTATAATCTTAATTATACCTCAACTTACAGGTAAGTCTCGAATAATTTCAAAATTAAACTATGCTAGACAGGCATAGGGTTCAACCATTAGTGGCCAGAGGCTATCTCCTACAAGACATCCACCAGAGGGTAAAGTTATACATTATTACATTATTCCTCTAAGCAGCAGGTCAGGAGCTAGGTGTGGGAACCCACCTAGAACTATGCTGGACATTGTATTATTATTACCTCACAGGTGGAGTGGAACAGAACATTATACTTATGAACAATTGTATATTTACTGTATGTGGAAATTACCTGCATATTAACATATGTGTGATTGATATTTCGTATATGTTGCCTAAAGCTGAATAAACCAGTGATAACTGGAAATAACACTATTTATGAGAGCTTGATGGTCTTACACTCTATATACCACTAGTCATATGATATTTCTCATATGATAACTTGATCATGCACAATTACTAGTATGACAAAGTGGTGGAGAACATCCTACTAAGATCCCAAATTTCATAGGCTCTCATAAAAATTAAGCTGGCAACATTACAAAAAACAATCACACACACAGCAAATCCCACTCCACCCACCCAGTGACCTTGACACCATGTTCAATAAGGTCACCAGTGAGATCTCCCACATATCAGTGAGATCTCCCACATATCAGTGAGATCTCCCACATATCAGTGAGATCTCCCACACGTCAATGAGGTCTCCCACACGTCAGTGAGGTCTCCCACACGTCAGTGAGGTCTCCCACACGTCAGTGAGGTCTCCCACACGTCAGTGAGGTCTCCCAGAAGGGGGGGGGTTAAATTTTGCTGTAAAGGATTTAATTAGAGAACTACATGGCAGAAAATTGGGATGAGCTTGCTGTTGGTTTTAAACCAAAATTTTGTTACAACTGTCGGATCAAGACATCCTTTTTAATATGATGATTCTCGATTACATTGATGAAGAGATAACTCAAGAACCTGTAGATACAGTTTTATATATCTTTATTGCGTAGGCTTAACAATTGATGTTTAATGGTGAACAATACTTCTCGCTTGGCTAATGAGACGATACACATTTCCATTGTGAGAGATTCCATCTCAACTTACAATATGATAAATAAGTCCTTCCATCCCATGATGATGATCTCCATTGTGCACTCTAGTATTACCATAGGAAGTATATGGTTCCAGGCTTGGCATGCCTGTATATTAGTTCATCTATCGAGTACAGAACATGATGCTGCATGGCTATGATATTGTATACCGGAAGGTGGCGCTGCACAACCTACGTATGAGTTGGGTGACAGTCAGGGCTGCTACTGGTTCTACTAATGGGTATCCTGTCCAATGGGCTTGCTAGGTCTGGTTCATACTGGAATGAACCCGTCTATGGGCCTCACTATGGGATAGCCCTGCATGATGGTTATCCTGTATAATGGGTATTCTGGACTACATAGAGTTGTTTTGATGGGGCTTAATTGTACAGAAAGGTGAAATATGGGTGGTTAATAAGTGGAGGCGATTATTAGCGCGGCGACTAGTGAGTACTACTTGTGAGATGAGTAGACTAGTGTATGGTTCACAGTCGCCACGGTGTAAGGGATAGGGAGGCCTTGCAATCTATTTTTGTTTGTGGCTCCTCTGCTATGGACTATTCCTGCTCACTATTCTAATGTAATAACAACAGTGTGTGTACTTTACTTATCAGTGAAGGAATTTTCAGAATATATCTCATACTTTTGATTTTATTCGCAGATAAGACATTTCATCATTTGGAGCCCTATGGCAGATTAGCATTAGAGCATTTTAAGATTCAGAAATGCATCCCTGTAGCCTTTGTTTTAGAATTGTTCGTTTTAAAACTACTATTTATATGTAGTACCGGTTTTATCTCAGTGGGTTATGGTACAATTGGATCATATTTTCTGTATTTGAACAAAGTATTCACTGTCAAAGATCTCTATGGAGAAATCAGTGCTAAAGTGTGTGTTGCCATATGTGCATTTTTGTAAATCAGAGGAGGTTGAAGTGTAAGGCCACCTTGTGGAACTGCTACATTCTTTTCTGTGTAAAATTTTTAGTTTACATTGAAATAATGCTTTCTCAGAATATGTATCTACTATTGGTGATGAAAGATTAATTTGATTACTCCTTTCATTATATAAACAATTTTGTGGAACACTGAAAACATGTATGTACACCGAGGTACTTACACTGTGCTCCCCCTCTACAGAGTGGTTCGCTGACCACTGGCCCGTGACGAGGTACAGACTATTACAAGTGATTGGCAGTTGGGTGTGTGTGTGTGTGGGGGGGGGGGAGCCAGAGCAGGCTCCTGGCAATCTGAGACAGTGTACACTCATAATGACACACCTGTTGACTATGGCATTGAACATTGAATAAGACAGGTCCCTGTGGCAGCTGAGTGAGGTGCATGCAGAATGGACAGTCTACAGACTATTAGTACTTAGCTGCAGTGGGTAGTTCAGGTTAAATTTGTGCTATATACTACCAAAAGCCCAGATGATAGTATGCCCTATCTGTCTCACCAACTGAAACTAGACACAAGATTACAAGTCGCCGCGCCATGTCTCACAGGACTATTCTCTACTATTGTATTAAAATCTACAACACTATGGTTTTATTATATAGAGATTACTATAAAGTGAGATTTATAATGAATTTAATGTATGTATCATGCTGACACAACAGGTTTTATTTTTATCGCTAAATTTCACTGTACATACAAAGCTACACGTCTAGAGATTTATGGAATCTTGCTAAAGTGCAGAACCTGGTTAAAATGAAATTTGGTTACAACAAAACATTTATGCCTGAAACATCTTGTTTGTAGTAACCAAGTTTTACTGTATATGCAGCCACATGTAGTTGATAGGGATGTAGCTCAGGGGGCCAATGCATCAGAGAGTAATCAGAAGGACCCAAGTTCAAGTCTCCACAGGGGCAGAAAAACAAGTTGGAGCAATGCATACAAGGAGGACAGTAGTGATACAGTGGACAGTCTTTTTGTACTTCTTTCTGCCTCCAGCAGTGGCTCTGCAGTGGTCTACTGCACTGCAGAGGGGCTGTGGCAGTATTAAATCAGTAGACCACTGATCAGCTACTGCACCTCATTTGCATATTTCAGACATACTCATCTTACACTGCTTTGATACTGATATCACACTGCTCTACTACTGGACCACTACTGCTTTAATCTGTGGTATACTGGTATCCCAAGTGCTGCTCTACTACCACTACTGCCCTATTATGAGAAATATCAGTGGATACTGAAACACTACTGTTCCACATACTGATTTGGTACTGAATCAATACTGCTAGACTGCACTGTTCATGTACTGCTTTTGTACTGTTTTTCCACTGCATACTGACCCAGGAGTCTAACATCAGGAGGTAAACTCTCAATTGTCCAAAGGTGGAGCTGCCTACAAATACATACCGCAGTATGATATGCAAATAAGGCTATCATCATTGGTGTTTTGATATAAACATCATATAATATACTTTCTATGGCTAATTGTACATTTAATGAATGATTCCCCATGTTCAGTTTTGCAAATTAACCTATTAGATAAAAGACAAGGGATTTTTATAGAATTATTCATCATTTTCACACAATCTATTTTTAACATCAATTTTAGAGGGGAGACATTCTTGAAAATGAAGGTATCCACTTGGATCTCATTTCAGAATTATCTAAAGACCCTGTATGCAAATTTTCATGATTTCCGCCAGATTTGCCAAAATCCCCTGGAATTGGGTACAAAATGACTGCACTACTTTAGAGGTCAAATTTAGGGTTGTTTACAGCCATTTTTTGGGTCATTTTATAGGAGCAAAATAATGTTATGTAACAATTATATTTCATTATGATTTTCTGAGGGGGCTACCTTATAGACTATACTCTGTTTTCCTCATTGAAATTCTCAAAAGTAGTCGGGGGGCTGGGGACCCTATATAGGCCTAACCTCAACTTCTCCGATAAGGTTTTTTCTGTCTCCTGATTATCCATCTGTAGGGTCTAGGTGAAGACATCCAGGCAGATGTGGAACTCTCACCCTTGGGCAATCTGAGATATTCAAGATGTCTGCTCAAATACTAATGAAAACTGGAAATGTCTCTATCTCTGGTTCTAATCAACTTAGAAACACAAATAAACAGTCAAAATTTATGTTTCCGGGGTCAAGGAATTTATTCCTACCACCTCTGAGAAGATATCTGACCGCCATATTGGATTTCTAACCAAATTCTGAATTAAACTATGCTAATTCCATCCCAAAGTTTTAGGAATCTCACAGACATGACAGCCCTCTTAGCCAAATATTATTGTAAGGTTTTAAAACATGTTAACCTACATTTGTTATTTTCACTTGTTGATAATGATAATCACATCATTTGACTTTGAATTTTAAATGGCACATCCCTGGATGTTGATGTTATATGCCAAATGAACAGGATGGGTAAATGGCAGGTACAAGAACTCTTTCTGTAGGGACTATATGCTTTCCCTATTTGGCTGTTTAACAAAGCCACAGCTAAGTTACATTCCATTCAAAGGTTATGATATTGTTGCTTACTACACAGAAAAATAACATTCTTAGAACAACAAAAATCATCATTAAATGAAGTGAATACATTAGAAACTGGGACAGAATCTGATAAGTTTAGATTACCTGAATTAGACTTGTTATCCATGCAGTCAAGCATTACAAGTAATTTGCTTAAAGTTTTCTTGTTGTTGGACAGCCTGTACTCCATACTGACCCAGTTTGGCTCAGAGAACAAGGCCATTGAGTTTCAGTGGGGTATAGTTGACTGACTTTTCTGCATAATTAATGGCCTTCTCCATGGTGTATCCTAGAACCCACATGTGGTGTACAATGTTGGGAACTAAGGGAGTGGTCATTATTTATCAACAGGGGGAAGGTGGTGGGTTTTCGCGCGGATGCGCAGAAATTTTTTACACCCCCCCTTGATGGCAGTCAAAATATTTTATGTCCCCCCCCGCGAGAATTTTTCGCGCCCCAGATCTATAGTAGTGCGCTGGCTTTTTTTGCTAAAAGAGGGTGAGTTTTTTTAGCCCCCCCTCTCAACAGGGGTCAAAACTTTTTTAGTCCCCCTCAGGAGGGGTCTGAAAATTTTACGCCCCCCTCAAACCCACCACCCCCCCTTGTTGATAAATAATGACCACTCCCTAAGCTTTATTACTCCCTACTTAACCTAATTATATCATGTGATTTATGAGAAAGAGATCACATGGTAGAAGGAGGAGATCAATTTTAAGTACTTTCATGCTATGGAAGGCCCAGCTTATAGACCTTCTGTGTGACGATCTTGTATCATACAAGGAGGACTTCCAGGGACACAAGCTTGTCATCACTGGTAAGCTGTCAGTGCCAATTGAGCTCAACAAAAGTATCATGATTTAACTCATGACACGAAAACTAGCCATGATGAGGCTGACACAATACTGGTGCAGCAACTAGCTTTTTTACAGCCACATTCAGCCTTGGTAGTTGCAGATGATACAGATGTGTTCATCTTAGTATTTCACTTTTGGCATAATGGTAGCATATCATCCAGAGTTTGCCATTCATAAAGGGTTAAATGTGCATCAATCCATCATGCCACGGGTCTACTTCTAGTGTACACGTTTTCGCCGAAGCTTTTTGCTTATAGGGGTAATGTGCACCATAAATCGACCATTGCAAATTGGTATAGAATAATTTGTAAATTGTATTGGTATCAGATATATTGTAGGACTATTTATGGTAGGTCTACCCATGCCACAAGTGGATTGCCTGCATGCAATGCTCCCTACACTACAGTAGGGCCTAAGCTGCCAAACTGTGGATGCCTTCCCCTTCACACAGTGTCCAGCCGCTCTCTGTGTGTGTGTAAGGGGGAGGGGGTACATATAGGTCCTCTATATACCGATATTGCAGGATGTAGAATGTGTGCAGCCATTTCTTGAGCTGATTTCCAGCATGCTACACTGATAGCTATCAGAGACCACTTGTACCCAAATAACTCAGGACTGAATCTATCAAGGCCTTTTCACCTCTCCGTTCTATGGTGTTTAATTGAAAATGTTGACGTCATTCTGTGTTTTAAATTGTGTTTTAATGTGTGTTTTTATTATTCTATGGTCTTAGACATGAATGGCATGTAGCATTGATGCACAGTTAACCCTTTATGGATACCATGATGCATTGATGCACAATTAACCCTTTATGGATAGCATGATGAATTGATGCGCAGTTAACCCTTTATGGGTGGCATGATGCATTGATACACAGGTAACCCTTTATGAATGGCATGATGCATTGATTCACTTTAACCCTTTATTGGTGGCATGATGGATTGATTCACTTTAAGCCTTTATGAATGGCATGATGCATTGATGCACATTTAACCCTTTATGAATGGCATGATGCATTGATACACAGTTAACCCTTTATGAATGGAATGATGCATTGATGCACAGTTAACCCTTTATAAATGACATGATGCATTGTTTCACTTTAAGCCTTTATGAATGGCATGATGCATTGATGCACATTTAACCCTTTATGAATGGCATGATGCATTGATACACAGTTAACCCTTTATGAATGGCATGATGCATTGATACACAGTTAACCCTTTATGAATGGAATGATGCATTGATGCACAGTTAACCCTTTATGAGTGGCATGATGCATTGTTTCACTTTAAGCCTTTATGAATGGCATGTAGCATTGATGCACAGTTAACCCTTTATGGATAGCATGATGCATTGATGCACAATTAACCCTTTATGGATAGCATGATGCATTTATGCACAGTTAACCCTTTATAGATAGCATGATGCATTGATGCACAGTTAACCCTTTATGAATGGCATGATGCATTGTTTCACTTTAAGCCTTTATGAATGGCGAGTAGCATTGATGCACAGTTAACCCTTTATGGATAGCATGATGCATTGATGCACAATTAACCCTTTATGGATAGCATGATGCATTTATGCACAGTTAACCCTTTATAGATAGCATGATGCATTGATGCACATTTAACCCTTAATGAATGGCATGATGCAGTGATTCACTTTAACCCTTTATTGGTGGCATGATGGATTGATTCACATTAAGCCATTATGAATGGCATGATGCAGTGATGAACATTTTACCCTTTATTGGTGGCATGATGCATTGATGCACATTTAACCCTTTATGAATGGCATGATGCATTGATACAGTTAACTCTTTATGAATGGCATGATGCATTGATGCACATTTAACCCTTTATGAATGGCATGATGCATTGATTCACTTAAAGCCTTTATGAATGGCATGTAGCATTGATGCAGTTAACCCTTTATGGATAGCATGATGCATTGATGCACAATTAACCCTTTATGGATAGCATGATGCATTGATGCACAGTTAACCCTTTATGGATAGCATGATGCATTGATGCACATTTAACCCTTTATGAATGGCAGGATGCATTGATTCACTTTAACCCTTTATGAATGGCATGATGCATTGATGCACAGTTGACCCTTTATGAATGGCATGATGCATTGATGTACATTTAACCCTTTATGAATGGTATGATGCATTGATGCACATTTAACCCTTTATGAATGGCATGATGCATTGATTCACTTTAAGCCTTTATGAATGGCATGTAGCATTGATGCACAGTTAACCCTTTATGGATAGCATGATGCATTGATGCACAATTAACCCTTTATGGATAGCATGATGCATTGATGCACAATTAACCCTTCATGGATAGCATGATGCATTGATGCACATTAACCCTTTATGAATGGCATGATGCATTGATTCACTTTAACCCTTTATGAATGACATGATGCATTGATTCACATTAAGCCTTTATGAATGGCATGTAGCATTGATGCACAGTTAACCCTTTATGGATAGCATGATGCATGGATGCACAATTAACCCTTTATGGATAGCATGATGCATTGATGCACAGTTAACCCTTTATGGATAGCATGATGCATTGATGCACAGTTAACCCTTTATGGATGTTACAAAGCATTGATGCACATTTAACCCTTCATGGATAACATGATGCATTGATGCACTTTAACCCTTTATGAATGGCATGATCTATTGATGCACTTTAACCCTTTATGGGTGGCATGATACATTGATACACAGTTAACCCTTTATGAATGGCATGATGCATTGATGCACATTTAACCCTTCATGGATAACCTGATGCATTGATGCACTTAACCCTTTATGGATGACATGATGCATTGATACACAGTTAACCCCTTAGGGATAGCATGATGCATTGATGCACAGTCAACCCTTTATTGATAGACAAGGCATTGATGTGCAGTTAACCCTTTTATGGATGTCATGATGCATTGTCAGCAAATATGTCAGTAATAATGCACTATCTGTCAGCAATTAGTCAATTTATGTTAGTAATTACTCACTTTTTGTCAGTAATTAGTCCAAATATGTCAGTAATAATGCACTATTTGTCAGCAATTAGTCAATTTATGTTTGCAATTACTCACTTTTTGTCAGTAATTACTCACTTTTTGTCAGTAATTAGTCCAAATATGTCAGTAATAATGCACTATTTGTCAGCAATTAGTCAATATATGTGACATGTACTGGGAAAGGGGTCTTATTGCCCCCTGCACTAAGACCCCTTTTCGCAGATCGTGTCACATTTGTTAGTTATTACTCACTATTTGTCAAAATATATCAGTAATAATGCACTATTTGTCAGCAATTAGTCAACACATGTTAGTAATTGCTCATTATTGGTCAGCAGTTCATCAACATATGTCAGTAATCACTCACTATTTGTCAATATCTGATTGAATATTGAAAATTGAATTGAAAATAGCATTGAAAATTGCATTAAAAACTCGGGTCTTTTAGGTCTTAGACCTAACCTGCTCCATCTTCAGTCTATGGATCGCCCTCTCCACATTTTTGGAAATGCAATTTTTCTTTTCTTTTAAAAAAATCTTGTCTACGGATTTCGCTCGCTTCAGAATCTACAAGTTTTCTCTTTGCGATGTTTGGCAAAATTAAAAGATTTTGTTCGCTCGCCTCAATTTCCCAGCAAGGAATCCATTGGACGCCAAAAAATTCTTAAGAAAAAAAAAAAGAATTTGTGTGCTCGCACCATTTTTTCAAAACCAAAATCCGTAGACCAACTTATTTTTTTGGTGTGGCCTTATGTGAACACATTTCACCTCATATTTCTCTTATCAAAATCACTTAGTTTATGAAATGGATTACAATCTCTTGGTGCTACAAAATAAATAACATGAAACGGTGTTGTCATGTTATTTTGATTGGCAATTTCCTTCTATAGTTTTATCTGAACGGCTGAAGAGTCGAGTCAGGGGCGTTGGGGGCCTATATGTGGCACAAGTTGTGTTGTTGTGGCTGTTAAGTCTTAACAGGCAGGCTGTACAGTATTATGCAATATATGGCGACCTTCACTTACTGGCTCACATGTAGACAGTGCTTATGAATATTCAATAGGCTAGAGCACAGTGTGCATACTAATGGGCAGGCTATGTAAAGTAAATGGCACCTTGACCCATTGTTTAAGTAATGGTAACTCTGCCAAAGGCTTAACTGTACCCCACCTTGATTTTTGTCACCCTTTCTGGCACAGTTTCTGACTTAGTTTCGTAGGTGTATCCTAATCCTTAATGCACAACTAAATAAAATAATCTTTAGTCTAAAGCTTGTTTGTTGAAATTTCCATAACCATGTCAATTTTGTGTGTTATTTCAGACCTGGAACCTGCAAACACTGAGCCATGTAACCCTCCATGTGACTGTCGTGTGTCGCACTGGTCCTCATGGGGACCATGCTCTGTATCATGTCGTGGTAACCATGGTAACCCACCTGGTTACCAGGTACGAACCCGCTCGATGCACCACCTGGAGGCACACGGAGGTATGCCGTGTCCCAGACTGAGGGAAACGCGCTACTGCAGGGATTCGGGGTTACCCCAATGTCCCATGTGAGTAATCCAATTATGCTTCTTTTTCCTAGTGTATAGCTGTAGCGCATGTTAACCATGTAAGTCAAAGAAGATTTTACAGTGAACTCATGTAATTGTTATTATGCCTTTTATATTCAAGGTCAAGATCTCAGAAAGAGCCCTCTCTAATGGAGTGTAAGGCATTTTTAAGTAGAAGTGTTCTGAGAGTTGGATTAGGGTAATTTAGGTATGCTAAATTCAGATGCCAGATGACATTTGATATTTTCAATTTTTACCCCCGAAATTGCAAAAACAAATGGCTGCCATTTTTTGCCTTAAAATTATGAAATATGAGCAGATGTAAGGTAATGTACACTGCTGCAATTGGTGATATAAGCCTGAAAATGAATATATTGAGTCCTCAGAGGTCACTTAACATGTCTGTGTTATTAGACCTTTGATATCCAAGATGGCTGCCATTTCTTCAAGGCTGCCTAAATAAGAAGTCAAAACTTGGTTCTTGGATAGAAATGGATGAAGTTCTTCAACTTCTTGAGCCTAGAGTCAATTTCTATGTTTCAAAGCCTGCTGAGGCTGATTATGTAGCTAAAGTTCACCTTAGATCAGTTCAAAAGTGTGCAATTAGGCGTTTGACATATATTTGACTAGATCTGAAATTGTGATTTTGTCATAGGTTTGTCATGTGCTAATTCTTTTCTGATGCTTTAGAATTGATATGATAGATCCTTCTCAGATTTCATGTGACATTTGAAAATTCAAGGTGACAGCTGTTTTTCAAGATGGCAGCCAATTTCCAAAATGGCTGCCTAAATACACCACCCTCTAAAGATGTTTGATAGAACTTGATGACATAGACCTGTAACACATTTCTCAGGTGCACCTGAGCAAGCCAGGGATCTTGTATGTGTGAATGGGGCAATGGCTATCTGGATTGTTTTTTTACACATATAAGTGCTCCCCCTTGACTCAGGTAATTTACTGTAAATAGAACTATGCAGATCCCTTATTGGTCCATCTGTTTCTTTTATTTCTTAACCTACCAAAGTGAATTTGACTATTGGCTATAATGCTTAAGAATACTTTTCTATAGTATATGCCTAATTGGTTTGTTATTAAAATTTACAAATACTCCTCTATGGAGGGATAGACACAAACACTCACTTAGAAGCCAATGGCCTATAATTCTAGGTCTGGATATGAGATTTTTTTCTGAAAGTCCTATCAAAAAGGTAAGTTTGGCTCATAGCTTTCTTAGATAGATGTAGTTCATATTTAGGACTGTGGGCACAAGTGGTCAAAGTCCCAAAATCTTAGTGTCTACTCATGTTTATGGAAGAGAATGTCCCACTACATCATCAATCTCAGTGTTAATTTCCATATGCGGTGGTTTGTTGGCTGATTTGGGACTTTAGAGCTGGAATCATTCAAGTGTAACGGGTTCTTTCTCCTCTACTCTATTCGACAAACAAGTCAACAAGAAGAGGATTCGGGTGTATGCGAACAGGTTTTTATTACAGTTCGGATGACACAGACACGGCTACCCGGAGGTAGCTCGGATAGTTCGTAACAGATGCCGGATTCTCTATTCAGGTTTAGAGAGCTTCGTACAGCGGTGGTCTCACTATCTCTGATGCGGCGACTGAGCCCTGTCCTCCTCTTATAGGTAAGGACAGTGGCGCCACCCCGTGCCTCTTTCACACCACCCGAACAGATGCTGCCACCTATCCGGGAAGTGGAGGGAAAACCCGGGTGGCTGACTCACCCACCGCGCCAAAGGACCATAATGTAACATATATATATATGTATACCTCTACACAAGTATTCATCATTGGCCCAGGTCCTCCCGGGTCATTTGCGGTGCCTTTTCAGCAAAAAACTTTCAGATCAGATGGTTGGTTTAAAGCAGGAAGAGTGAGTAGAAACGTTCAGTTTTATCAACTTTTTTTTTCATATATGGAAAGCTTGGTATATAAAGTGTATGTGTACACAATTCCCAGAAAATTTGTACTTTTCATACAGAAAAATTAAATTGTATTGACAGCTAAACATTTGAGTTGTGCTAGCTACAAAACAGGTTCCATAGGCTAACATTGTGCAGTAGATTTTGGCGATAGAAGTAACACATTGGGTCCTATGGGAATTGTCAAATTAAGACGCTTTTTTCAGCAGGTTAATCCGCGTGGTCTGAGCTGTAGTGATAAGGACCGCGGTAGACGCTACAACAAAACAGATAAACGAAGGTTACTTGAAGTAAACGGTCTCCATTCTTTAAGAAGGCTCATTAGGAGACCGCCATAAGACCGTTCATAGATATGTATGTAAAGTGTAAGGAAAAGAGCTTTTCATCGGAAGGTTTCAAAGGCAACCGGTTATATGGTCTTGTACCAATCTATCGCATCAGCTTCCCCGAAAAGGTCTTCGTACAAGTTGCAAAAGGGCGTGTCATGTCTTGCGGAGTCAAAGATGACCGGTTATATAGTTGTTTCGCTGCTGTACAGGTGGCGTGACATGTGTGTCTATGTGACTTATGGCAGTCCTATTTTCATAACTGTGTAAGAGCAACTCTGAACAGTACTATAGATTTGTTCAACTTTTAGCCAAAAAGAAGGATTACACATGTTTGATCTAACTGTCGTGCAAGTTCCACTTGGAATACTTTCGAAGGATCTTTTAACGTTCAGCAGAAAGGACCGATCATGTGTGTCTCAGCCAACCGTCGGACCACCTCACTTGAACGGTTGCAGTTAAACGTACAAGGCAGACACAGCCGACTGATCACTACAGGAGTCGTATATAAGGACATCGTTGGACGGAACATTTACCTTACTCGCTTCAAAAAGTCAATTCAAGGTATTTAGTGTTCCACACTCGTTCTGTCTAACAAAAATATCTGATAATCGTTGAGTGAACAACCTGTTGTCTGTTGTAAACTTGATGTCTTTTCCTTTGTCTAAAGTGGGTTCTCACAGTTCAATGATCGGTGTCAGGCCATCTATGAGCGGATATTGTGTCTGGATTTAGGTCAGCTGTTGTCATATGTAAGTTTCTGTCTTCAGGTCGCAATCTTGTGTTCTGATGTATACGGTGATCAGATTCTGAATAGGAAGACTATCGATTGGTGTTCTTCTGTTCAGGTTCAATGTTTGGTAGAGTTAATATCTAATTAGCGCAGCGACTCTAAGTCCTACTAGTGAGACTTGTAGACTAGTCAATGGTTCAGAGTCGCCACGGTGTAAGGGATAGGGGAGCCCTGATTTCTATTTTCGGTCACTGTTCTTCTCCTATGGACTATTTTGGCACAATATTGAGGCATTGTTATCAGCATAAGTATGTACTAATGGTAGATAACTTGTTTTTGTGATATATGTTTAGTTTGGGTTTTATGATTAGATTAGACATTTCAGCTCCTGGAGCTCTATGGAAGATTAGCATAAGACAAAATTAAGATTCACCAATACATCTCTGTAGGCTTTATCTGATAATTCTCTGGTCTGAAATTGCTGTATATATGTACTAAAGGTTTCATCTCACGGGGTTATGGTACATTTGGATCATATATTCTGTATTTGAAGAAGATATTTACTGTTTAGAATCTCTATAAATCTCTATGGAGAGACAAATGCTAAACTTGGTGTACCCTGTCTACAGAGGGAATGGGGTTACCAGTTTGGTAGGGAAGGGGTTGTGACCATCTGTATGCTGTTGGGGTTGGTAAGACTGCCACACACAACCCTAGTCATTCTGGGGTCCTTGGTGCATATGGTTCTGGGTCATTGAACATGCCCACCTCTACCATTTGTAGTGGTCATCTATGGGCAGGCAGAACTTCTCGGTAGTAGACCTAGTAGTACAAGGCAGCACAAGAGTTACAGGGTGAGCCAGATGGTACAACCTTTAATTGCCTTTGAAGTTAGCTTTCCTATTATTCTATCACTAGACACAAGATTACAAGTTGCCGCGCTATGTCTCACAGGTCTATTCTCTACTATTCTATTAAAATCTACAACACTACGGTTTTATTGACATTCTGTGGTCATAGGAACACTGGCATTATTTATTTGATGTCTTTTGTTACATGAACAATTTTGGTTACAGTCTATCTGCTGCAAATCTTTTTCCTGTTTTCGTGAGCAATTTTGTTGGAATCTGGGTTTCTATCAAGAAGAAGAAGGTTCTTTGATCTTTATGTGGGACATTTTGTTGGAGCTTTGGTTGTTGTTGAGCTGAAGAAGGTCCATTCGTCATCACATGGGAAACTTTTATGTGTTATGATTTTCTAACTTTAATCCAATATTTTAATTACAATTCTGAAGGTTGTTTCTCTTTTATTTTATTTTGAATTCTGTCAGTCAGACGAGTCTCATTTCAACAAATTCAAGTAGACGTTCAATAGTCAACTTAATTTTCAGAAAGAGCCTATATCAGACACATTTCTGACAGGAAAGTACGGTTCTCTTTGAGCTTCGTATATATATCAGTTCTATAAAATAGTATTGTCCTCATATGTAGACAAATTGTTTTTCTGTTTCTCTCAAGATTAACAAGTCAACTATCAGTTGAAGATTCTTTCAAAGAACATTGTACATTGTTCACAGTTGTCAGTTAAATACATAAAACGAAGAGAACTCTCAGTGAAATTTTCTGTTCTTTCTACCCATGCTTGGCTATCTGCTCTAATAAGAAATTGTTGACTTATTCGACACAAAATTTCTATAGTGTGGAAAAAACAATACATTGTCGAGATGGCTTTCAATATGAAGCTTGTTGCTCAAAGTAGCTGGTCTCAAGGTCATAGACGTTATGGCTTTAATGTTGGGAAACAATGTGTTGCCATGTCCTTGACTTTTGTTTCTTCTCTGACACTTTCAATGTCAAAGATATTTGTACAGGACATATGAACAAAATATTGAATATTGGCGATGAAATTTACGGGAAAATTTCAAACCATGCTCATGGCGTCAGAAATACCTTCAGAAATAATATGGCGAGATCTCAAATACAAATTTGCTATTGGTATGGAGAAAGCTGGCAATATCAAAAGTGACATCAATGAGATTCTTGTAGACATAGATATGTCTTTCAGTTTGCAACCTTGTCTGTTCTTCATTACTCGTAGAACTTGTGTCATGTTGAAAAAAACATCAAGAGAAATACTATATCTTTGATTCACACTCGTGACAATCATGGAATGCCACATGCTGATGGTGTAGCATGCTGACTTGTTTGCAATGACAGTTTTACACTTGTACATCATTTACATCATTTGTTCAAAAGTGGACCTGTAGATCAATGTGAAGTCATTCCGCTTCAGATGAGGAAGTATATCTCTCCTGCTTATCAAAACAATCCAGTTTTGAACTTTAATGTACCTCTCAGTCAAGAACATTTTTTAGTTGAAAGTAAAAGGTTTTCAAATCCACAGAAAGACAATTTCTCATCGCCATCTGTGAAATCTTCAGCTTTTACTTCTGCAAAAGAAAAGCCAGTCAGTCCCAAAGTCTCAACAAGCTGAAAATATAAGTCATTTTCGAACCATTCACTCTGGGATGAAAAAAAAAATGTTCAGAACATATGACTTCAGATGATGGTTTCGAACAGTGGTCATACCCTGTTCGGGGTATTGGTACTTAGGGCCTCCCACCTGTGTGACCCAGTGTCCTACCTGTCACCTCACTCTCCACTCACCTGCACAGGCAGGCCCACACAGTCATTCAGTCAGCTCACCGGTCAGAGACAGTTCAGTTCAGTTCAGTTCTGTATTTTTTCTGTAGATTTTCTGCCTGCTGGAGTCATGGTGGTATGTGACTCATGTAATCATGAATACCATGGTAACAAGAAGGCGTGTCCGGAGTGCACATGCCCAAACCCACGCTGGAAGTCAGGGGACCAGATGGTTGGACACGGGACAACCGGGACCACAGACGGGGCCACCGGGTCTACAGACCGGGACCACAGACAGCCGGGACTACGGACCGGACAGCCGGGGAGAGTGACCGGGAGGAAGGCTCCCTGAAAGAGGAGCCAGACAGCGACTTATTGCAGCAAATCGAGCTAGAGAGGGCCAGGAAGGCCAGCATTGAAAGACTTTCTAAGCGTAAGGAGTTAGAACTAGAATTAGCCAGTCTGCGGGCTGATAATAATCGTTCTGTCCGTCAATTGAAAGATGGAATACGAGCATGACAAGGGGCTATGTGTGCGTTCGACCCCCAAGTTTAATCTCTTACCGCGGGTTCTACAGGTATGGATCCTTCAGAGTGCAATACAGTGGGCTATGAAAGTCGGAACTCGAACGCACCAGACAAAAAAGATGGCCGTGCAGGACTTCCTGTCCAGGCTGCTGTATCAGATTACCAGAGTTTTCTATCAAAATACGATGAATTTAATCCGTCCGGGGATAAATTTGTTCTTGATTCGGTTAGATATCGGTCTGTCAGAGGTAATCCTGCTGTAATTGAACCTCCTGGTGATGTGTATGATAAGATATACAAGTCGCTCTCCCATGCAGACAAGCCGGGTACCCAGTACAATCAACCCCGAGCCCCAGGGGAATCAACCGGTCCCACCACAGCACTTGGGGGAGGTAGCAGGGCCTACTAGTCTACCTGGTAGTGTCAGTGCACCTTCAGGTTCTGTGCAGCAACCCCTTTTGGACATTTCTTACTCTGCTTACTTGAAGTGGGTTCAACAACAACAACAATCACACAGGACCCAGGGGGGACTGTTACCTGACCTGCCTCCTGTAGCAACCCATTCACCTTCCCAGCAACAACAGTCAGTTCAGCCTCTGGCAGGGGGGGCACATCCCTTACATCATGTCATCACAGCTCAGCAGCAGCAACTTCAGGCGCTGCAACAACTACAGCTTCAGTATCAGACCCGTCCCGCAGGCAATATCGGTGTTACCAATCAGCACCCCCGGGGCAACCCGGCCCCTCTGTTCTCTGCGGAAGTAAGATCTCCATACCTACAAACCCTTCAATCAGGCTTGTCATCGGCAGGCCTGACAGCATCATCACTAGGTCTTATCGACAGAAACCTGAACAGTTTATTCTCAAATCAGGGGGGTGTTTCAGGTATTGATGACCCATTTCTCAAAAATATGAGAAATATGACTTCAGATGATATTGAGTTCATTAGACAACGAAAACCAGAGGCTACATCAGCTATTTTAACAAAGAAAAAGGTTTTGTTGGAAGTAAATGGTGAAATATTGAACACAAAAGAAGATGACACTTACACTTCTTTTTTACCCTCTACTTCTAAGTCAGAAAAGAAGGTTAAAAAGGCTTTTAACAAGTGTAAAGGTCATGCTGATAGTAAGCCTGATAGACCATTTAAACAAAATAAGTCAACTTTGTCTTTTCCTGATGAACATATAACCCATTCAACTGCATCATATGTCAGTCCTAAAATGGTTGTTACAGAAAAAGGTAGCATGAAACAAACACCATCAAAAACAGTGAAATCATCTTTTGAATCCAAATCACATTCTCTTCCTGCTATGTCTAAGTCTCAAACTTCTCCTTTGTCTCCTTCAAGTTCTACTGAAATAACTGTTCAAGTTGATAGTCCTAAAATGACATCAGGCAAATGTGAGCCACAAAATTCAAAGCTCAGACAGAAAATATCTCGTTTGGAAAAAATAAGTTCTACCAGTAGACATTTGAAAGTACCTTCTACTACACAAACAAATAAAACATCAAGTTCTTCAATGCATTCCAGCTCAGCTGTCCAGGAAAAAAAGCTAAATTAAACTTGTTAAAGAAACAAACGCGCTCTCTTCAAAACAAACGAGCTTATTCAAATAAAAAAAAAAAGGTTTCACAGGAAATGATAAAGCAGAAAATGGAAATGACTTTACAGAAGTTTAAATACTTAAGAACTAAAAGAAATCAATGATATCATCAGAATGTGTCATCAAAACATAATGCATCCAGTCAGATGGACAATGAAAGTAGTTCAGAATGTGAACATAAATCACAATCAGACATTAACATATATGATATTTCTTCTAAACCATTTCAAACAAAACAAAATGAAAAATCAAAATACTCAAAGAAAATTAATTTGTCTCCACCAGTTGAAGATATCATGGATTTCCCAAATAAGCAAAATCTTGACTATAATCAGAAAACTCATGTAGAAAAGAAAAATATAGTTAAAGGATTAGTTAGAACAGAAAGAGAAAATGATATACCTGAAAATGATTGCATTTCCCAAAGAAGAATGTCAAATCAGTCACAGGAGGATATATGTTCAACAAAAGTAGACAATTTCACAAATATACCTTCAAATTTATGTTATAATCAAATAACAGATTCAGAGAGAGAAGAAGCACTTTTATTGCTTGTTGGATTAGATGAAAATGAATTTGAAAAAGATATATCAATTCCTGAAGATCATGAACAAAATCCTAAAAATGTGGTTGAAAACAAAACCTTTATCATTCAAAATCTCAACTCTGAAATCAAACTACTTCAAAGAAAACAAATATCGAATGAAACAAAGGGTGCGACCAGACATTAAAATCCCGGACATATATAAAGATGATTTTGATAATGAAACTTCAATAATACAAAAAGATATTTCTCAGATATGTGTAGATATTAGAATTGATTCTATTTGTCAATTTTGTTCTTGTGTTTTCCCTTCTGATCATATGTCTGTATTGGATGAAACAATTTTTGCTGATGAGATCAATCCTCACATCCCAAAAGATGAATATCTTGCCCGGCAAAATGTGCAAATTATTTAGAACAAGGTGAAAGTCCTCAAATGTCATATAAAAGAGGCATATTTTTCCCTGAGAAACCTGAAGTTTTAGATATAACTCCTGATGAAGAACGCCTTATAGCACCAAGAATAGTTTTCATGAAAGTAAGGTCTCTTTGCCAGGAGGTCAGTCACAAACTTATTCAAATTGTATAAATGTTATATCTGAAATTGAACAAACTATTCATGCTTTACCACGAAATTTGCAAGAAAATGGATTTGTAGACGTTCACTTGAAATGGAAAATGAGCTTTAAACATGCACATCGAATCATGAAAATTCGATCAATTAAAGTCTTAGAAGCTTTGAAATGGTTCCTTGAAAATAGTATTATTTATCAACAAGAGAATTTGAAAATAGATGAAACATGGCTCAGTAGAACTATCTTATATCTAAAGCATGAAGAAGAAATGAAAGCTAAAATTCAAGTTGAAAGTGACACTATAGAACAGCTATGGTTACAACAAGAAGAAGAAAAGCATGAAAAAACTTGTTCAACAAGAAACTATAAAAGAAAGAAATGAAAGGCTTTTTCAAGAGAAAAAACTAGAAGCAGACAAAAACTTTGATGAGATCAAAGATGAAGAAAAACTATCTAGTTTAGATGAAGATGATATTGCAGAAGAAATAAAAGATAATCGATGTCTTCACATAGCTCCTGGAGTAGGTTCTAAAGCAAATTATCTCTCATACGATACTTCTGTTTTAGATAAATGTCATCCAACAACTTATATTGGTCAACCTTTTAAAGATAAATTTAAAGGCATATCTAATATAAAAAGAATTCGTTGGGAGCTGACTAATTATGATAAAAGAGTGGCTAGCAACCCAGAACATGTTTAGCTTCTACACAAAACTTATGAACAAGATTTTACCCTTTCAGCTTCTAATTTTGCTATGCGCAATATCATTCAAAATGATAAGTATAAAGTGAAAGATGTTGGCACACGTGAGAAACGATGAAAACTACAAAGCAATAAAGATGGGTTTTATTATCATCGGAAACTACGAAAAAGTCCTCAATACCTTGAACAACAAAATAAAAAATTTATTTATATGATTCGACAAATAGGATTACCAACTTTCTTCATTTCACTAAGTGCTGCTGATTATCAGTGGACCACTCTCATTCAATCACTTCACAAAAACATTCATCATGTTAATTAAAGTGCAAAAGAAGCTGATAATCTGTCATTTGAACAGAAAAGTGAACTGATGCGACAAGATCCAGTTACTTGTGCTAGATTTTTCGATCAAAGGATGAGATCTTATATTCTCCTTTGGAACCTCGGAAAAGTCACTAATCATTATTATAGAATAGAATTTCAGCATCGTGGTGCACCACATGTACACATGCTTATATTTTGTCTAGATGCTGCTAAACATGAAGGAGGTCAAGGAGCAGGCATTCAAACCCGAATTCTGCTCATGGAGGAGTGGCAACCTCATGACGTACTTCGCCGTGAACTACTCACCCACCAAGTTCGGGATGCCCACGGAGGTGCACCTGAAGGTGAAGAAGTGGCGGGGCGACGACAAACGGGAGAAGGGAAAAGCCCGTTCGAAGGGAACTAATGGAGGTTCGGCTACGGCCACCAGTGCCTCCAAAAGGACCCGCGCGGACCGATCCGTAAGCCCATCGGGCAACAAGGATCAGCCAAGACCAGCTAACCCAGCTGATCGTCGCCAGTCGGGACAACAAGTCTCTGCTTTGGACATGCCTGGCAACCAGACCCATCGGGTGGCCAGCCAGGCATCTAGCTGGCAGTCCGGATGACTGGAGCACCTTCTTCGGTGCCCCATCCGGACACAGTGCATAGTGGGCCGGAGAAGGATCTTCCGGCAAGCGCCCCACTTACAGTGAATACGCGGCGAAGTTCCCTGCAATGGGACCAGCGGGACCCGAATCACAGGTCCTAACCCCCTTGGGCCGAGCCAAAGCTGAGTCCACCCGAGCCCCCCCAAGCTACGGCCGAGGCCGAGGAGGCACAACTGTTGAGGGTCCCCAAGTCCCTCCAGCAGGCGCTTCGCCTCTTACTGTGCAGGCCCCTGCACCTCCGCCGGCTATCGTCCCACCCGCGGCCCCTTGGGTCCCCGTGATGGGATTGATAGCGAGTACCCTGTCAGTTCTTCAGGATCCGGATACGTTCGTCGATCATAGAGACGTTCATACTGCCGATATCCAGAACGACCTGATGGCAGAATGGCAGTCGTTTCACCGCCAAAGGTCTGTCGACTACTGGCGGACGATGACTGAAGCCACCTTCAATCTGGTGTATGAAATCCAGAAGAGGGAGGAAGACCGGATTAAGGAGCAGGAAAAGAAGAATGTCGAGGAGGCTCTTCAGTCCTGCCGGAGACAGCAGAGGGAAGCTGAAAAGCTTAAGGAGTTCCACCGCACTGAGAACGCTGGGTACATCCAGAAGTACAAGGAGGCTGACCTTAAGTTTTTCCTCTGCTTCGGCAAGCACCTGGATGAATGGGACGGCTCCGCGTCGTCCCTGTCCATCCCTTCGGGTGCCCCAGCCGAGGCAGCGACTGATAGTCTCTCTGAGGGTATGGGTGCTCTGAGCTTGCTCAGTGACACGAGCACCGAAGCCCCTAGGCTGTTGACCACGAGCAGCAGCAGCAGCTCGGCTCCCTCTACCAACCTGGAGCCAGCTGAGAAGATGGACACTGATCCCGAGGATCTGTAAGTGTCCATCTGCCGGTGCCAATTTGTACCCGAGGGTAAAAGCATATATAATGCCAGAGGGTTAAATCCTCGAATTGGACCCGACGGACTGGAACTAAACCGTGCAGCCAAGATGGACGCTACCCGAAGTACCAAATGAATTACCAACTACACCAAACCGGGGCTCCATCTTCCCATCTTCATCAGGGCACATCATAACAGCAACGTGGCTTGCCACCACCCGTTTGTCGCCGGATGGAGCTGCAGAAACCAGTTGTTCCAGATTCGCCGGAAGTCCATATATTGTAAGGGTGATCCTGCTACCCTGGTAGGACACCTCTTTATTTAATATCATATTTTGTATAATTTATTTTTCTATAGAAAATTTATTTTTGTAAAAATCGAACAAAATTTTTCTTCTGGTTACCTAGCCTCTCGGGTCATGTTCTTTCTACTGTAAATATTACTACTGTTGTATCACTCCATGTAAATCCACTATTTTAAATACGTCATTAACTATAATAACTCTGTAACACTGTTACATATTCATATACCACCATAGGTCGATGGTGCATAAGGCGCCACTTCCTATTTTTGTTATTATATAGTTACTTCGGGTTATATGCGACGATGCCTACTATTATGTACATACTATTTATAATGCCCCTTTAATGTTAAATATTCTATACGAACATTATTGTTATAGACTTACCTATGTAAATATTGTTATATAACTTTAACAATAGGTAGTTTTTAACACCAACCCTAGGTAAAGTCTAGGGGGGGATGGTGTAGGGGCCGGCATCGTTGTATATATATTAGTGCGGTTCATCCGAGAGACGTGCTCGTGTGGTACTTGTTCCTTCTATGCCAACCAGGTGTCGCTTTGCGATACCCGTTTGGTACAAGAGGGGGCAGCACCATGCCTCGCGTCCAGCGCAAGTGGATAGGTGTCGGACACGCTATTTGCGCTTGTGTCAGCTTTATTACCTGTGCTTGCCCACTCCCAGCTACCTCCTCCTTTGCATATTTGGCTATAAAACTTACACCCTGTCCGACCGCCAGATCTTCCGGCGTCCAGCTTCTACTAAGAAGCCGGATGATCCGCAGAAGGGGACTGGACCTAGTCCAGTCAAGACGTATGTCAGGAACTGGGAGTACTTGAATAAAGGCCTACCCGTGCGGTAGGGGTCATCTGGGGCTTTGCCCAACCCGAATCTCTCGTGTTGTGTTGGTGCCTTTAGTGATAAGCGAGCCAACGAGCCACCCAACATTTAAGTTAATACGAACCATTACAGTACTTAGTCACTATATAACAACAATTAGTCAATATATGTCAGTAATTGCTCACTATTTGTAAGCAATTAGTCAATATTTGTCAGTAATTTCTCACTATTTGTCAGCAAACAGTCAATATATGCCATTACTTAGTAACTATATATCAATACTTAGTCACTTTATATCAGTAATTGCTCACAATTTGTCAGAAATTAGTCAATATATAATAGTAATTACTCACTAGCAATTGGTCAATATATGTTAGTAATTGCTCACTATTTGTCAGCAATTAGTCAATATATAATAGTAATTACTCACTATTTGTCAGCAATTAGTCAGGATATGTCAGTACTTAGTCACTATATATTAGAAATTGCTCACAATTTGTCAGAAATTAGTCAATATACATCAGTAATTACTCACTCTTTTATCAGCAATTAGTCAATAGATGTCAGTAATTACTCACTATTTATCAGAAATTAGTCAATATATATCAGTAATTACTCACTATTCGTCAGCAATTAGTCAGGATATGTCAGTACTTAGTCACTATATATTAGAAATTGCTCACAATTTGTCAGAAATTAGTCAATATACATCAGTAATTACTCACTCTTTTATCAGCAATTAGTCAATAGATGTCAGTAATTACTCACTATTTATCAGAAATTAGTCAATATATATCAGTAATTACTCACTATTCGTCAGCAATTAGTCTATATATGGTCAATTGCACTGAGATGGGGACAACCCCATTTTTCACCATGGGAAGGGGGTAAATGTGACTAAAGATTGAGCGTTTTGGATATTTTTCATTTCCATTAGGTGGGTAAGGTCAGGATCTTGCTTGGAAACTATGGTTTTGGCCATGTATCATTAATATTTAAAGCAGCAGACTACAAAATATAAACTTTTTATGGGGTATTTAAATGTTTTTCCATAGTGCTCCCACTGATATGGGGCAAAGTAAAGAGAAAATGCATTGGAAATGTATAAATTTTTTATATTTCCACTAGCCCCCAATATTTAGCATTATATATAATCAATTCAAGAACTATTCCCCTTATCTGCCTGGAGTTATTGCTAAAAACCTTGTGGTGTAGGTTAAGTGGAACCATACCTGCCTCATTCTTTAATACATGATAGTGGGGAGAAATAAATCACATTTATCAAATGCCTCAGTATTGCCATATTTGAAATTGCAACGTTATTTGGTGTAGTTTTAGAGGAACCATATGTGCCACATAGAGTGATTCCTCCAGTGCATAGTTATGGGATTTCCTAAAGATGCATTGTCATAAAGATTGACCACTTATGCACCAATCTACATGTAAATATTACAGTTTTTCCATGTCAGGAACCGTACGTGCCACAATATGTATTATGCCTAAAATATCACGAATTAAGAAGTTTTGTTGTTATTACAGATTGCTATTATAAAAGGACAATGCCCAGCATCATGCAAAAATGATATCATATGAATCTGTTCACTTGATGGTGGAAAAATTAACTCCCCAAAAATGAGCCTATTTGGACCAGAATCCCCTGGGAACTGATGCTAAATAATGCAATTTTTTATATTAGTGTTCCCAATTTTCAGCGAAGTGCCTCAGTGCTCCAGTATTTTAGACACACAATTTCAAAACAATCCAAGCATTTTAATTTTTACCACTTAGTGAGCCCTGTGTGACCCCAACTCCATGCAATGTCCATATTTTATTTCGCTTAATTTAACTGTAAAAACTTACTGTTCTTCCCTACACTGTAAGAAATGTGTGTTGAAATTACACTGCCCCTCCCTACACTGTAAAAATGTGTGTTGAAATTACACTGCCCCTCCCTACACTGTAAAAACATGTGTTGAACTTACTGTCCCTCCATACACTGTAAAAATGTGTGTTTGAATTACACTGCCCCTCTCTACACTGTGAAAACATGTGTGTTTGAATTACACTGCCCCTCCCTACACTGTAAAGAATGTGTGTTGAAATTATACTGCCCCTCCCTACACTGTAAAAACATGTGTTGAACTTACTCTCCCTCCCTAGACTGTGAAAATTGTTTGCTGAAATTACACTGCCCCTCCCTACACTGTAAAAAATGTGTGTTGAAACATGTGTCATTTGACTTGAAATTGGGGCCGGTTCTTTAGGACTGAGTCCTTCACCTGTGACATTTCATGAATTCTAAGGAATCAATAGCCAGGATAGTCCATCCTTGTTCGTAAAGCCGCGTGTGATTGAAATAGATCTCTACTAAGTCTAGTGGTGTATCAATTATGACTAGAAATACAGTGAGAGAACTGGTGGCCAATACCAATATATTGTGATTTGTCCTGTCTCTGGATGGAATACAGAGTAGTAAGAGGGCTGTTCGTATGATGCATTGGCATTGACCCTGTATACATTGGTTGGAATATTACACGTGGACAAAGCAACACAGTGCTCAGATCATGAAAGCCAGATTTTTTCACAATGAAAAATGCTTAATAGCGTTCTAAGAACTTTTAATGGAATCAATGCAGGGAGCAAACGTAGGTTTTTATTTGTAAAGTCTACTGAAATCTTATTTATTTATATTTTCTCATCCTGAAAAATTACGGGTTTTGCATTTAATATGTATGTATATTGTGCATTCGAAAATTGAGGCTCGATACGTTGATTTTCTCAGAAAGACCACATAAGAGGATGCCTTAAAGAAACATTTAGTCTGAAAATTTAGAAAGAAATGTACTTGACTTGAATAAGTGCAACCATTTCTCAATGTAAGTGAATTGTAACAACGATGCATTTCCTTTTTGTATTCATATTTCATATCGTTCACAAATAGCTTGAGCTAAATTCGACATGATCAGATGACATATTTATTTCCAATATGATATACAAGTTAATATGAATTTGAAAATATACAATTAAATTCAAAGACACTTTCTTTTTTCAAGGCAATTAGGAAGATATCTTTGAATAAACGTTACTGGGCAAAAAAAAAATGTTAAGAAAAGAAGATAATATGGTATAATTTCTATTTGCTTGCAGTTTCATTTGGCACCTTGCTGCCTGGGGAGAATGTAATGTTCGAGCTAACCCTGACGCCTGCGGCTCGGGCCTACGGCAACGTGAGATCAAATGTACACGTCAGGGTGACGTCACAATGACACCTGTAGACGACACCTTCTGTATGCAAGGTAGGTGTTAATACTCTTGGACATGACAATGTTTTATCGTTCTTTAAGCATTATGGTAATGTCAAGGAAGAATCTTACTGAATTTTATATGAGAGCACTTTAGGACTCTTGTAATTGCAGCCATATGTGATTCGAGTAAAACACCCCTGCCCTGAGGCAAGTTTCCCCCAGCTTACTATAGCCTTACTGTAGCCTCGTGGCAGTGCGGATGTTGCATGACTTCACTCTGTAAAGGCTGGCTGCAGTGGGGATAGAGCGGATATTAATGCACCAAGTCTGTGAGCACAGACACCCCCCCCCCACACACACACACCCACACCCACACAAACACCACCCACACACACTGCCCCCAACAAAACACATGTAAAGATACCTGATATATAAGTGCGTACTAAGGGAGTGGTCATTTATTATCAACAGGGGGGGTGGTGGGTTTGAGGGGGGGGGCGTAAAAAATTCTGACCCCTCTCGAGGGGGGGGCTAAAAAATTTTGACCCCTCTTGAGGGGGGGCTAAAAAATTTTACCCTCTTTTTAGCAAAAAAGCCAGCGCGCTACTATAGATCAAAGAGGGGCCGCGAAAACTCTCCGCGCCTCCGACGCGGGGGGCGCAAAATTTCTTTACTGCCGTCGAGGGGGGGGCATAAAAATATTCGCGCGTCGGCGCGAAAACCCACCACCATCCCCTGTTGATAAATAATGACCACTCCCTAATGTTACTAACATGCTAGTCGTATCTGATCACTCTCCGCCCACAGACACTAACAAAACACTCCTGTATTTACACAACACACCCATCCCCTCTCCAACCACTGACCTACTCCCATAATCTATAGATCCTTACAGCAACAAGTGATATGACGACTTCCAGCAACCTCATGTCATGCAGATCTCCCTGGGCAGATCTATACTCTTTATCACTGTCAGGACACGTGGAGTTATGCAGATCACTTCCAAGTTCGTAAACATAAGCCAGTGCCAATAAATCCCATGAAGCACATTATTTGTACCTGTGTACCTGAGAAATCTACACGAGATTAAGAGTTTCCATAGGAGAGGGAAGTCTATGGCCAGGGTCTATGGACATGGTTCACATCAGCAGGGGGAACAGGAGAGGCCAGTAGAATCTACATGTATTTTTGAAAATATATGTTTGTATAATTATTCTTCATGAAGTTATCTATTCGGAAAGGAATCTATAGGTTTAAATACCGTTTTTGATATTCTGTGAATTAGTATCCTTGTCAGTGATAGGGGGGAGCTTAGACCAGATTTTTTTAGTACAAGTGCGTAAAATATCGATAAATACAGATAGGCCTATTCCAATTGAATAGAGTATATAATACTAATTGTTTTAAAAGTCATAGTACAAGGGTGTTTTGGTAGGGTAAATGCACCCATTTCGGACGCTCCTGACCATGCTAGAGGTGAGCACATTTAGTCATTGAATCTAGTGTGTCCAAAGGTTTTGAATTGTAAGTTGTACTGCACCAATCCAAACATGATATATTAGCACTAACATTCCTGAAGAAAGGGTGATTATTCTGCCTAGTGCTTATGAATAAATTAAATGTAAATAACATGATTCCATTTGGTCAAACTACACCTAAAGTCGGACGGTCCTTGCTAGGAATGACCCTAGAGACAGACACTTTGTTATATGATTGTTTTAATTGATAATTGTATACGAAATACATGTACCATCACTCTAGAAGCTGCAAGGTACGATATTGATACTAGATATTTACTTTTTCATACCTCTAATAGGACATTCTCCAGGCTCAAATTAACATGACTTCCACAGAGCAGATGAGGGACTAACAGAACATAGGTGTTAGATCTTAGGCCAAACCAAGGAAATGGTAAATATCCCCAAAATATAGCATGCATAAATTCATGCTGTTTTGTTAAGTTAAATAATTAGCAAAAATCTATATTTTGCCATTGGGATAAATGACAATCCTATAGACATGTAGGTTAAGGCACAACAGACTGAAAAATTAAACCAGATTTCCCATTCACTCACACCTCTGCATTATCAGAATATAGCAAGAACACATCAGGTTTGCACAGTTATAAAGCCATGTATGAAGACACTTATGTCTGTTATACTGTTATACTTTTGTTAGAGAGAATAATAGTTCAATTTTCACATCTAGTTGAGGTGATAGGCAAGATTTTGATATTTATTATGCAATTCAGCCCCAAAGGTGTCCGAGTTTAGGTGTCTGTCTGACTCAGGGTGCCTCTACCCTAACTGCTACTCATCAAATAAGTAACATGAGGTCCACAATGATGTCAGTAGACAGTTAAGGATCAAAGAAAAATACTAAAAGTTCGGCACTGTGACCTATGCCTGTTTTCACAGGGTATAATTTGAGGACTTAATGGGAAATGGGAAGGGAGTAGCAATGTGAGAGAACAACCTATTGCCAGTAGTAGCTTAAAGAATAATATACATCTTCATTGCATTTAAAGAGAAATGACATGGGTCGAGTGGGACATCTGCTTTAATTTGCACCTACTCTCTTAATCCCTGTAGTTTATGTTTATTTAGCCTCTCCATTCACCATATCGTTCTTTTGGCAGTATCCATTTTAATCAAAATGACACTGACACTTATCAAGAAAACAACAGATGTATATCTTTCTGATGCATGCTCAGGTTGCAGCAACTCGTTAATGCATTCACGAGTCTTCTCTTGTCATTGACATTTCTCTTTAATTACTTTGCATGAGTGCCAGAGTAGCAGATCTAACAACTGAAAGACATATTTCTTCCATCAAAACTCTCAGATCTGAAATGGTTTATCAATCATGGCTTGTATGCACGGTCTATGGTGTGCCTTCTAATCTTTAGATGGTGCTTATCTTTAGGGCTGCTTATCCCACCACCCAAGCAATTAATGATGCTTCTCTGTCCAAGTTCAGCTAGGCTTCCCTGCTGATGCCCTATTAAGCTTTTGTAAAATCTATGAACATTCAGCAACTTAATAAACCTTGTTTACTTGTCATATAGAAATATTAGGACTTGTGTTATGTGATGACCACTGATTTAACACCCATGTCCAATTTACCAGTATGACTAAAACATAAAGACTTAAAGGCTAGATTGCCATCATGACTTATATGTAAACCTCAAAAGGTTTTTGATATGCAACATGAAGTTAGCTGTTGACACATATTCCAAAGTAGGCACAAAGCTTGATGTAGGCCATAGAGCAAAAGAGAGGAAAAAATTTGATATTTATCTTGTTGCCTGCAGCCATTTTGAATTCTTCACTAGAAGAATAAGTACCTATTCCCTTTAGTATTTATTTCTAATAACTGATTTGATGTGTAGCAGTTTCCAAAACACCCATTTGCTATGACTTTAGAAACAGTTGTAATCCTATATGCAATTGGAATAGGCTTGTCTGTACTTACCGCTATTTTACGAGCCTGTATATGTAATATACTGTCCCCAATAGGGTTCCAATACAGCTTTCCTTATGATCCTAGACCTCATCATACTCATAATTACATATCGCAGGTGTTGCTTGTTGATTTAGGTGTGATTGAAATGATGACTTGTATTTTGTGCCAATGATTTGTTGGGATCATTTAAATGGTGCTATAATACAGACCAGTTTTATTGATTTTTAACAAACATGTAGTGTTCTACCCCTCGATGCTAATCGAATCTTTCGATAGACAATGAAGAACAACTATTCAGGTTCCAGTTAAAACTTTATTGTCAATAACGCATAGGCATCAGCCGTTCTCGATGACAGTTTACAGGTAGTAGTGTTTGAACTACTAAGCACTTTTGACACTAGACGACTAGCACAGCCTTCTAGTGTCTATGTTTAACAAGCCACATATACCTTCTCAGTGTAACAGCACAGAGAAGTATTATAACATGGTAGTCGGGCAGCTGCCGACCATCGCTCACGATGGTCCATCACCACTTGACTGACCCTGAGGAAGGCCGTACAACGCCCTTATATACACCAGAGTCGAGGGCCACATGACCATGTGGTGATGTCGGGTAAGAGAGGTGCTCTCGATGTCGCCCACGAGGACCACGAAGATACCTCGAGGATGACTCGGGACCACCACACCACCACCCCCCCAGACTGAAACGAGGTCTCTGAAAAAATTCAGAGATCCCGGATCAATCTAAACAAAAAGTAATAATTAAGGTACTGCACCTTATGACTTAGTCGATGAGCACAGTAGAGATAAATTAGAAAAATATATATTTTCTACTGTACTGTAGAAAAAAAATTATCAGAGTTAATTTAGGGGTGCTGCTCCATCCAATGTTGGAGACCAGTGTCAACAACACTGCTTCACGACCGGTTCCTGGTCGATCCGAGGGAGGCACGACTGGGTATGGTAACCAGGGTCGTGTCGTTTCCTCTGTCTCGTTGAGAAGCTCCTTCTAGTGTAGGAAGCCCATCCATAGTGTACAGTACAACTATGATGGTCCTTTGACTGTGAGGCCGAGGATGTGTGGCACCACCGGGTTCCTAGAACCAAGGTGGCGTCGGATCCACACAGCTTCGCAGGGAGGTCCGGGGACAGGAAAGGTACCCTCACTCGTGGAGGGTACACCGTCGTCCAGGAACAAGTTCCTGGGGGTTCCATGCTGACATCGAAGACTCAGTTCGATGTCAGCGGTCCGAGCTAGGGGAGGGAACAGTAGTATCATACTACTGCCCCTCAGAGATGGACCCGGTAGCAGTGTCGATTTCCGCCTGCTCACGGTCAGTGCAATTATCGTCGTGTGATGCACTGGCGGCTAGCTGGCCGGAAAAAGTGGGCGACTCGGGCAATGGAGCCTCGCGGTCCATTGTAGTCCCCCAAGCCTCGTTAGAGGTCTCAGGTGCATCTCGGGAGTCTCCCTCAGCATCTGAGTGGAGGACTGTCGAGTCTGCAGAGTCGCTCTCGTTGCAACCGTCACTCTCTCGATCATCATGATTGTATTAGTCTCCCTGGTCCGAGGGAGCCTCCGGAGAGTGGCTGGTGACATCAACGTCCCCGTCTACCTCCATCGATTGTTCCATCTCTGCAGGTACTACTGCACTGGTGGACGCCGATTGGTCCGGGCAGACGGCTACTCCTGCTGTACACAAAGGTGTGATGCCTTGAAGATCCGGATGGATCCTCGGCGACACCACCCTCTGAACAGCTGGCGGAGCAGGCTCAGGGGCTCCCGAAAGGTCGACTAGGGGAGCCGATGAGGAAGGCGCGGGTGCTGGTTGGTAGACGGAAGCGCCGAGAGACCGTCCAGGGGTGTCAGGCTTACCCTGCACCGCCTGCTCTCGACCCAACATGGTCATAGCTGAGCTCAGCCTGTCTATCCTCGGAGATAGCTCTTTCAGAGGATTAGCCTGTGCTGCCAGTGTCCTGACGTCAGGGACGACCCCACCTTCGACTAAGTACCTCTGCGCTTCGCGAGAGGGCTCAGTGCGAACAGGCTTCAAGGTCCTGACATCTTGGTGTTTGTCCTTCATCCATTCCAATAGCTGGACCCCGAAGACTCTAAAGAATTCGCGATCCTTTTCCTCCCAGCTTTCTATGATAGCATCCCTCTTGGTGATATCATATTGAGCTTGTGACTCGAAGTTATTGAGTTGCGTACGGACATCGGTCAGACGAGAGTCCATCTCTATCTGCACGGTCTGACGCGCCTCTTCCCTAAGAGCCGGAAGGAGCTCGTTACGGATGGCCGAACAAGTAGGCATTTGCTTCCTCATGAAATGCCTCACCGAAGTGGTCGATAGCAGGGCTACCCGTCACTCCACAAATGACTTGGGGACCACGTTCGATGCCTTCGCCGTACGCAGGCTGGGCCAACTCCCAATGTAGGGTTGCTGTTGGGGTGTCGACGCTCGACACAACGTTGGAGAAGGTAGCTCCTGCTCCCGAAGTTAGTGTTGCACCACCTACATGAACACGCGGCGTGGCAGCTTGCGTGCTGCTCTCTGCCGCTGTAGCTGGTTTGACAGTAGGGGAAGAGTTGATGGTGACCTTGGGTTGTCGATCACGACCACCTCGAGGTTCCACCGCCTTGCTTCCCGACTTAGCACCGCTGGTACTGGGTTTGGCTGAACCGGTCGAAGCAGACTTCGCCTTTTTAGGAGCCGGGGCCGGAGTGGGCTTCGATGCCTGTACTGGCTTTGGAGGGACCACTTGCGACTTCGACTTCTTAGGTTCAGTCGAGCCAGCAGACTTTCCAGCATCGGTAGAGTGGGTCCTCTTGTTCCCACTCATAGAGTCTGTTGGTGCTGGGTCTCGAGGACGACTTGCCTCCCGCTTCTTTCATTTCGAAAGGAGGAGAGGTCGGGTCATCGGGCTCCTGGTAACATGAAATGGTCTTTTCCAGCTTAACACACCCGAACTGTGGACAAGTGTCGAGCATACCTGCCATCGGTCGCATACACGCAAGGGGGAAACCCTTTACGTGTTCAGCACACTGCTGCCCTGGATTGAAGATGCGCCAAGCAAAGCCAATCCGCTGTCTTTCGGGCAGCGACACCCCCGACGAGTCTGAGGCATTCGTGATGTTCTCGATCATCGAGACATACCAATCGATGGCATGTGTATCATCCTAATACCATTCCTCGTCATCGCTTCCGTCCTTTCCGATGAGGCTGGGGAGTACCACTTGACCATTCTTGCGGTAATCCTGAAGTTTAGTCAAGGGTCTCTCATCGACATACTCCGTGCGTCGCTTGGCAGTGATCCCTGACAGTCGCTTCCACTCGCCGACAGCCTTGGCCGGGTCCAGGGGCGAGGCTACGGTGCTCTCCACAGCACCTGCCTCGACCTCCGTCAGCTCGGTTACAGGCTCGGGGGGAGCAGTGGACTCACTGCTCTTCTTGCGAGCCAGAGCCTTCTTGGCTGCGGATTCCTTCTTACCACCCTCCTTCTTGGGCACCTTCGGGATCTTAGAGTCTTTCAAGTTCCCTTTTGGTGCCTTCGATTCTGGAGTTTTCTTACTCTTTGAACCTGAAGGGGTGGCACTTTTTGATGCAGATCCAGTCGACGGCTCGTCGACCTCCATCACATCTTCTTCCGAAGAGCTGTACCCTGACTGCTCGTCGGAAGAGGACCCCATGGTTCTTCTTGAACGATGGACTCAGAGGAAAAATGTTCTCCGGGACTCGAACCGTTCTCAGACGGATTGAAGCGTCGAAGGAATCTTCAAGGTGTTTCGATCTGCACTCAGGCGGGTTGAAGCCTCGAAGGGTCTTTGATGTACCTCAAACCGCACTCAGGCGGCTCAAAGGACCGAAGACAGTACTTCGAGAGAACACGAACCTGCACTCAGGCAGGTCGTGTCCCTCGAGGAGATGTCGTAGGTAACCTCCTACACTCAGGTAGGAAGTTCTCACATAGGAGTGTACTTACTGAGCTAAGCTAGGCTTAGTCCAGCTTATTTGTGTCCGACTCTCAAGAGCAGGGCGCAAATGTGACATCCGGGGTGTGCGACATGGCCTTTTATCCCTGCGGCGTGCGTCTCTAATTGGAGGAACGGCGCACATGACTGAGGCGACCGCCCCCTATTGGTTCACCGCACATCACGCCATGACCAAATAAGGTAATGCTCCAAAAATGGAACGACTCACTCTCCTCTCACCATCACGCTCTGGTTTTCCAGTCGCATTGTTTGCATATGTGTAGAGGCAAGGAGAAAGGGTGCTCCGTGCTAAAAGTCAACTTTAAAATTCAAATCATTAGCTTTACAGTGATACATAGCATGACAAGATACTCCTGTTAGTTTTGGAGGAATAGCTTGCTAGATATGGGTAGGTGTGACCATTTCAAGAATGTTAATAAGCTCTATGTCTAATTGGTCATGAGATATATAGCTAATTAGCATAATTTATGCTAATTAGCTAAATTCGTATAAATTTTTATTCTTTTGCCCATAACTTTTGATCTAGAAATGGTATTTTCATTCTGTTTTCGCCATAGTAAACCTTGTGGGATGTTCCTTCAAATGGAATCATTGATTTTCCTATTTAGAATAAGAAAATCATGATTACATGGCAACAGAAATCAACAAAAATGCCTATTTTGGCCCAAAAACATTCTTTTTACATGCCAAATTTGGAACCTTTCCACCCAAAATAGAACGTTTTATCAAAAACCATTGAATTCTCCATAAAAAAGTAGCCTATAACAGTTTTAGTCACATTTTTCCTATTCTAGTCCATAGTGGTGCCCCCTGGTGGCTAAATCTGGTACTAAATCCCGCAGTAACTGTCCTTTCTGCTTGCTGGCTCACATATGCCGTTGTTCTATGTGGGCTATGGGGCTCCAACACTGTCAATATGGTCACCAACTGCACCTCCGTTTTACCAGACCACCGGGATTAAAATTGGTTCCAATATGGACCTGCCTATCAGGTAGAATCCATCAGCTTAAACTGGAACCCATTCACACAGTCTAGTTAAACAAAGGGCCCCAAGTTCCTCATATTTCCAGTGCCGTAATGTCTCAAACTAAGAGACAATCATATGACTTCTCGTTTTGTAATTTTTGTTTATTCACCGTCGGCTTCACGTCCACAGACAGATTTACCCAAGAATGGCACTCATTATTTAATTCCTTATTAAAAACAGGTTGGTAAATCCGCTGTTTAGTATTGTGCGATCCATCGATTACTGAGTTGGGTTTAATCTAAGACTTTAACCCCAACTGTAGGAACAAGTGTTCAGTCTCGGGGCGGGTTTTTGTTACCCCCTCCTGGCTCACCGTCTTTTGATGTAGCCATGCCGACCGGGTTGTTAGCCTGTTTTCTGTCGGCGTCGGCCTCCCATCACTTGTGGCAGCGTGGATGAAGGGCCCGGAGTGTTTCCTCTAGGTTTTGTTTCATCCTCGACACTTGTTGATCGTCCCTTTGATGAGCCTTGGCGCTTGAGCCTTGCTCGAGTCATAGGTCCGGTCTGGAGTGACTGATCTTCGACTTCAATCGAAACGTTTTGATGTGAAGTTTGTTCAGTCATTTGCACCTTCGAGGGGGGGTCGAGCTTCCGACGTCCCTTCAAAGGCGGTTTAGACACTTTCGACTTATCTGGACGAGCCGGTCGACCACGGCATCGCTTTGATGGTTTACTAGCGTCCAACACCTCCACCTCGCTCAGTTTTCGAGCTCTGTCCTGTCGTTTCCAATGACCCTGCTTAGTTTGTTTTTTAGACTGAACTCCAGGTCGCGACCTTTCAATCTCTATTACGACCTTTTCAGAAACAGACTTAGCCCTTTTCGTGGCCCCACAAGAAGGTGAATCATCTTCAAGTTGTGGTTGCAACAACTCGACAGTTTTGTGATAGTTCTATGCCCAACCACAGGCGTACTCTATCAACATTACTCTTTTGCAACCGACCATGAGACGATCGAAGTAATAGACTCAGAGAGGACAGAATCCATTACGAACGGCCCGTCCCAGTTGGGGGCCAGCTTCATAGCTGCCTGGGGGGTGTGGTACCTCACCACCTGTTCCCCAACTGAGTACCTTCTCTGCTTCAGCCCATAGTCATACCCGACCTTCTGGCGTTCCGCAGATTTACCTAAATTCTCTCTTACCATGCTATAACTTTCTCTCAACCGATCTCGAAGCTGTTCCACGAAAGTAATGGAACAAGGGACCTCGAGTGGGTTCTCGATTGAGCCGAAAATTACATCAGCTGGCATGAGAATTTCTTCCCCGAATACCATCATATTTGGACTGCATCCAGTAGAACTATGTCAGAGCTGTTATATGCGGACACAACATATTTAGCCTGTTCATCCCAGTCGTCCATATGCTTGTCAACCAACATAGTCAGACTCTGAATCAATGTTCTGTTGAACCTCTCCACCTGGCCATCACTCTGTGGCCTGTATGGATTGGTTCTTTGTTTTACAATCGTCAAATATTCACACATTTCAGAGAAAAGACGAGACTCAAATTCTCGCCCTTGGTCGGAATGCAGGAGCAACGGGATGCCAAAGGTCAAGACCCATTCGTCCATGAAGGCTTCTGCACAGGTCTCTGCTGTGTGATTTGGTAAGGGAATAGCATGAACATACTTGGTGAAGTAATCCTGGATTACTAACATGCAAGTATTCTTGTTTGGTGTGGGTGCAAAACCCGAGATGATATCCATAGCTATACTCACGAACCTCACCCCGAACAACTCTTGGTGCAAGGGAGATTTACCCATGCCCTCACCGGGCTTCACCAAGCAACAGGTAGGACAATGTCGAACCCAACGACCTATGTCCTTCCCTATTCCTGGCCAGGACTTGACCAGGGACTAGTACTTAGCCTAACCACCCCCATTTCCAACATCTCTTTTAGTTGCTCATCCGCTACAGCTTTCTTGCTGAGAGGAATCCTCCTATAAGGGACTCGGATAGGTTGTGCATCACCAGTTTCGATGTTATGCAGACATCGATTGGTGCGCCCTAACAGTTCATCTGGACTTTTAAAGACATCCACGTGCTTACGCAGTAAGGCGGACAGCTTCAGTCTTTCTTCTGGTTGGGTCAAGTGGGTATCATTATACATATTTAATAGCCAGGTAGGGAGCTCCCCCGTGTTGGTGCTCGCAATTTCTGCTGTCTCGACGTCTGCAGCTTCTTGCTTGAGACGCATCATTACAGATCCTACCTCTGGCGCAGAGAATTCACCATTTCTATCGCCATATTGTACAGTACCGACCACCTGGCCTTTCTCCAGGACAATGTCTCGAATCAGTGCGGGCTTCCCTAGCCCACTTAAAAGGGTCTATATCTCCTCTTTCCTATCCCCTCAGGATGTGTGTGGTGCACATATGCGCTGGCACTGACACATTCCTCTGTTAAATTATCAACCTGTGAAGCACGGGATAGCCACTTAATGCCGCTAAAGTGCTGTAAAACACAAATCAATCAATCAATCAATCTCGAATCAGTGGATTACAGACGGGAAACACTGTTCGACGGACATTGCTGACAAGGGCAGCCTCACCAACCAACCCAAAACTTCTCAGAGTTTTCAGATCGGGTTCGACTATGCACTGTCGATCTCTTTCCAGACCCTCAGATTTTACCAAGACATCGCATCGATGTCTAGCTGGTATCCTAGTGGTCTGTGCTACTGAGGCAATCGATGATATTCTTTTCAGTTTGCACTGATGGTGCTCTTCTTTCGGCTCTGTCATGACCAATTGACTCGATCTTGGGTTAAGGATCATGCCATACAAAGCCGCAAAGTCCAGTCCCAGAATACCATCATCGGCCACATCGGCTACTATAGGGCTAAACACATAGTAGCTCGATTTGACCTTCAGAGGTAGAACCAATCGACCATAAGTCCGCATTTCGGCTCCAGATGCAGTGCACGCCGTTATTCCCTCGTAGAGATTATCTGACGGCACCACTAACGCTCTCGCAAGTTCCCGAGAGATAATGGTGTGGCTGGCACCAGTATCTATTAGGAAGTCCAAAGAACTCCCTTGAATCTCGGCGGACAAGTACTATCGTTTCCCCGACAATGGGGCGGTTCCTGCTAGCATTCTCAATCCCACGTCAGTACTCAGATCAATCCCCTTCTCCCTTAGGAAAGAGAGACAGGGATCATCCGAGGGAAGCTCTGTTGCGCAGACTCTGGCCAGCTGCCACACCAGGGCTTCTCTCCCGGCGTCGACTTTCACTTTCGATTCAGTCAAACCCTCGACCTCGGATTTCGGGCTGCCAGCGCCCTTTTCTTAAGGCTTTTTCTACACCGACATCTTTGGAACCCGACCGGTGATCAACCGGTGCCACTGTGGTAGAGGGCTTGGACGGCCCTACTGGGACCTTACCTAGTTCCTTCGAATCTACTGTCGTTTGATCAGGACTGCTAGAGGTGCTGATACCTTGGCTTTTCGATTGTCGGGCAGCTGCCCGCCTCAGTTTTCCGTCGCGTCAGGTGGTAGACCTTTAATAGGCTCGGGGCATGTTCGTGCAAAATGCCCTTGCCTCTTACAATTCCAACACTTGGCGTCGGACGGAGGGGTACTCAGCTTCTCCGAGTTAGTAGCAGGAACGTTCCCTCCCTCGATCACCCTGAGTAAATTCTGCAATTGACTCAGCGAGAATGTCTGTTCCTGTACCTTGGGTTTGGAGGCCTTATTTGATGCCTTCGATTTGCCAGCTAGTTTCTGGCTTTTCTTAGCCTTACTCCCCACCACGGGCTTCGAGTATGAGGACACTTCACCCTGTTCCTCGTCGACCAAATGCTGTCGGCCAGTGCCGACATTGCGGTTGTCGAAGTAGGATTCACTAACTTTGGCAGTAGTTGTCGTTTCCTCAACCACTCATCCGCCAAGTCCATGATATCCTTGAGGGACATGTAAGTGCACCATTCTCGTAACACGTCTTGTTGCAAATCAGTGTCATATAATCCTCCTATGAACAACTGGTTGACTTTGGTTATTAGCCATTCAAGTCCACACCTGGGTAGGAATCGCCAGCAAGTCGTCTTAAAGCAAAGCCATAAGCTCTTATGCTTTCGTTCTTGCCCTGGCATCTCTTCTCCATAGTGACAACGGGATCCTGCAGGCTCGAGGTCATGGCTTCAGTTACCATGTCTACCAGCCCTGCGAGGGTCCTGTCACCATGCTCCTCCCATAACCACACAGTATCAGCTGCGGGGCCATTCTGGAGTAGCATGAAGAGTTCAGCTAATGCCATACTCGAGGTCCATACATTTACTCGACGGACATGATTGAATCCATGGTACCAACGGAGCCAATCATCCTTCCACGTAAATGCGGGACACTCGAATGACCTAGTTCGGGCCGGTTCGTGCCCGATAGAGGTATTTTCAAACATTCTACTTGATCTTCTGACCTGATCAAGAGTGAATGTCATACCTCTTCTAGGTATCTGATGGTCCATCCCCATGTTTCTCATAGTGGTATCTGCACGACTATGATTCATCCGCCAGGTATTACCAGTCTCAGCTTCACTCATATGTGACGCCTCGAACCTGATATCCCTATACTTAGGAGAATTAACATGTTGTTGTGTAGTGATGGGAGTCGAAAACTGTCCGATCACATCACTTAGACCATCGGTGCACGGCATCAAAGGAATGGGTTAGGTCCGACATGATCTCGATTCTACTCTCGAGATATCATCGATAGCCCCCACCATTCGATTGATTTCCGACTGTTGTTTCGAACATTCCGCCTGCCTCAATTCCGCTACAAGGAATTCCAGTCGGCTATGTTCTGCTTTCGAGAGATCTCATTGCTCGCTTAAGGCGAAGAGTTGCTTAACCTCCATCATGGCACGGTTAAGCCACTCCCTGTAGTCAGGATTCTCGACTAGATCCCCCGAAGTAGCAACCCTAACAGTGCTGCATTCACTACTTTGTTGCTTCTCTCGAGGTCTAGCGGCACGCACTTTCATGTCTGCAAGCAAAGACTCTTTCTCCCTTGAGAGTTGTTTGACCTTCTCTTGAAGATCATCAAGCTCTCTATTAGCGATCTAAGTTTTGTTTGAAGTCTCCAGCGCTTGCTGCCTAAGCTGCTCCAATCTCAGCTCTATTTCTACACTCTTCTCCTGAGCTTTCGTGGTGTTACTCGTGAGAGTATCCAACTGATAACGACCTTGTCGTAGTTGGCGTTCTTGCTCTTGCAACAACTCTTTGGTTAGTCCCTTGCCGCTGTCTATACTTCCTGGTATAGAAACAGGAGAAGGACCCTCGAAAGACCAACTACCAAGGCCTATTGGAGTTTCCACGGGCGATGCTGTCCTTTCCACATGGGACAAACTCTGTGTCCTTAGGAAATTCTCAGCAGCCGGAGAGAGTTGAGTCGAAATTCGCCAATTGAGTAGTCAACTCCTTTGATACAGGCCCAACGGGTCAGTCGATGGACCTGTGATCAGTGAGTGGTTCAAACCACCACTAATTAGTGGATCATTCATAGTAGTAGTACCCAGGCGTCGGGTAAGAGAGGTGCTCTTGATGTCGCCCACAAGGACCATGAAGGTACCTCGAGGATGACTCGGGACCACCACAAACATAACAAAAGTTATAAAAAATTCTCAGTACAAGACTATTGTCATTATATACAATTTTGGCTAACATGGGCTGACAAAATATTCCACACACACCACAGGAGAACTAAAGAAACACCAAAATTATAATAATACATCAAGACCAAGCTCAAAATATGACAATCCGTAGATATCAAATTACCAATACATGTAGATTTGTGCTCAGAATCGGTGCAGTTTCTACACCCGCTTCTTGTTAAGAATCATGGTCAGAGTTTAAAATTGACTTAAAACCTTGAACCTTGGAAATCGAAATCGAAGCGGCATGGTAGCTACACCTGCTTCACCATGTACTAATAATAATTATATCCTATATTCTTTATTTTGCTAACTTCAACCTTAAACTTTACTTTGGTGGTTGCCTTCTGTATGTCTTCAGACAAGACATTCCACTGTACCATGGTGACCTTTTATAAATGTCAATTTAAAATTCTTGGCAAAACAAAAATATTTTGTCCTGAGACCGTGTATTATGAAGATGATTTATACGGGACAGAGCCATAGTACCAAACAAATTACCTAGGTGGCTCATGTAGTCCGGGGCTAGACCAGCAGTTGCCCTCTTTGTACAGTTTACTTTGGTTGGCCCTTCCTAATAGTCTATATGAAGCTATATTCTAAAAATCTATACCTTTGGAAAGCAAATACTTTAAACTTAAACAATATAAGCTTTATATAGACTTAATCCGTCAAATACAACAGAAATTAAACTTAGTATTTTTTTTTTATAGGGCACATATAGTCCAGGCTGAGTAAGGCCAAACCATTGTCTCCCTATCAAACTAATCCCCTCCATTCACACCTAAAACAATGGACAGGTACTCAAGGTGATTAAGATAGAGGCAGGGGCAGATTATCAGTCTTATCAATTCCCATTGTTTTCTGTGGGTGGAGGGGAAGATAAGAGATTACCCACAATCCTCTCCCAGATCCAAGATGGCCAATGGGGTGCAGTTACATAACTACTTTCAAGATGGCCACCTCCATACAGGAATGGCTCTGTTCCCTATATTTTCCACAGACTTTGACATTTTATACATTAAACATAAAAGTAGCATGTCAAATCTTTTCTCAAGGAGATCAACTTCACATAAATCATGTAACTCATTGACACTGTATTTCCTGATGTTACATTTTAAACAAATTCTCAGAGCTCAATTTTGAAGCCATTGTAGTGCTTTTAAACCATCCTCATCACAACTAGTACTAATAAATGAACAATATTCTATGATTGGTCTAATGGTACAACAGTAAATTTTGATACTCTGTTCCTGAGTTAATTATTTCCTCAACTTAGCAAGTCTAAAGAATTTATTACAAATATTTCTTTTTATAATCTTGATCTGCTTGTCAAAACTTAATCTGCTATCAATATTGACTCAAAGATAAGGAAAAACATTGACCATCTAGACAGTTGTATCATTGAAAGTAATAGTAGTATCTAGACAACGTTCCAATTTATGAGCATTATACAACCACATGAATTTTGTCTTATTAGGGTTCACAGTCAATCGATTGTCAAGTACCCATTTTTTTTAATAGTTCTACATCTTCTCGCAACATTTCATTTATCCTTTCTACATCTTTAGCAGCACAATAAATAACAATATCATCTGCATATAATTTTATTTTACAGTTTTAAAAATCATAAAATAATTTTTTGAAAACATAAAAACCATGATAACATCCCTCTCTTCGTATAGGATTTGAAAGGACAACAACCCTAATGATACTGTCCCTACACCATAGAAATATGAAACGGGTAAAGTTATTTTGAAAATTACCGCGGACTTCTGGGATGCTCGACTTTCAGGATTCTGCACCATCATATCCTGCTTATTCTGCCAGGCAGCTGGAGGAACAGAGAAATGTTACATGATATACCTCTCTAACCATGGTTCGTATATTGCTACTTCGTCCTGTTGAATGGATGTTCAGAGATGTAGGATTCTGGCCATGCATGCTGACTATAAACATGTTCATAAATTACATCAGTGCCGACCCCTACTGCTCTACCGTGGTACTTTCAGACCGTTCAGTGACAGGGAACAGCAGTGCCCTGGTGCGGCCCACCGAGGAGGAGGCATGCGAGGTTGCGTGTCCCACAGACTGTGAGATGGGGGAGTGGCAGAACTGGTCCTCTTGCACCAAGAGCTGTGGTACAGGGGGGACTAGGGTCCGGTAAGTGTCACAAGCAGACTAAACGTTTTGTCAATCTCATTTGTAATGGGCATTGTCTCTGAAACCTAATACTGTGGGGTGAACCAAAGATGTATTAATCCCAGCGTATGGAAGCTCCACCATCCTCTTTGTTTCTTGAGGTAATTCCAAGAGGATTTCTATTTCTGAGTCCATCAAATCATTCTCTCTTGAAAGGTAACCAAAGAAGAAATCATAGCATTAATGATCACTTTTTGTGTACAGAATCGATGCTTTGTAAACGTTGTACCTACAGACAGAAGCCGATCCTAATGAGGGCCACTAGAGGGGGTGCGGAGTGTGGGGGTCGGTATGAGAGGAAGCCATGTGAAGATGTACCATGTCAGTGGTGGCATGCTGGTAAGTCCCCTTACACCATGGAGTCATTAAGGGAGTGATTTCTTAATAACATTGGGGGGGAGGGGGGGGGGCTGGCTGGTGGGTTTGAGGGGCGGGGGTCAGATTTTTTTCGACAAAGCCCGTGCTGAAACAGGTGAAATTCGTGTGCATTCGCATTTGTTGTTGAACAATGATTACTCCCCAAGTGAAACACAATGCATTAATGCGCCATCATGTTCCATACTTCCAGTATCAAAGTGTTGATAATCCTTGCCCCTAGCTGTTTTGTTTTTGAAAGTTCATATACTTTCAGATTAAGTTTATATACAGTGCACTGTATAAATATTACTGTTCATCCTAGCAGCTTACCAGTAGAGTCAATCAGCATCTGTCGCACATTTAATACTTGTGGTGTTTATATGGGGATGTCTATTTGGAAATTTTTGAGTGTTTAATCATTGATATTCTATGTATATTTCAAACATCTACTACCTCAGTATAAAACGTATAGGTGGAGATTTAATACCAACTATTATATTGACTTGGTTTGTGGTCTCCCTTCATGTGTTGCTGTATGCCGCTGTCCATGACAGGTCAGTGGACGCGTTGTTTCCTGCCCACCATGTTCACGCCTGACGCGTGTGGCGCGGGCACCCAGGTCCGTAACGTGTACTGCCTCAATGCGCTGGATGAGGTGCTCACTGATGACCTCTGTAGTGAGCAGCTCAAACTGCCAACCCAGCAGCCGTGCCAGGTACCCTGCCCTGACGACTGCCGGGTCAGTCCCTGGTCTGACTGGGGCACCTGCTCCGTCACCTGTGGGGCTACTGGCGGCACCCAAAGGCGGATACGCCTAGTACTTAGTAAGTTATGCTGGTAGTCTCTCATTCAGTTTATGGCTGGTGCCTATTTGCGAGTATTTTTGTTAATGACATGTATTGATTGATTGATTTGTGTTTTACAGCACTTTAGCGGGACTAAGTGGCTATCCCGTGCTTCACAGGTTGACAATTTAACAGAGGAATGTGTCAGTGCCCGCGCATATGTGCACCACACACATCCTGAGGGGATAGGAAAGAGGAGATATAGACCCTTTTAAGTGGGCTAGGGAAGCCCTTAATGACATGTAAGCTGTGTGTAGCTAGGGTCCCCATGACACGTGGATCACTTAAATTATGCTGCTGAAGGAGGAAGGGGGAGTGTAGCATATCTAAAATGAATGGTCTTGGTGTCCCCTTTGGGGATCTAAGGGGAGTTATTATCGTGCATTTAAGCCACGGTATTAGTGACTACAGTAACATATTCATAACATTTTTTTTTTCTTAATGATAAGAATGCATGAATGAATAAATGAATATGTGAATAAATAAAAGATAGATATGAATGGCTTCTATCATTGTTGCCAGGTAATGGTACTAGCGGTAACCCGTGTCTGGGGCCTGATGAGCTGCTGCAGGCCCGGGTGTGTAACCAGCGCCCCTGCCGGCAGTACCTGTGGCAGGCCAACCCTTGGTCTCCGTGTGTGAGAACCGCTAACGCCAGTGCCCCCTGTGGTAATGGTACCGGCGTGCAGACACGCCACGTGCACTGTGAGATGGACCCAGGTATGTAGAGACATAGATATCTCTTCCAGCCCCTGGTAGAGAGGAATGAGTTCATGGGGCACATGTCTATAATATCCTGGTATCGAAATCGGCAACATGGCGTCTGTAATAGCGTTTAAAGAGGTGTTCATTTGTGCATTGCCTATTATTATATCATACATGTTCCAATGTTAAGCCTTAAAGGCTACACTTAATGTCTATGTTGTGATAGATGTTCTATCATGTCTGCAGGTTACCATGTCAACAACAGCCTGTGTGACTCCCAGAACCAACCAATTCAATTCCGTGTCTGTGCTGCCCCCTGTCCGCGGGACTGTGAACTGTCTGCCTGGTCAGCCTGGTCGTCATGCAGCCACACTTGTGGTTCCCATAGTTACAAAGTGAGAACGAGGCGAGTCGTCTACCTTGCTATGTATGGAGGCACTGTCTGCCCCCCTCAGGCAGACCAGAACGGTGAGGCACAGATATCAATGTCTTCACAGAGATCTATAAGAAAATACAAGTAGATCATTGCAATGGTTATTGTATTTGAGCATCTGATCTATATTGATTTGATTCAATTTTGATTTTGATGTCCAGAACAAAAGGCCACATATAGGTTATTGACCACTGAATCTTGGTTCCAGTGGTCATCTGAGGGAACAGCTGACCCATAGACTTTGCCTTAGCCTCTACACTCCTATAATAAGTGGACCACGGATCTATATATTGGGGTATAACCTCTAATAGTGTATGGTCAGATCAGGGGTGGGCAGCTGTCGCAATATCGCAAACAATGTGCGACAGAGAGCTTGGGAAATGCAACAGTGACATTGAGGATGACATAGGCTTTCTAAATCCGAAGGAATTTTGTAAATATTCGAACTAGAACCAAAGTTATGACCTTTTCAACATAATAATGTCCAATCTGAAACAATTTTAGCCCCCTCCCTTATATCTAATCAATATTCTAAAGGTAGAGGTCTTTGGGAAATATACCCAAAGCCACTTCAATTCAATTGGTGGTGGAATTCCTATTTTGGGGCTGTGTACAAATGACGTCATGCTTTTTTTGACCATTTTTGACCCCCCCTCCCCCCCTTGTCATGTTTGGTCATACAACAATTGACCCCCCCTTAACATGACGTCATGCAGAGATACCCCCCCCCCCCCGCCCAAAGTGCATGAATAGTGTACAGCCTAGATAAACAAATTGAAATGGTTCAAAGGGACATAATGGGTGTGAATTGGCAATCAAGGATACATGCAACATAAAACAGATGAACTAGCACTGATCAACAAAATTAATGAACAGAAAACATGCCGAACACTGTCAGCATCAGCTTATGAGTCCCTATATGTGGATTGAATTTCCGTGCCTTGTACACAGAGTACTATGCCTATGGTATTGATCATACACAAGTATTTCCTGTCATAAAATATCCTGAAAAAAAATCCTGTCTAGATCAATAGTCTAATACATGTTATACGAAAAGGATCAAATTGTCAGAAGACCATCAATTGCAATCAGACATACAAAGCAGTCAGTTTTTACTGTAGAACCTGCATATAGAGCATAGCCCCTAGAGTCTCATTCAGACAAAGGAGAGTAAGGTTGTTTGTTTCCAAGGGAGAAATGACTTTGACACCTCAGGGTGGGGGAGGGGTCAAAAAGATGTTATGCCTTTTCAGTAGGAAAGCCTGTGAATTATTGTAGAACAAGGGGGGTGACCAGGGAAATTGCAACCTGTCAAAAGGGAAGGGGTCAGAAAATCTTCTGCACTTCTGCATGGAAATCTACTGCACCCCTCGCAGTCCATAAAACATGTGGGACCAAGGCCATTGCTGTGAAACTTGCTGCCGGGCCTGCAGAAATGACCAGACTGTGGGACCAAATGACTGACTGTAATCTCAAGACCTTGTATTCTTGAGGAATCCGGTGCTGCCAAAATCAGTCCGAGCCTGCAGAACATTAATGTCTGCAGGACAGAATGGCCCGTTGATAAGTAATGAGAAATCCTTAAGTTACCAATGGGTTTTTGAATTGTGAAATATATCATATAGAATAGAATTTGGATCATTTCGAAACCTTTCTACAAAATTCTCATGGTCAGGGAGCTTCTTACCTGCAGGGATCAACCTATACATGGGGTCCTATGTATGGTAAAATGTGTCCAACTAAAAGGGTATTTCAAAGTGTTACGGGGCCTGGGTTAGAGGTAGGATAGAGTAGGCCTAGTCAACCAACACTGACATTGATGGGAGTGATACTCTTTGAGTGGGATGTCTGAGTAAAGCATGCCTGTATTGGTATTTCATATCAGATGAATGCATTAAACTTCCCTACCTTTACAAATCTTTTTTTCTTGTTAAAACTTGTGATTTTTTTTATGACATGATGTCATACAGCCCATGACCCCCCCTCCCCCCCTTGTCATGCTTGGTCATGGGGAGTGGGACCCCCCCTCCCCCCCTCCTGCATGACATCATTTGTACACAGCCCCTTTTCCTTGGGGAATAGTACCCACCATCCCTTTAAAACACAAATTTAGTTAGAAATATTCCTGACTGTGATTTCACCTTCAGAACTAAACTCTCATTGCTACCTTGGAGCAATATACTCATTTGCTCCCAAATCATCTTGAATACCTCTTCAGATTTTAAACGGAGAATCTGAAAGATTTTCTTGTGGCAGTTTGCCACCTAGAACACATGAGTGCTTTAAGGTAAAAAATAAAAATTGATTGGAGTGATTTAGAGATATTTGTCTCTAAATGACATCCATTTTGATTTACATCAACCCATAGAATCTGTAATTTTTCTTGGACCGATTTACCCCAAAAATGCTGCAAACCCATTCATTTTAACAGCAGTTTGCCAACCTATTCCTCCAAAACACTGATGGTTTAAGGTAAAATCTGGAAATTGACTTGTTTATTCCCCTAAATCTTCTAAAACTTAACCTATCTATTGGTAGAATGTGAAATGTTTTGGCCCTATGCCTCCTCCCCACCCCCTAATACCACAATTTAGAACAGAGAATCTGAAAACTTTCCTGGAGCAATTTGAATTTTTTCTTGCAGCAATTTGCCACCTTAAGACCAATTTGAAAATATGTCTCCCCAAACGCCCAAAAATAACCATTTTTGACAAGTAGAAGCTGAAAATCTTCTCATAGCAATTTGCCCACAAATACCATTAAAAAAACGCATTGCTACAATGATTTGTATGTTTGCTCCAGCACTTCGCGATATGCCCACCCCTGCGGTCTACAGTATGGGCCAGATGGGTTTGATGCTATTTATAGACCCATATACACTCCATGGTGTGCCTCTACGTCTGCTGTGTTCTGTCATGGCATATACTACACTGGATGAGAATCCCTATAGCATTGTAGTCTGATATGTCTGCCATGGCTACCAGGGGTACCCTGGTGAGCAACACAGGAACTACAGCCAAATGTCATGACTGCATGAAGATGTTGTTTTTAGCCCACTTATAACTGTCACAGCACTTTGATTTAAAAATTGAAGGAAAGCCCTTGATGTGTAGTACTTGATTGAAAATGTTTGATTGACCACTTTCCGCTGCTAAGCGAAAGTGGTCTATTACAACTGCATCGGCCCATAGACTTTGCCCTGAGCTCTACTGTCCACTGTAAATCAATGTACCGATTGCACCCTGGTTCCATACCCTCAACTGGTCTATAACCCCCTCCCCTCAGCCCCTAAAGCGTAGGGCCTACCAGACTGGACACGTGAGTCGAAGGTGGGAGGTGTGTGTGTGGTGGGGGGTTAGTGGAGAGTGGTTAGTGGCTAGCAGGTTGGCTTCCACTCCCGGGCTACGGATCTGACCCCGGCAGTATAGCAGGCAATGTAGTTGTTACTTGCCACAGTGGCCAGCCGTTCAGGACCAATGTTTTTTTTTTCATCAAAAATCCTATTATTGAGGTCTAAAACTATAAGCACAGGCTCTTAAATAGGCCCAGGTCTTATACAAGCGCATGGGGTAACATGGGGTTGAAATGAATAAGTGCAGGTGTGCTTAAACGGACGTTATGTAACCCAAATATGGGTGGAATAAGTTAACTCTGGTTGCAATATGTGTGGAATATGGGTGGAGTGAGTACAATATAGGCTGAATATGGTTAGAATAAGTGGAATATGGGTGAAATAAATGCATTGCGGAGGGAATATATGGATGGCATAAGTGTGGAAAATGGTGCATTAGGTGGAATGTTGGTGAAAAAGTGGATTATGGGTGAAAGAGTGTAGAATATTATGCAATAAGTTTGGAATATAGAAGTGAAATAAGTGTGGAATATGGGTGGAATAAGTGAATGATATGTGCCCTAAGTGTGGAATATTGGTGGAATAAGTGGAGTATGGTTGGAGTAAGTGGAATATGGATGGAATAAGTGTGGAATATGGTGTAGACTATGGGTCAAACAAGTGGAATAAGTGTGGAATATTGGTGGAATAAGTGAACATGTGTCGAAAATGGGCGGAATATATGAAGTATGGATGGAGTAAGTGAAACATGGATGAAATAAGTGTGGAATTTGGTGTAGACTATGAGTCCAATAAGTTGAATAAGTGGGATATGGTTGGAATAAGTGGAATATGGGTGGAATAATTGAACTGTGCATGCACTAAGTGTGGAATATGGATGGGATAAGTGGACTATGGGTGGAGTAAGTAGAATATGGATGGAAAAAGTGTTCCTTTTGTAAAAATAGGCCCTAAGATTTCATGGAAATTTACACCCCCTATCAAAATTTTCCCTATCAGCTATCAATTCGAAACTATTTCAGTTCCAAGGTACAGTTCAAGGGCTATCCAACCCTTTTTGAATGGAGTTGATACGTGAATGCTAAGTGACAGAAAAAACCTGTCCCCCATTGGTCACCATGTGGGATGTTGCCCTCTGAACCCCACCTTTTTCTCAGAAAACCACCAATCAGAGATAATTATTTAACCCACTTTTAAATGTCACAGCACTTTGATTCAAAAAGTGAAAGAAAGCCCTTGATATGTAGTTTTTAACTGACACCGTTTCATCAAAATTCTTTAGGGGGTTTAATTTTCAAAAAAGGCTCCAAAATTTCAGATTTTTTGAAAAATTTACCAAAATTTATACCCCCTCTTAAAATTTTCCCTATCAGCTATCAATTAGAAACCATTTTGGTTCCAAGGTACAGTTCAAGGGCTATCCAGCCCTTTTTGAATGGAGTTGATACGAACTTTCTAAGTGACAGAAAAAAATACCTATCCCCCATTTGTAACCACTTGGGATGCCCTTTGAACCTTACTTTTATCTCTGTGAACGGTCAATTGGAGATAATTAATTAACCCTTCTATAAATGTCACAGCACTTTGATTAAAAAAGTGTGAGAAAGCCCTTGATCGGGAGTATTTAACTGACACTGTTTCATCAAGATTTCTAAAGGGATTCCATTTTCAAAAAAGGCTTCAAAATTTCCGATTTTTTAAGAATAATTATGAAAATTTATGGAGTGGTCAGACCCCTCTTAGGGGGGTCAAAAAAATTTCGCCCCTTTTGAGCGAAAAAGACTATAGAATAAAAGGGGGGGGACAGAAAAATTTTGCCTCGCATGCGCGGAATTTCACCAACCTGTCCTCCATTTGTAACTGGCTGCTAGCAATCCTGTTTTGTTTTTTTTATCTAAGGATGACTGACTGATGAATAATTATTTTGCCCTACTTATAATTGTCACAGCACTTTTATTTAAAAAATGTGAGAAAGTCCTTGATTTCAAGTTTCCAATGAATCATTTCATAGAATAATACTAAATGGGGGTCATTTTTAATATGCCTAAAACCTAAGTAGGGGCAATGTTTAGGGGTGCTGCCACCTTGTGGGAGAGTTGGGTACTAGTAGTTCCCAGTTCTGCCACTAGGACCAAGTGCCATGTCAGGGAAGGGTGGCCAGCACGTTTTCTTGCTCATATTTGTATACATGTCTCTGGTTCTGTATAGGAGAGTTGTGGGACTGGTGCACTTTCCTCAAACTCTCTATACACCGGTGCCAGTTGGTTGAGAGGCCCACTCCCCGTGATTACCGTAAATCCCCGGTCATAAGCCGGATTTTTTTTCCTATTTTGGGCCCAAACCGGCTTCTAAATTTTTCCCAAAGTCCCCCCCGGCTTATGACCGGGGTTTTTAAAAAGTTTAAGTTATTTTTAACCAAATTTCAATAGAAATCAATAGAAAATAAAATTACTTTAATATGTACGATTTTTACCATACAAGTTCATTTAAATATGTTTTCTATAAGAAATCAATAAAAATTGATAGAAATATGGCTAATTTTCCTAAAGATTTGGTGAGACTTTTTTAGTTTTAGGGGGGGTAAGGGGGGGTCAAGGGGCTAAACTCACCCCCCGGCTTATGACTGGGGTTTTTGCAAAAGTCTAAAATGCACCAAAACCGGCTTATAGATTTTGCCTGAATTCACCCCCCGGCTTATGACCGGGGCCGGCTTATGACCGGGGATTTACAGTAGCTGACAGCAGTAAACAATGGACAGTTAGGCACCTCTAGCACCACCACTGTGCCACTCGCTGCCCACCTTTCTCATCGCTAATGGACAGTTAGTCAGAATGCACACCTCTTACACCGCTGTCATATCCCGAAAGTCGAGCATCCCAGAAGTTGGCCGTAATTTTCAAAATAACTTTACCCGTTTCATATTTCTTCGGCGTAGGGACAGTATCATTAGGGTTATTGTCCTTTTAAATTCTATAAGAAGAGAGGGATGTTATCATGGTTTTTATGTTTTCAAAAAATTATTTATTTTCATGGATGTTTGTGGCCCATGAGCGATAATAGGCTTAAAACATGGATTGCGCATGCGCAGCCAACTTCTGGGATGCGCCAATTTCTGGGATACGACACTCGCTGCCCACATTTCCTCGGTGCCAATAGACAGTTTAATAGGCAGAACGCAAAATTCACTTTGTCCAGGTTTTAATGAGCAGTGTTGACAATTTTCCTTTATTTTTGCAGTAATGCATTCACAATACACATGCGTTGTTGGCTAATGGCTAGTATTGATCGTTATTTAGCTTAGAAAGGGTGGAAAACCGTCGTGGTATTGTTGGTAGAGACGTGACCTCGCGGGACCGGAAGTTAGTTAGCGATGGCACACATGGCACACATGGCACACATGGCACAGATTATGAACTCTGAAGCATGTTGACATAAGTACATAGTTATATTGCACCACAGTTACCAAAGTATCATCACCTAATAAAGGTATACTTCATCAAGCATCCTTACTTCAACTTGGTGTCAGAAGTGGGATTGTCAGGAACCCAAAAGCAAAATCACAAGGTAGTGCAAGAACAAACATTCTCATTCTTATTGTGGTGGTGGTGACTTGAATTTCAAACATGTCTAGACCCAAGAAGCCAGAACTAAATCTAACAGGGAACATCCCAGAAAACTTCAAAAATTTTGAAATGAGATTCAACGACTACTGCATCGAGTCCAAATATAGAGACCTGTCCAAGAATCCCGAAACTCATCGGGCTGAGTACTATGCTAAGCCACTGATGGAAATTGCTGCGTTACGTTCATCTATGCCCGATGAGGCACTGCAGGTTATTCGGTACAGCATAGAGCCCCAAATTTCAGCCAGGGACAAAAGCAAGCTGTGGGTGTGGTTGGAGAGACTCAGAACTCACTACACGGGCTCGGCCACATTCTCGCTGTTGACAGATAGATTCACCTTCTGGATGGCCACACAGGGCGCCCATGAGTCGGTGCAAGATTGGGAGACCCATGTACGGCGTGAGTGCAGTCTGTGTGACTAAGGTACTTTAACTGATGAGATGAGCCGTGACAAGTTTATTTTTGGTTTATGAAACAGTGACATTCGGGCAGAGCTTCTAAAATGTCATGTCAAAGCTGACAACACAAAAAAGACACTTAGTGATATTGTTGCAGAAGCCAAGGTGTTAGAAGTTGCAAAGCAGGCTAATCAGCTTATTGGCGAAGCCACCAGAGGCACAGACGAGGCTGTGAATTGGATGGCAAAAGGGAAGGCTCACAAAGATATAAAGCTGAAACGTGAGAACGGTACGTGCCACTGGTGTGATGACAGACGTGGGACACACCCTTTGTCGAAGTGTCCAGCCAATGGAAAGAAGTGTGGCAAGTGTGGTGGCAATGATCACTTGAAGGCAGATATTGTGCCAGTCCAAATGCCCAATCACCGGGTGCCGATCGCCAAGCGGGGAAAAAAGAAGGAAGCACTGGACAGGTATGTGACATTGGGGATCATGGCAAAGGTGGATGAACCCACTCCCTTGTGTTCAAACGCACTCATCAGAGAAACCCCGAAGAAATTCCGCGTCTGTATTGACCCAAGTCAGACCGTCAACAAGGCATTGATAAGACCTCTCTTCCAAATCCCCACATTGAAGGAACATTTACACAAGCTGGGTAATGCCAAGTGTTTCTCTCTCCTTGATGTTCGGGAGGGATTCCTACACATTCCTCTTGATGAAGAGTTGTCTATCCACCATGCACACATCATATGGTCGATATCGCTGGCTTCGACTACCTTTTGGTATATCATGTGCGCCAGAGGAGTTCCAAAAGAGACACTTGGATGCCCTTGAGAACCTTGAAGGAATAATTTGCATTGCTGATGATATCCTTGTTTATGGTGAGGGTGAGGACTACACAACAGCAAAGACCAGCCAGGCATTGATGGAACGTTGTGTGGCTAAAGACATCAAACTCAATCCAGATAAGTTCAAGTTTGCCCTTTTGGAGCTCAAGTTCATGGGGAACATCATCACTGATAGTGGCTTGCGGCCAGACCCTAAGAAAGTGTCGGCAATCACGTGAATGGCAACCCCGACAGACAAGGCTGGTTTGATGCGGTTTATAGGCATGGCCACATACCTATCACAGTTTTGTGACAATCTGAGCTCGACTCTACAGCCCTTACATATGCTGACAAAAGACGGTTCCAGTTTCCAAGGTGGTCCAAGGTGCAGGAATCAGCATTCCAAAGAGCCAAGAAGCTCATCGCATCAGCACCTACACTCCTCTACTACAGTCTGGATAAACCGGTGACATTGCAGGTTGATGCAAGTGAGTCAGGTTTAGGAGCCGCACCTCTGCAACCAAACTCAAAGGGAGAGCTACAGCCAGTAGCCTTCAGCTCATGCCGGCTCAGTGACACAGAAAGGAGGTATTCTCAGATGGAAAAAGAGTGCCTCGCCATTTGCCATGGTCTCCACAAGTTCGACCAATGGCTTTATGGGAAAGCTGATGTTACCATGCACACTGATCATAAACCCTTGGTACCTATCATGTCAAAACCATTACACAAAGCACCTGCCAGACTGCAAAGGATGTTGATGACCTTGCAGCGGTACCGTTTTACATTGGAGTACAGGAAAGGCACCACGCTTCTCATAGCAGACACCCTATCCAGAGCAGCTTTACGCACCCCCGTCATTACACCCACAACAGGATTTGAGGTGTTCAGACTGGAGTGTGAATCCATCAGCCGCAGTCCCAGGTTGACTGGAGAAACTGAGAGGGAGATAGTGCAAATGACTAACACTGATGAGTTACTCAATGCTTTACGAGACATGATTATCGACGGCTGGCCAGATGACCGTGCTGTAGTTCCCAAGGATCTCAGGCCTTTTTGGGGATATAGAGATGAGCTCTCTGTACTGAATGAGGCTGTATACAAGAGGGAGACTGTGTTAGTGCCTCAGCAGCTCAGGGCCACAATGTTAGCCAAGATCCATGCAAATCACCATGGAGCTGAATCAAACTACAGGATAGCTATTCTGGCCAGGAATAAGAGCCGCGATAAAGGACATGTGATGCCTGCGAGACCTGTGCAGTATATGGTTCATCATCACATATGTGTCATTACTCAGATTGGATTGAGATAGACAAGCTGGGAGACACCCTTGCCTCTACAGTAGTCAACAAGACAGAGGTTCACCTAGCCACTTTTAAGGCCCCAGCAAGAATACACAGGGATAATGGCCCTCAATTTATTAGTAAAGACTATGCAGACATGGTGACCAGGTTCAGGTTCACCCACACGACATCATCACCTTATTACCCGAAAGGGAATGGTCGAGCACAGGCAGCAGTGAAGGTAGCTAAGGGGTTGCTAAAGAAATCGATAAACATCAAACTCCATGTTACTTCACCGTAAAACCCCCCAGGCTGGATATTCACACTCTCCTGCTCAGCGTATGCTATCCCGTCGGACACGCACCCCGGACCAGAAGGCAGTATCTACTTCTCCTATCAGTAGCTACTGAGAATATGCTGATCAACAACTGCATTTTGCAGTAGGTACTGCTGAAATACTTCCAAAACAGCTGACTCTACACTGCATTTTCAGTATAGACTCAGTAGTGTACTGACTATCAACTGAGTATGCACTGCATTTTAAGGCTAGAATCAGTAGTTTACTGACTCTCAACTGAATCTTAATAGATACCAAAAATGTCATACTCTGTGCAGCAGCATAGGTGCAGTAGTCTACTGACTATCTACTGGTATCGCTCTGTCCATTCATCGATTATTTATTGGGCTACTGACCTGATGCTTCAGAGACAGTCCATAGTGTGAATTTCAGTATGATTGTGAACAATAATTAAAAGATTCAGTTATGAAATTCTGAAACTATCCAGTGTTTGTTAAGAAAAGCATAATTATACCTTTGCATATGATTATGTTATTGAGTGCCAGTAATGGATACACATGATGTTGGGGTGTGTGAAAGCAAGGAATTAGTCACTGACTTTATGTAGGGCATAAATGTACTGAATCATCAAGTATTATTTTGGTCACCATCATGCCACTTTTTTTCCCTACATAGTATACATGTATCATTGATAATTACAAAGCCACTGTCTTATCACCTTAACATCAATAAAATGCAAGGCATTCTACTATAGTAGTAATTTATCAGACATGCCTACTCTTACCTTCTTCTATGATAGAAGTTACCTAGTACTTCTGAATCAATACTGCCCCCCTCCTATATGAGTTGCATGCACTACTAGGGAGTAATGACAGCTCCACATATCTGATGGGGTGGTGGCTCAGGGGGCTAATGCGTTGGTACAGTAATCAGAAGATCCCAAGTTCAAATCCAGCAAGGACCACCTAGAAAGGCATTGGTAGTGCCAGTACTAAAGCAGCGGCTGCTCCTTTTATGCTTCTACCTGCCCCCAGCAGTAGTTTTCAGTATGATCTACTGCTCACCCTACTGCTATAGCAGCAGTCATGCAGTAGTGCTGATTGAACACTGCCCCAACCCCATATATGGTCATGCAGCATTAAATAAGTAGATACTGTTTAAATGCTGCCATCTCATTTACATAATTGGGACAACTGATTCAATACTGCTTGCATGCTGCTAATACTACTGTTCTGCTACTGAACCACCACTGCCATGTTCTGTGTGCTGAGCAGTAGAATGCCAGTAGATGCTGATATGGTACTGTTTCTGATGCTGCTTTCAGACTGAATCACTACTGTCACACCACACTGTTTTTCAACTGTTTAAATACTGATTTTCTACTGCATTTTGGTCCGGGACTCCTCTCCCAACATCAGACAGGCTGTTAGACTCTCAGGTGGCGGACAGTCAGGTGGTCCAGGAGGAAATCAATACTCGCAGGGTGGCCTCCAAGGCGCTATATGATAGGAATACTGTAAACCATCCACCTCTCTCAGTTGGAGACTATGCTTACCTGAAGCCCCCCCCCCATAACAGGCGTGGTCAACCATGGGCCTACGGGCAGGTAGTTGACTGCAAAAGACCCAGATCATACAACGTTCAGACTGATCGGGGACTGGCTAGCCGCAACCAGGTTCATGTCCGGCCAGCTGCTCCTCCCCCAGTTGGCATTAGACATGGGCAGACAACTCAGCCTAGAATACCCTTGGCTCCAGTTACACCATCAGCCAGAGCCGACATTTCACCAGAACCAGCTGACAACCGGCAGGAGGTGCAACCGAAGGAGACTTGTTCCCCACAGAAAGTGCCAAAGTCACCTGCACCACCCAGCAGCAACATTGCCGCATCTCAGTCCTGGGCCACTAGTGGCTCTCTTGTGAGCGGTGGTACCTCCCTTGCCCCGAGCCCCTCTCCAGTTCTTCGCACAAGGACAAGGGAGATCTCACGACCTTCAAGATATGATGACTATATGCTTGCATAGAGACTCATGTGTTCAGACCATGTTCAAACATATGATTTATTTTGTGACTCAATATAATTAGTATTTTCTTTCAGCATAGACTGTTTTGACACTTGACGTTGGACTAAACTTGTCTGCAGGGATGTGTTTGTTCCATTTTAAAAATAATAAAAAAAAAATTGATAAAAGGGAGATGTTGGTAGAGACGTGACCTCGCGGGACTGGAAGTTAGTTAGCGATGGCGGCCCGCAGCGCACATGGCACAGATTATGAACTCTGAAGCATGTTGACATAAGTACATAGTTGTATTGTACCACAGTAACCAAAGTATCATCACCTAATAATGGTATACTTCATCAAGCATCCTGACTTCAACTGTATCGTTTTTTTCATTCTCAGACTCTACATGTCACTTGAGTGAAAGCTGATTACTGAGGGGATTCCAAATCTGTTTGTTTTTCTTTCCTATGACGATTCAATGTGAAGTTAACGGCATTTTGTGATTTGTCACGGACTGAAATTTGAAAAATTAGTCAAAACTATGCTCTGATGTGGCAGGATTAATCCTTTAAAAAAACTGATACCAAATCATGTGTGATCAATAGTCCGCACCCATGTGACGTAATTCCTTGCTGCAGAGTAGTGTTGGAGGTACTCCCCTGGAAACCCTACCCACGCTCCCATAGAGAATGCACTGTGATGATTCACTACTCTCTATAAAATTGCTATTTTTTCAGTATCTACCTGGCACAAAAACAAATCCTCTTCACCATAGCTGGATATTGACCATGTGCATCCAAATATAGCTTATTTATTACTATTGGCCAAATATAAGGGATGGAAAACCTAAGTAGAACTAGAAATTGCCCTGTGGCTGATCTGCACTCAGGGGTTGACAATAGAGTGACAATGGCTACTATAACGATGCATTACCCTCCAAAAAATCTTTATTTTCCCTGGATCTTACACATCAAACCACAAATACTCTTCACCGAATTTTGATATAGACCATGCGGATTTAACCATAACTAATTTATCAAAATTGATTAAGTATATTAAAGTGGTAGAAAGATTTTGTGGAAGTGAAAGGTTTTGCTGTGCGAGATCGGCAATAGTCATGGGCACTGTAGCTCAATATTACCCTGTACAAAATCCCTATTTTCTCATTGATAACTGCATCATAGCTATCAAAAGAGATCATAATCGCTAAGATTGGTGGAGATTAAGTGATGGAAACCTTATGTAGAAGATGAAAAAAATTGCCCTGCGAGATCGGTTGTGGCAGTGGAGCAGTGGCCACTATGGCACTCTGGTGAAATACTACCTTTCTCAAAGTCCTCATTTTCTTTCTAGTTAGTGCACAAAAAGACAAACTACCTTAACCGTAGATAGAAATAGATCATAGCTATCAGAAGACACCCAAATTGCTAAGATTGGTTGTGAAAAAGTGCTGGTAACTTAATGTGGAATAGGAAAGTTTTGCCGTGCGAGATCGGTAGTAGCAGTGGGACCATAGGTGAGATGTGCAGTGTTTACATTTGGTATTTCCACAATGGCCGCGGCTGACAGGAATACACATACAGTGGGCACGCTCTATGGTAAGGGAGATATGATCGTTTTTTGTAAAAAAGGCCAGTCCCACACTGGCATGTGCCCCCCCCCCCAAAAAAAAAACAACCCTTTTTCTACCTTTTCCTGCTTTCAATATAGCCTTTTTCCGCCGATCGAGCGCAAAATAGATAGGTTTTAGCTCTGTTCAGTGCACAGGTGGACCTGCTTTATTTCGCTTATGGTCAATGGGCACGACTTGTCGGGATTTAGGCTGTATGGGACCAAAAAATAAATATGATAACATGTACAAAAATTCATGGGTGTATACTACAGTGAATGGACAATAACATCCATATATGGGGCTAGGTTAATTATTAAAACTGAAGGTACAGGCCAAGGGGCAAAGATAGCCTGTAAAATGGGGAGGGCAGATTCGTCTAACGCCCTACTCTTCTGCACAATGACACCCTTTTTTGTCATGCAAAATTGTATTTACCTTCAATTTCGTGAAAGGTAAATAAAACAGACACCTTACCCTTTATAATGAGCTATAGAACACCTACATTGGCTCTAATTTCCTTCATTTTCTAGTCTGAGACAAAATGATATGCAGTATTGCTAGGGCGTTAGACGAATCTCCCGGACATTAGACGAATCTCCCGTGCGTTAGACAATTCTCCCTCACATTATGATAGGTATACCTCTGGATTGGGTGGCAGTAGGAAAACACCATTCACAGGTATTATTCCTTTTATAGATAGGTACCTAGGCATCATAAAGAGGATAGTCAAATATGATACAGTATTTGCATAATTAGCATAATTATGCAGTGTCCTGGTACTTTTAAATATATATAGATATGTGCATGGCTCCTTTGTAGAATTCATATGCTTACAAATTTAAACTACTAATACATGGTGACTGAGTGTGTGGGGTGTTTCGTGTTTTGACCTCAAGATGCGAAACATTTTTTTTTTCGGCGGGGGTTCATACGTCAGACTTGTAGTACATCTCATTGCGCTCGGCACGTTCGATTTACCCTATTTTTATAGTTTGTGCATCAACGGAGCCCGCTACAGTCTAACTTAAATTAGGCATCATGTCAAGATTCGAAACAATTTTTTTTTCGGCAGGGGTTCATAATTTGTACTTGTAGTACATCTTATTGTGTTTGGCACATTCCATTTACCCCATTTTCATAGTTTGTGCATCCCGATGCGATGAACGGAACCCGCTTAAAAGTCGGCTTTAAAGTCGGCTCTAAAGCAGGCATCATATAAAGATTTGAAACAATTTTTTTTTTCAGGGGGGTTCATAATTCAGACTTGTAGTACGTCTCATTGCATTTGGCACGCTCGATTTACCGTAATTTCATAGTTTGTGCATCTCGGTGCAATCAACTGAACCTGCTAAAGTCAACCTTAAAGTAGGCATCATGTAAAGATTTGAACAATTTCGGTGGGGGTTTATAATTCATTGCATTCGGCATGTTCGATTTTCCCTATTTTCATAGTTTGTGCATCTCGATGCGATGAACGGAACGAAAGTGTAAAAATGGAATCGCCATGGTGGAAAACCTTGAAATTGATATATTACATGTTTAAATCTGTCGATAAACAGCAGAGAAATAGGCATCGATATATGCATCATACTTTGCCTGGCATGATGCAGTGCATGGACCATGTATCTATACATAGGGGTATATCCTCTATAGTGTATGGTCTACTGCTATTTTGATGCTATTTGTAGATGCCTATACACTCCCTTGTCTGCCTCAACGTCTGCTGTGTTCTGTATAGGTGAGTTGTGGGACTGGTGCACTGTCCTCAAACTTTCAAGTGTAGGGGCCAGCTCCGGCTGTAAGTCCATGGCGATAGGCCATCTACCCCGTTGCACCAGTGTCTGGGGATATAGCTCAGTGGTAGAGTGCTAGCTTGCAAGTTGAGAGGTCCGGGGTTCGAAACCTGGTGTTTCCAAGTACGGTATCGCTGACCTCTACACTATACACCAGTTGTTTAAGAGGCTATTCACATTCCGTGCGGTCTCCGCCTCTCCACAATCAAGCAGTCAGATTGGTGTCTGCATATCGGGCCGCTTGGCTGCTGGGCCTATTTCTCAGCTGTTTTAATATGGACAGATTGCAACGTGTAACATTGATTTCAATGACATATATACCTTGATATCTTTGCTTCAGTGGTCTTACAGCTTTGCTGTAAAAATCCTTAAGACCTGGCATCCTAGTCCATGATAATATGTTGGTTTCAGTTAACTATTTTTTTCCATATATATATACTAGCATTGGTATGTGTGGCACTACGATGTGCAAATTTTACATTTAATTAATGTGCCTACAACACATAGGGTTGCTGTTGGGAGAAAAGGGGTTTCCATACGTTTACCTGCAATGTTTACTACCCAATAATAAAAGCGGATCTTTATAAGGAAAAAGAGGAAAAGGTGAAGGCAAGCTTTTGCTGGACTGCCAATTTAAAATAGGAAGTCAACTTTACCTTAGATCTATATGTCTTAGTGATTGTTGTTGTGTTTTGCAGGAGTTGTAGTGCAGAAGAGTCGATGTAAGCGTATACCGGAATGCCATACATATAACTGGGAGGCTGGGTCATGGACACCTTGTCTCATGGATATGACGTGTGGACATGGCGTACAGCTACGTAACATCTCATGTGTGCGTCATGATGGCAAGGCCACCAAAGATGGTGGGTGTCACTATATGATGTATAAATTTATTATCTGTTTACAACAGTTCTAAGTGACTTTTGAACGAGCATAGAGATCTATAGATAATCCCTTGAAATAAAAGAAATAAGTCAATAGATTACAAAAAAGGGCAAAACACGGAATAGTTTACCGGTACTCTATAATATTGTTTATACACTACCGTAATCTCCCGCATAGAAGACGCACTGCGCATATAAGACCCACCCCAAACTCAGCACATGCATTTTTGCGTATAAGACACACATTTTAATGCGTAAATTTGTAAGATTAGTACATTTCTATTGTAAAATTACCCCTCGTATAAGACGCACCCCAACTTGAAGAAATCCTATAAGACACACAAGGCATTTGTTTGGCGTAGATGACGCGTCTTATACGCGAGTTTTTACGGTAGTCATTGGACCTATAGATATCATACAACTCAACATCCTCCCCTTAATACAGGGTTATGCCATGAAGAGTCTCCTGGGCCTCCTCCCATGTCAGGACAGGACTGTTTCCTACCCTGTCCCGGTGACTGTGAGCTGTCCTCCTGGTCACTCTGGACGCCATGTTCACAGACATGTGGGGACACTCCCGGCACCAAGACTAGGACCAGGTTTATACTCAAACTAGGTAAGTGGCACTCCATTGGTTTTATTGCTCACCAGAAAAATTCCCGAGGGATTTTATCGTAAAGATATTTTGAAAACCCCAGTTTATGAGAAAAATATACATTACTTGCTCAATATGCTATTGATATTATGGTAAAATTCTAATACTGTAATCCCTCGCCTATAAGCTGCTTCATATATGCAAATCAGATCGGCATTTTGCCAAATTGGGGGTGCATCGTATACGTGGGTTTAAGAGAAATACCAATATATGGGCCGTCCATATATTACGTGACACTTTTTTTGGCCAATTTCAGCACCCCCCCCCACCCCCTCTCACACTTTAAATAGTTTCACATCAGCCAACACCCCTCTCAAAAATAAGTCACACTTGGCTAGACCCTCCCCCCCCCCTTCAGCCATACTATTGACTCAGTTCAGCTTCCAATAAGACAATGTAATATCTTATCTGAATCTTATTAGAATTTAACCTGAGTAACGGGGATTTGGGGGTAAAATAGAATCTTACCTGATTATGGGCGGTGGCTGGGGGCACAGCCCCCCGAATTTTGCCAATACCATTACAGTGCTGACCTTTTGTACAGTTGTTCAAAGGGCTGTAGAGCAAGCCAGAAATGTGTGGATTGCAGCAGTACCCCCTTCTCCATAGCTACATGTACACACATACCTCAGAAGTTTGCGGTGCATCTTATACGAGGAGTTTTTCAAAATGGAGAATTTGGGTACATGGGTGCACCTTATACAAGAGCTTAATGACTTGGGGGTGCGGCTTATAAGTGAGATTACGGAATATATATAATATATATATGTATATATATATATGTAGTGGTTCGGATTAATGCCTCGACTAGTTCGAAGTGAAAACCAGACAAGGTATCTCGGGTTAGTGCAACCGGCACGTATTTATTGCGGTATATGTTTTACATCCACCTCGAAGTGTACTGCTTAGCTATCGTGCAAGCTCAGGTAAAGGTGGTCCGACTCCGTTGGCAGGCAGAGCCAGACTAACGCCTTCCCCGGCCCCAGGTAGGAGCTGGAGCGAGGCGAACAGTGCTGCCACCACCCCGCAGAGACCAGGGATTGAGGAGACCTCTAGTGACTACTGGTGATGGGTGCACCGCTCGAAATGCCCTCTCGAGGGAGACGCTCACACTATATCAAGATCTACAAGCCCCTACATGTATATATGTATGCCGCACAAGGAGCCACATTTTCTTTGTTGGTGGTGGCTGGGGCAGGAACCATGTCCTTGCGGGTGCGATTGCCGGCCACAAGGGGTGAGGGACCCCCTTGGCATTTGCAGGCAGAGGTGCTAGCGACAGGAGTGCGGAGAGTGTTTTCCGACACAGTAGGGGCAGTGGCACACTTGTTTTTCTTGGGCTGACCTGCACGCCTCTATGGTGTGCTTCTTTGACGCTATTGGTCAAGTTGATCACTCTGCAACTGAAGGTACGGCCACCCCGAACCACAGTGGAACAATGGCCGAGGATGCCCGCCAGCTGCTGGAGTTCGCGCTTAGTGGCAGTCTTCTTCGAAGCAAAATCATACAAGGTCTGATAAAGCATAAGCAATTTTCCACCTGGGAGGCTAATTTCCATCGCCTTGCTGTCGACCATGATACCGAGGCAGACTGCACGCTGAGATGGGCAAGTGACTTTGGGCCACTTTACATGGAAGCCCATACTTCTCACCACTGAAATCAGGACACTTTGAGCATAGGCACATTGATCATAAGTGGGTCCCATAACTGTCAGGTCATCGATATAATTAGAAACCTGGTAGAAACCTCGGCGATGCATACACCTGACAATCCAATCTCCCAACTGTGTGAACAGATAAGGGGCACACCTGAGACCGAAGGAAAGGACTCTGTCTTCAAATACTTGCTCTCCCTCTCCTAAATCCCATCTAAAGCATTGGTAGGAAGCATTGTCTTTGTCAATGTTCACGCTCCTATAGGCTTGAGATAAGTCAATAGAACAAATATAGTCATAGGGATTAAGGATTTCCGTGAGGTAATCTACCCCTTTGTATGTGAAAGTATCACAGGTGTGGTCCATGTAGTTGTTTATGGATCTGTTTAAAGGCCTTTTACAGTCAGTGATTGGTCTGAGGGTGCCATCCTTTTTCCTGATTGCACCCAGACTATGAATGCACCTAGGTGAGTCGATAGCTAAGGTGACCTTGCCTTCCTGCAGTTCTCTGAGAATTGTGTCATTCATTTCTACATTGAATTCATCATCCAGAATACTGGAGTAGTTGCTACAATCATAGGAGTCTATGTGTGTGTTGTCTACTATAATGAAACCACTGTAAACACCAGCTAGTACAAAATCATCTTTAGCACACATATGGCCCTTGTATCTGTAGAATTCTGCAGCTAACCTACAAGGGCTAAGCCGAGATCGAACAGGTCCAATTTTGTGCTCGCATGCACAAATACTGAGGACACAGTCTTTGTAAACTACAATTGGTTCAGTGACATTAGGTATGTATACAAGGCATACGGGTGTGTTACCACACACTGGAACGGTATCTGCTACATCAATGACAACAAAATTACTAACACAAGTATCAGGATCCCATACACTGCTAGTAGGGTAGCCATCACCGGCGGGTGACGCACCACCACCCACAGGTGACAGACCAACATTGATATCATCACTACATACAGGGTCAGAGAAGACATTTTGTGCATCAACACATTCATGGCTGTTGCCCGCCGGGAACAGTCCCGTATCCGTAACACTGCCATCACATATAGAACCTCTGGCACAGACAGTAGGGGCACCTACATCAACATTGCATACAAAATTGTTACAACTATCAACACCAGCACTGGGTTTAAATAGGGCACATTCTTGAACATTGGGTACAGCTGAGTCATAATCAACAACATTGGGTACATTGACACTGGGAACACCTCCAATGACACTGGGGGCCCCCACATTGACATCAGGGACACATTCATTGACACCGGGAACACCTTCAATGACACCGGGAACACGAAAGGTAGGTGGTAGAGGGTTAATAATGTCAACAACAACCAATTTCAGGTCTCGATTTGAGCATTCTCGACCGATTTGAGCTATCTCGATATCATTCCCCCCAAAACAGGGGTGATTTGATCGATTCTGGGGTTGGCATAGCCTGAAACTTCTCCGTTTACACAAAAATCAGAGATATTTTGATTTACCTTAGCGTCTTGGTGCGTTTCTCCGTCCGGCCGTCGCCATCTTGGATTTGAACAAGACGACAACGGCATGATGGGAAAACTACAATATTTTGCAAAAACTGAAGAATTAACTGGATTGATCGATTCAAATACACTTAATTTCAAGAGAGAAGAAGGAATCCGACCTCCATTTGCAATAATATCATGAACACAATCGACATTGTCGACTGCAACATCCAGGCATCGTTCTTGTTCGTGTATGCAAATGAGCTGAGAGGCGCCTATGGGGGCGCTCGGATAAATTCTGCCCGCTAACTCACCGGCCGCGTCCGACCGAGGGGCGCTGATGGGTGTTTCCAGTCACATGGATGATTTTGCCGCCGCAGCCCTTTTGACGTTGGTGCAGGCTCTCATTTTGCGGGATGCATCCCAGCAGTGGTAACAGACATGCTGCTGCTGACAGTCATCAACTGACCTGCATTTGAAGTTGTTGTACCTCCAACAGGGCATAGAGGGGTCAGGTTCAAATTTGGATTTATTCCTTTTCTTCTTGGAACCCCCACCTTGGGCCCCTCCCTGGGTGGAGGAGGGGGTAGTAGTAGGCTTGTGTACCAGGTGTAAATTGATCATCTCCTCATCCCCATACACAAAGGCCTGGGCATCATAGTGGTTGGCCCTTTCTCTGACTCCATAATCATAACACCGGAGCTGATCTAATGTGTACAGACCCATGGCCTCCCTGTCACACTAAAAACTGAATGTGATATTGTATGTACCACAATAAGGAGTCCAAGGGTCCTTCATCAGGTGAATGGAGTGGAGTCTAGAGAGGGCACCTACCAGCTGTGCAAATGAAGTGGCCTTTTTAACCCCTTTAGGGAGGTGTCTACGGAGATCGAATGGCTTCTTCTTTTTCTTCTTCTTGCGCTTGGCCTCCTCCTCGCTGTCAGAGCTGTCCTCACCCTCCTCCTCATCTTCAGAGTAGGGGAGAGGCCCTGAGGGGGGCCTAGTACCCCCAAACAGAGGTGGTAGCACAGGTGTACCTCCAGGTAGACCACCAGGCCTAGGTGTACTAGTAGTAGGTGGGTCTGTGCTGACTATGTCTAGTATCTTGGAGACTCCTCCTTGCAGGTCAGTTACAGTGTCCTTTATTAACTCGCAAAGTTTACTTTTCCGAGTTTTTAGAGACAGGTGGGGGGCAGGGTGACACTTTAAGAACTAAATTGCCTGTTTCAGAGATGGGACTGTTCCCTTCAACCTCAAATAACATGAAAATGCTTAAATATGAAGCAAAATGAAACCTGTCATAAAATAGTGTACATATTCAGGAACATAGAGGTGTAATTGTTACCTGTTATCTGGTTCTTATCTTTCTGATATTAAGTCTTTAAAAAAGTAGGTCATCTCAAAATGGGAGCAACATCCTTTGTGCTCTCAATGCTTTTCTATTGAGGTGTCAGCTTAGGGTGTCAGGTTTCCCGCCGTTTTTAAACAGGGTGATGGTCTCATTGTTCATTATTTAGCAGGGGGAACTGAGGTGTTTCCAGCTAGGGGGTAATGGGAAATGAATATTCTATACCATAGTGTTTTCTTCTTGGTTTATTCCACTTGAATATAGCAGCATATAACTGTGTATAATAGCATTACTCTAACACATAATATTACATGAATATATAGCGATAGATAAGATATTTTGAAAGGGGAGAGATTTTCTGATACTTGGTCCACCTATGTTAAGTACATCCTGTGTCCTATCCTGATAAAATATGAGCCAGCTACAACCCTTCAGGCTGCCTAGTTCACTCATTTCTCACTAGGAGCCACCACCTCTATAGAACAGTGCTGATGTCAGATACATCCTGTCACCCACTGTGGCTCATTATTTAGCAGGGAGGACTGAGGTGTTTTTCATGAATGGGCACATTATCACTCTTATTGTTAACTTTTTTATAGGGGGCAGAGAAGTGTTTTGACACTGTCACAACACTTCCACCTGACTCCCGACATCACAAAATTTTCGATATTTTGCTGTTGGGGATTTATCCTCTTGGTGAAGGTTTGGTAATTTTATGATTCCTTTTCAGGCCTCAGTTATTATTTAAGCACTTGTCAGAGTTACGTGCAATTCAAATCGCTTCACCCCTCGTTGGTATGAACCTTTCCGAGTTACTTGCAATATAAATTGCTTCAACACTCGTGGCTGAGAATTCATTGGCCAGGCCTGTAAGCTGTTGCTGTTGAGATTCCAGGCAGCCTTGGAGGGCCTGGAAATCAGAATCCTCCTCCAGGTCTGAGCCAGAGTCAGTGTCACCCTGACCAGGTGGGGTGGTCACCTTTTGTAAGCATGCCTGCTGGCTCATAGATAAATTGGCTGGATTGAAAACACACTTCTTGCCTGTAGGAGGCACATGTTTGTAACCACATGTCCTGCAGTTCCTGGGGGAACCCTTTGGTGGCATGGTAATCCAATTCCAACTCCACCAAAATTGGGGTCCAACCAAAACAATATGGTGGCCTCCTTGTGTGTGTGGTGGCTACCTGGGAGGGGGTCAGGTGACTGGATGAGACTATGCAGGCCTGCCCCCTATGTGAGTCCCAGTGTAGCAGACACCTGAGTAGCAGAACCGCTACAATATATACCATTATAATAACTAGTAGGCTAGATAATTATAACACCCAAAAGTATCAGTCCATAGCATAGTAGCTTATATAATCCAATGTCAATGCTCATAACAGTTATTATAAACCGACTTGTCCGACTCAGCGTCCAACATCTTATGGAATGTCACTACACCACTTGACTAAGCGTTTGGCGCCACCCATAGTTCATAGGGTGATGTTTCCATCGCCCAATCCTACTCTGATCACTATTGTTATCAAGGTCGGCGGTATGTGTGACTCGCTAAAAAACAATGTTCTCATCACATGGTTCCTGGCGTGCACATCTAGAGTGTGCACCTCTGCCACAATGTCTGTGATTGGCCGAATGGTGATTGGCCTTAGCACGTCTCGTCTTTGGCGGTGCTGGTCTCAGTATTAAGGTTATAGCGTATGTAACCAAACTGTCCACTGCATGGGCCCAGCACACAGAGTTATTCACTGGATCCGTCAGTGAAAAAATAGAATTGAACAACACAGATCAGTTTTACCATAACAATAATCATACAATTTGAAAACAATGTAAAAATGAACCTGCAGGATTTATCATATATGAGATGCTGATTTCATTACATAAAAATGGGCTGTCTGTATCAATACTTCTAATGTGCGTGTATCTCTACTATTTATATATCATAAAACTTAAAACATTTATATAATATCAACATCTTATTTACATGGCGGAACCTTAACTAAGGCAATAGTAATACTCTATACATTCATAATAACCACATGTCTTTGAATATATGCATTCAAATCAATCAAATCTTATATTGGCAAAAATGAGGTAAGCACATGCATACAGATAGAAAGTGATAAACTTAAGTAATAGTTCAATTTTAACGCTATGTAGATATCAGTAACTTAATACTAAATCTTCTAATTAAGCGTGCCGATGCTACATACTCAAGCAGGCCGAAGCGCTCCCAGCTGAGTTCAATGCGACGACAGGTGAAACATAAGGGGGGCGGATACCATGAATCCTGGGTGTCAATGGGAAGGGGATGGAGGAAATAGGGTGAAGGATAGGACAGATTTCAAAGGCATAGAAGGCATCTTGAAACTTAATGTTCTGAACTTTTGTGACGGCGGGTCCCATGATATGATATCTAGTGGTCCTCGCTCTGTAAATGCACTTTACAAATTTACAAAACAGAAAGAAGTACATATAATCTGATTGCCAAGTCGGATTTGAAAGATTCGTCCTGCATTTCCAATATTGAATTCACAGGACTGGGATTAGGGTCGTCAAGGATGCACAGATTGTGAAGCGAAGCCTCAAGGTTGTCAAGCATGGTGTCGGACTCCCAATTGGTGAGAGTCAGGTTTGTGCCTAGAGCGGATCTGAACCCCAATAGCAAGGTGAACAAGCCATGTAGCCTGTAAAGCAGATAGAATGAAATGCATAAGGATATAGTGGTAAAAGCGAAACAACTAATAATTGGACCATAAACTTCAACTATATTAGCATTCCATCCACTGGAAGGCTTGCTGTAAGCTCTGTAGTGGTCAGCGGAAAATGTCATGGAGAAACCGGGACTCGAACCCGGGACCCTCCAACTTCGAAGCGGAAGCTCTATCCCTGAGCTACTTCCCCTGGCCTGACATTCTCTACCTTCCAACTACCCTGGATCGGTATGGTATACATAGGGGGAGTGACACAATCAAGTGAACAGTCCCTCTGAAGGCTCTGCGCACCCGACGGGGGAACGAACCCCTACACTCCTCCCAACCAGCTTCAACCGTATCCCGCCAGAACCGGTCCTCCAGTCCAGTCTGAACGGTACCAGTACTCAGTCACACACAGCCTGCGTTAATTCCTGTTCCCAGGAATTGCTGTGTGTGCCACCTGTTTCCAAGTCCCTCAGCACTAGCAAGTTGAAGTGCTTGTCTATACCATACCAGTCCAGGTACCGAGCTCTCTAAAGATCCCCCTTGCGAGGCAGGACCACTCGGTTTCTCCACCAGTGTAGTGGTCAGCGGAAAATGTCATGGAGAAACCGGGACTCGAACCCGGGACCCTCCAACTTCGAAGCGGAAGCTCTACCCCTGAGCTACTTCCCCTGGCCTGACATTCTCTACCTTCCAACTACCCTGGATCGGTATGGTATACATAGGGGGAGTGACACAATCAAGTGAACAGTCCCTCTGAAGGCTCTGCGCACCCGACGGGGGAACGAACCCCTACAGCTCTATCCTTAATAATGAGCTGTTCAGCATTTTTCACAATATCTATCACATAACCCTCTTGTGTATGCAAATCTTCCACATATCTCGAAAAATTAACATGATTCAGGTATTTTCAAGTCAAACAGGTCTCCCCCTCCATATTTGTTGAAATTAAGTTTAATGGAGAGAAACAGTGGAATGTTAATGCCGGTGTTTATAGTTTAATTTGAATCACATGAACATATTTTCGTTTAAAACAAAGGTGGTGGTAATTAGTTGACACTGACAAGGCAAATCCACGATGCTTAAGGGCGCCATTGTAATCAGTGTGTCATTTTTACCAATACATTTCATGTAGGCTGTTTGTTCTGCCAGGATTAGAACATGTATGTTCGTTCAGATGGGAATATGATTGAAATCTGGCATTCTCTTTAATGTAAAATCAAATCTACACAAGTTCGTCATGACGTCATAGTCAGCATCAAACAATATAGCTGACAAACACGATGTTGCACTTATATGTCTATAAACAGCAGGAAATTTACTATATCTAGGCAAGAAAGTGGTTAAGAAATGCGTGTCATTAGATAGCATGTATTTAGCATTATTATGCAATTTAGTGTAACCTAAAACATTAAAACTCTGTGTCATTGTAGGCACTTCAAAGATTACAATTCTTTAGATGTCAAAATCAATTTTATCTACATCCATTGATACTTTAATTTGATGCTAACAAAATCAATTTCCAATCATCTAAGACGATATGTAGCTTGTGAATTGGAATTATTTCACGACTCAGATTATTATTACTGAGCTGGTCTAGGCCATACAGTAGGTTCAATAGGTACTCATAATACATTTGAGTTTGGATAATTTTCCAAAGACAATGCTCATAGGCCATCGAATGTTGTAATTTTGAATAGACATTTACTGAAAATTGTTTTACCCGACTAATGTTCTCTTCCTGTTAATTAAATACTCTCTCTGTTTCCTGAGTTTGAATTTTGACTAGATTCACCAATTTGTGATGAGAATGGGCAAGTTTGGCAAGTAAAATATCCATTTCAATTCTATAATGTTTATCATCATGAATTGTAGCGCCTAACGCTTCCCTCAATTTGTGCATTTTGTCCTCTGTGCTTATACCAAACAGAGCTTTCAAGATTTTTCCCACGATTAATAATAATGCACATTTGTGTCTTTTATAGACAAATTTTGATTTAATGATGGATATCACAGTGCCAACTCTCGCTGTTCAGCAAATCTAGGCGGTTACTGAGAGATAAATTAAAGCTCTCAGTGTACTTTGGTGAGTCCAAAGTAATGGTCTCAGTCATGTTAAAATCAATGTAACCTCTTATCAAAGGTTTAGATAGATGATAAAGTTCAAATAAGACACCATAATTGTGTCTCAGAAATGGGGTATGGACTGTGTCGCCGGTCCATGCAAGCATGAGGAGATAAAATATCCTGAAAAATAGAATAAGACGCACTGTTATCCTCTTGTGTGCATGTGAACTCCTGCTGTAATAAATACACACAACATTTGCAAAATCCATCACTAAGTGTGACTGTAGGAAATGAAGCGGCTTACCAGTATGCAACTAGGGTGGCTGAAGCCAACATGATCACTGCTGTTGTACCAAGTAGCTGACAGAATACTAAATCACAGACTGACAGTGGTCGATTGCCACTTAGCCTTAAAAAGGACTTGATTAGCTGTGGAATTCTTCTGGAGCGGTAACAGCGTGTAGATGAGTGTGAGCAAAAGAAGCTTAGCAGAATCGAGATTGCCATGTCAGAAATGTTCACGGAGAGGCGGAGGGTTGGCTGTGCCCGGTAACTAATTGTAACCATTTATTCAAAAAGGACTGGCAGAAAGACCTCCTTCATCATCTGATGAAATATCACGCACAGCACCTATGGGCTTCGGGCTGTGTCGGCTGTGATCGGAGTGTCAGTTATTATTTCTCCTGCCTTGGAGAAGGACCCCGAGAAAGGGCTCAAAGGCATCCGCCTGGAGGATGGGCGGATGGTGCTCCATGGCCCGGGGAGAGACTCTATAGTTCAGGCCGGAGAGGAACTGCCCTTAATCCCTGGAAAAGGACTACAATTGCAGGAGAGGGACCCACACACTGCTGTTCAATTGACTCCGCTGAAGCTCTGGAAGGAGAGGCATAGGCCACCTCCTGTCCCCCAGCCTAGCCCACAGTGGGCACCCACTGCATCCACATCTGACGATGACTTTGCTCCACTTCCGGAGGACTGTTCTATGGCCAAGACCAAACAGAGACAACTAAGAGCCTGGCTGGAGTAAAAGCGCAAAAAGGAACAAGAAGTTGGAGTGAGTTTAGGATTTGGCATAGGACTGTGTTGTGGACTTAGCCAAGTGGCGGCTCCCGGCACTGCAAACTACTGTACAGCTTTTCCCACTGGTTATCCGATACTAGGAGATGACCTGGAGGGGAACTACATAGCACACTAAGCTGCTAGAGACAATCCTAGTGATAAGCTGGCAAAGTGGTCCCAGTATCTAGCGCCATCATCGGACATAGGGGAGGACTTTGTTAAAGTGCTGGGTAGCTGCCACGGAGGAGTCGACCAGTTGGCACCAGACCTGTTCCATGTCTCCTATATGACCACTACAGTGTACCGGAGGGTGGTCAGGGGGGCGGAGCAGGAAGGAGCGGCTCCGGAGACAGGACAGGGCACTGAAGTTACACCGGAGGGGCAGGCACCTGACATCACCTCAGAGAAACCCCTAGTAAGTGACTCTACCATGACTGGGCACTTAAGAAGTAAAAGTCCTAGCTCGGAAAAAAAAAAGAAATCAGAGAGTAGAAATAAAAACCCCCCTCTAGTAAAGTAGAGAAGGGGAAAACATCTGTTAATCATGCCCCCTCCTGGAAATCGGAGATGGGGCAATGGAAGTCTATCTCCATGGACAGTTTAGTCCCATCTAGTAAAGTAGATGTAGAGACCAATAGCCAGACTAATGGGGTGCTAGTAAAGCCTCCAGACAACAGTAGTACTCATAAATGCTCTGTCCCACTCTCATGTTGAGAAAATGAGGGGGAAGGGAATGGGATACTTAAATGTTGAGAAGTATCTAGTTTGCTCCGGAAGAGGTTCCCGGAGGCCACTCCAAGTAGAGGAGGGGCAGAGGAAAAGATAGGGATGACGCAGTTGTGCTGTGAGTTACTAAGATAGTCTGTGCTTTTTGATTTGAAGATCGAGGACGTAACACGGTGGCGACGCCGAAGAAGGTTGACTAGGATACAGTAGGGGACAAGACCAGCATGTTGTGATGGCGGAGGCGGTTCAGGAGAAGCCACCAGAGGCAGGGCCTCAAATCAGTTGCTGGAACAGGCACCTGGAGGGTGCAAGCTAAATTTATTGAAGACTGAAACGGAGTATGATTTATCGAGATGATTGGCGCATATTTCTGTCTACTATTTGTAAATTTAAAACTAGGAACCATAATACATACAATATAGACAAACCTAGTTACTCCGAAATAGCTATCTCCGATAGACATAGAATTAGCAATTCACCAATACATGTATATATATATATATATATATATATATATATATATATATATATATATATATATATAGTAGCAATTCTTATACTGTGTTCGGAGACACGACCCATCCACTTAAGGGAGTGGTCATTTTTTTAAAATAGGGGAGGCAAGCACGTCAAAGATATCCCCCCCCCTCTGAGAGGTTAGAAATATTTTTGCCCCTCCCCCTTTGTGCTATAGCAATGCTCAGGTTATTTCACTAAGAAAGGGTGAAATTTGTTTCCCCCACCCTGCAAGAGGGGTCTGAATTTTTTTGCCCCTTCCCCCAAAACCATCACTTCTCTCCCGGCCACTCCCAGTTAACATGGTTTATTCCCTGGCTTCCTGATTGATGTATTTCTATTACAGACAGTGGCCTAGGCCCCACCACTCAGTGTCCACATATACAGCTGACTGATCTGGTTGATGTATACTTCTATTACAGACAGTGGCCTAGGCCCCACCACTGAGTGTCCACACATACAGCAGACTAACCTGGTTGATGTATACTTCTATTACAGACAGTGGCCTATGCCCCACCACTCAGTGTCCACATATACAGCTGACTGATCTGGTTGATGTATACTTCTATTACAGACAGTGGCCTAGGCACCACCACTCAGTGTCCACACATACAGCAGACTGACCTGGTTAATGTATACTTCTATTACAGACAGTGGCCTAGGCGCCACCAAACAGTGCCCACACATACAGCAGACTGACCTGGTCGAGACCCTGGACTGTGGTCACATGAACTGTCCTAATTTTACCTGGGTGGCAGGAGATTGGGGCAGCTGTATTGTACACAAGTTAGGCCTTCAAGGTGAGTCCTAGTAATGCCAAGCGAGTATACATGTAACCTAAAATGCTGGTTCCACAGGCAAAATCGGTCTGATTAGTACTAATCCAACCGATTTTTTTCTATACTTTTGACACATTATAAATCTTTGGATGAGGGCTATTGCAACCTGCGCTTGATAATGCTACGCTGTACACACTTTATTTGAAATTTTGAATATACTGAACTTTTACCCCGCACAGGGCATTTCACCACAAATTTAACACATTTTGATGTCCTAAACAGGTTGACTGTTGTCAAAGAAAGTGCCAATTATTATATATCTCTATGTGTGGCCCTCAATATACTAACAGGGGAGCTGCTGCCGTGTGGTGACGGGGTACGGCGACGTCATGTCTTGTGTCAACGTTCTGATGGTGCACAGGTCCCGCACCACCATTGTGACGTCATTAGTATGACTCCAGAGAAACATGAGGCCTGCCATGTGCCATGTCAGAGGGACTGCAGACAGGGGGCCTGGTCTGAGTGGGGGCCATGCTCACAACCATGTGGTGAAGGTAAGCATATAGATAGATGTATGTCACCTCTACATTAATGCTACAGACAATCACATGTGTAGTGTTCTACCACTCTATGCTAATTGAATCTTTCGATAGACAACTAAATCAGGTTCCAGGTAAAACTTTATTGTCAACAACGCATAGGCACCAGCCATCATCGATGACAGTTTACAAGCAGTAGTGTTTAACCACTAAATAACCTCCAGAGAAAAATTTATCACAGTTACTCAGGGGTGCTGCTCCATCCAATGTAGGAGACCAATGTCGAGGACATTGCTTCACGACCTGATCCTGGTTGATCCGAGGGAGGCACAGCCGCGTATGGTAACCAGGGTCATGTTGGCTCCTCCCTGGCTCATTGTGTAGTGTTCTACCACTCGATGCTAATCGAATGTTTCGATAGACAACGAAGAAGAACTGGGACGCCTCAAGGGCCTTCTGTGCATCCTCCAGCTGCTTCTGAAGGGCTGCAGTTTGGGCCTCGGTAGACTCGAGCTCCTGCTCGGGCCACATCCTCTTGGACTTCTTCTTATGAGCCTTGTGGCTCGCGAAAGAGCTGTACCCAGACTGCTCGTCGGATGAGTCCCACATGGTCCATCCTGAACGGAGGCCTCGAAGAAGAATAGCACGAACATACTTGGTGAAGTAATCCTGGATTACTAACATGCAAGTATTCTTGTTCGGTGTGGGTGCAAATCCCGAGAATATATCCATTGCTATCCTCCCGAATATCATCCTGAACAACTCTTGGTGTAGAGATTTACTAATACCCTCCCCAGGTTTTACCAGACAGCAGGTAGGACAATGTCGAACCTAACAACCTATGTTCTTCCCCATTTCAGTCCAGTAATATCTCCTTTTCACCTTCTCGAGAGTTTGTTTACGACCGAAATGTGCCACAGTTCGGTGTCCATGGCAAAAAGCAAGAACCTCACCCCTCAGTCGGGCGGTACTATAACTTGGATTGTGCGCCTTGCATGACCCGCCTCGCCCTTCCAACGACACAACAAACCTTCACGAAAAGTTAACAAGGGCCATTGCCCCAATAACTTTCGTACTTCGGCACTCTCGATTGACACTTCAGGCCTAGTGGGTTTAGCCCCCTTAACTAGCCATTCAGCTACTCGTCTGATGTCAGAGTCCACTTTCTGGGCATCAATGAGTTTATCGAGAGACCAAAACGCTACACCCACCCGACTGTCGTCCAAACTACCTAAAACTGCCAAAACAGCATAACGACTGCCGTAGTCTGTGCAATCTGGCATAGTCGTACAGGGATACGACTTAGACCATCGGCGTTCAAATGCTTTGGCCCACTTTGATGTTCGATCTTCGAGTTTTCTAGACCAGACTCCGACAAGTGTGCTAGCCACCTTTCTATCATTCCTTAACTTCCTTGAAATTCAGGAGCCATTTCAATGAGGAATGATCAGTGAGGATAGTAAAAGTACCACCATAAAGACAACTGCCAACAGCTCTCTTTTGGTTGTGCAGTAGTTTCATTGTGTTTTACTTAGAGTGTTACTAGCAAACAATATTGGAACTTCTTCTCCACCTTGCATCTGAGATAGAGCAGCCCCAATAGCAGTATTACTAGCATCAATGTCTAAGAAAAAAACCACTGCCATGTGTGGGGAATCAAAGTACAAGAGCCTCTTCGAAACTTCATTTTAACTTGACAAAGCCATGTTGGGCCTTCTCCGTCCATGCAAATGCCTCATAATGACCTCTACTACCTTTAGGCTTCTGAACTATCAAGTCCTGTAAAGGACCCACGAGCAAACCTAGGGGTAGAATCCCAGTAATAGGAACAAAAGCCAATGAAGGATCGAATTTCCTTCACTGTGGTGGGTCGACCCAAGTCATTACTTCACTAATTTTCCCCGGATTAGCTTCTACAGACGGATTAGCAAGTACAGACACAAATCGTCCCAGGTATTCAACTGAAGTCCTAAAAAGTTGGTTCTTCTTAGGTTTAAACTTCAGTCCCCACGAACGAATCCTGTTGAACACTTCTGTCAGATTAACCATTGCTTCATCCGTCGTTTTGCTGAAGACGATGATATCATCGAGGTAAACTAGGCATATTTTGCCTAATAAACCCCTCAATATCTCCTCCATCATTCGCTCGAATGTGGCAAGGGCGTTACACAAACCAAACACCATGCAATCTAATTCATAGAGGCCTCTTTGGTATGAAAAAGCAGTCAGATTTGCATCCCGATTTGCCAATACCCAGATTGGAGATCGAGACAGCTAGACCAATTATTTCCTCCTAGAGCATCTAAGCATTCGCCGATGCGTGGGAGTGGGTAAGCATTTTTCTTATTCACCCCTTTTAGACATCAATAATCAATGCAAAACTTTATGGTCTCGTCCTTCTTTGTCACCATCTGGACAGGACTGGACCAGGGACTAGTACTTGGCCTCTCCACCCATGTATCCAACATCTCCTTTATCCGCCGCAGCTTTCTTGCTGAGGGGAATCCTCCTATAAGGGACTCAAATAGGTTGTGCATCACCAGTATCTATGTTATGCAGGCATGGATCAGTGCACCCTAATGGTTCGTCTGGGCTTTTAAAGACACCTAGATGCTTACTAAGTAAGGTGGACAGTTTCAGTCTTTCTTCTGGTTCTGTCAAGTGAGTATCTCCATACATATCTAATAGCTAGGTAGGGAGCTCCCCCGTGTGGGTGCTCGCAATTTCTGCCCTCTCGATGTCTGTAGCTTCATGCTCGAGACGCATCATTACAGATCCTACCTCTGGTTAAATAAATTCACCATTTCAGCATAATGTATCATACCAACCACTTTACCTTTGTCCAGGACAATGTCTCAATTCAGTGGATTACAGACAGGAAACACTGTTTGACATTAATTGCTGACAAGGGCAGTTTCCCCAACTAATCCTAGCTCCCTTAGAGTCTTCAGATCAGGTTCAACTATGCCCTGTCAGTTGTATTCTAGACCCTTGGATTTGACTAATACATCTCATCGATGCCTAGCTGGAATCCTACAGGTCTGAGCTACTGAGGCAACCGATGATATCCTCTTCAGTACACACTGATACTGTTGTTCTTCCGGCTCTGTCATGACCAGGTGACCCAACCTCGGGTTAAGGATCATGCCATACAAAGCCTTAAAGTCCAGCCCTAGGATACCATCCTTGGCCACATTAGCTACTATAGGACTAAACACATAGTAACTCAATCCGACCTTAAAAGGTAAAACCAATCGACCATATGTCTGCATCTCGGATCCAGTCGCAGTACACACCATTATTCCCTTGTAGAGATTATCTGACGCTACTACTAACATCCTCGTGAGACATAATGGTGGGGCTGGCACCAGTATCTACTGATATCTGATCCGAAATGCCAGAGGTGCTGATACCTTGGCTTTTCAATGGTCGGGCAGCTTGCTTGCCACGTTGAGCTGCCCGCCTCAGTTTTCTGCGGTAGACCTTTAATTGGCTCTTGCAGTTCCAACACTTGGCGTCAGATGGGGGGTAGTCAGCTTCTCCCAGTTAGTATCAGGAACTTTCCCTCCCTTGATAGCTTTGAGTAAGTCTTGTAACTGACTCAACAAGAAGGTTTGTTCCTGTACCTTTGGTTTCAAGGTCTTGTTAGACGCTCTCAATTTGCTAGCTGCTACCGAGAAGTCCACACCTGGGTAGGCATTGCCGGCAAGTCATCTTAAAGCAAAGCCATATGCTCTGATGCTTTCGTTCTTGCCTTGGCGTCTCTTCTCCAAACTGACTATGGGGTCCTGGAGGCTCGAAGTCATGGATTCCGTTACCATATCTACGAGCCCCTCAAGGGTCCCGTCACCATGTTCCTCCCAAAGCCATACAGTATCTGCTGCGGGGCCATTCTGGAGTAATATGGGGAGTTGAACTAATGCCATGCTCGAGGTCCAGACATTTACTTGACGGAGATGATTGAATCCATGGTACCACCTGAGCCAATCATCTTTCCATGTAAATGGAGGGCACTCCACTGACCTAGTTCGAGCTGGTTCATGCCCGATCGAGGTGTTGTCAAACATTCGACTTGAACGTCTCGCATGATCAAGCGCAAATGTTGTACTTCTTCTAGGTATCTGATGGTTTCCCATCTGCATGGCTATGATTTACCCCAGAAGTATTACCAGATCCAGCCTCACTTACTTGTGAGGCCAAAAACCTCAAGTCTCTATACTTAGGTGGGTCAACATGTTGTTGTGGAGGGATGGGAGTCAAAAACTGAGGATCACATCACTTAAACCATCTGCATGGGGCATCAAACATATTGGTTGGTTTTGACAAGGTCTCGATTCTATTTTCGAGATATTGGCGAGCTTACCCATCATGCGGTCGATCTCCGCTTGTTGTTTAGAGCATTCTGTCTCAATTATGAAGTTGGGAATTCAAGTCGGCTCTGCTCTGGTTTTGAGAGATCTCATTGCTTGTTCAAAGCCAAGAGTTGCTTAGCCTCAACCATAGCATGGTTCGCCACTCATCATAGTCTAGGTTTTCGACTGGAAGCTTCATGTCTTCGATTTTAGTAGTGCTGCATTCACTACCTCTGGGATCGTCGTGGCTTCTAGTGGCACACACTTTCTCGTCTGTATGCTGCTGCAGATGTTCTTCAAGTGCGATTTTGTAACAAACTTCTTTATTTACCTTGACTTTGTCTACGGTTGATATCTCTCGTCGGAGTTTTTCGTTTTCCTCCCGCATGCCTTCCAGAGCACTCGATTCTATCTCTTTCTGATCTTTCAGAGATCGAGCTACTATGGTTTCAGATTGTATGGCTCTAAGCTCGGCCTTCTGCCTCGCTTTTCTCTCCATCAAAATCTGATATTCGGCCATCTTGTCAACATGAACGATACGCTCCTCACAGCGACGACGCATTTCTTTTTCACCCCTGGCTCGAGCATCCTCGTCAGCTTGCATCTGACAGAGTAACGGTTCTCGCTCCTGACGTAGCTTCTCCACCTGCTTGTCATAAGCACTAAAATGGCCAGCTACTTGTTCAGAATGCTCGGCTGATTTTTGACTCAACTCCTGCTTCAACTCTTGCAGTTGTCCCTCTAACAAAGTATTTTCTACTTCTTGTATTTTCAACTTATGTTAAAGTGATGTCTGTTCGTGTTGTGCATCCCGAAAATTTGAGCTTTCTCGACATGTTCTCGGTGGCTTTGTGCAATATGTTCGATCTTTGCTTTGAGTGATTGACACTTTGCAGCTGTCAATCCACTTCACTCGACCTCAGACTTCAAAGCAAGAATCAACTCTTTCTCACTGGAGAGTTGCTTCACCTTCTCTTGAAGCCTAGCAAGTTCTCGATTAGTGACAAGAGTTTTATTCGAAGCCTCTAACGCTTGCTGCCGGAGCTGTTCCAGTCTCAGCTCTACCTCCTTACTCTGCTCCTGGGCTTTCGCCATATTACTTGTGAGTGTATCCATGTGATAACGACCTTGTCATAACTGGTGCTCTTGCTTGCACAATAGCTCTTCGGTGAGTCTTCTTCCACTGCCGGTACTCCCAAGTACCGAAAAGCTAGAAGGACCCTTGAAAGACCAGTTACCAAGGCCTATTGGAGTTTCCATAGGCGATGCTGTTCTTTCCACATAGGACAAACTCTGTGTCCTGAGGTAAGCTTCAGCGGCCGGACAGAGTTGTGGACCATTTATATCCATTAATGGACCTGCAACCCCTGATTTTGGTGATCGGGGTCATCACCCTCATCCAAGTGGCCCTGCATGTTGAACTTGTGCTCGCATACCTGTACAGACTAAAGTTAACAACTGGTCATGGCACCAGTGTGGTGTTCTACCCCTCGATGCTAAGAGAATCTTTCATTGGACAACAAAGAACAACTAAATCAGGTTCCAGTTAAAACTTTATTGTCAACAACTCATAGGCACCAGCAGTCCTCGATGACAGTTTACAAGCAGTAATGTTTAACCACTAAATAACCTCGACACTTGTCGACTAGCACATCTCCTAGTGCCTAGAAAAGCCAACAACATATACCTTCTCTGTGCAGCAGCACAGAGAAGTATCTAAAACATGGTAGTCGGGCAGCCACTAACCATCGCTCAGGATGGTCCATCAGGACTGGACTGACCCTGAGGAAGGCAGTAAAACGGCCTTATATACAATGTCGCCAAAATGCAAGGCTTCAGATCACATGTCACTTTTTTAGGAAAAAAAACATGTCTAATAATCTCAAAATTTAAGGCCTCAGATCAAATGTTACTTCTTTATGGATTGGACATGTCACATGTCACTTTTAAAAGGGTACAAACTCGAAATGTCACCAAAAAATGACCAAATGTCGCCATGTCGTTTTTTACCCCTTGGGGGCCACATACAAGTCGAGGGCCACGTGACCGTGCAGTGAAGCAGCAGTCTAAGGGCATAGTTTAATAGCTGATAAGTAGCAACCAACAATGGATAAACCAAATAGCTTACTGCTAATAACAGAAGAAAACAAATAGAAAAGAAAATTGTTGATTTGTCTAGTTGGAGACAAAGGATCAAAGGATGAGAGCTTGAAGTATCTTATTATTCTATGGTCTTAGACAGACCATAGAATACTTACAAGAACCATGTTCACCGATATTGAATCGCCCTTCTAGTGTAGACTTGCTATAGCCTAGCCACATATTGCCCTTTTTGTACTCATAGGATTACACATAGGGTTGCACAGGGACCAACCTATCCTTTTAATATTGGCTGTTAGTGCTTGGACAAAGAAAGTCTACTCACCCTGGATATAGCTGTGAAAACCCATTTTAACCCTTTAATGCACTGGTGTCTGTTTCTATAGGGGTATACATAGGGCAGTGCATAGGGTTTATGATGCATTGATTTACACTGTGATCCTTACAGGCTGTCCAGGGGCCACACATACTTCCCTATGATGCATTGATGCACTTTAACCCTTTATGTATGGCATGATGCATTGATACACAGTCAACCCTTTATGAATGGCATGATGCATTGATTCACTTTCAGCCTTTATAGATAACATGATGCATTGATGCACATTTAACCCTTTATGGATAGCATGATGCATTGATGCACATTTAACTCTTTATGATTGGCATGATGCATTGATGCACATCTAACCCTTTATAGATAGCATAATGCATTGGTGCACATTTAACCCTTTATGGATAGCATGATGCATTGATGCACAGTTAACCCATAATGAATGGCATGAGGCATTGATGCACTTGAACCCTTTAGGAATGGCATGATGCATTGATGTACTTTAACCCTTTATGAATGGCATGATGCATTGATGCACAGTTAACCTGTTATAAATGGCATGATGCATTGATGCACGGTTAACCCTCTATGAATGACATGATGCATTGATGCACTTTAACCCTTTATTGAAGGCATGATGGATTGATGTGCAGTTAACCCTTTATGGGTGGCATGATGCATTGATACACAGTTAACCCTTTATGAAAGGCATGATGCATTGATGCACATCTAACCCTTTATAGATAGCATGATGCATTAATGCACATTTAACCCTTTATGGATGACAAGATGCAGTGATGCACATTTAACCCTTTATCGATGGCAAGATGCAGTGATGCACATTTAACCCATTATGGATGGCAAGATGCAGTTATGCACAGTTAACCCTTTATGAATGGCATGATGCATTGATGTACTTTAACCCTCTTGGATAGCATGATGCACAGTTAATACTTCATGGATAGCATGATGCATTGATGCACAGTTAACCCTTTATGGATAGCATGATGCATTGATGCACAGTTAACCCTTTATGAATGGCATGATGCATTGATGCACATTTAACCCTTTATGGATAACATGATGCATTGATGCACAGTTAACCCTTTATGAATGGCATGATGCATTGATGCACATTTAACCCTTTATGGATAACATGATGCATTGATGCACATTTAACCCTTCATGGATAACATGATGCATTGATGCACTTTAACCCTTTATGAATGGCATGATGCATTGATGCACAGTTAACCCTTTATGGATAGCATGATGCATTGATGCACAGTTAACCCTTTATGAATGGCATGATGCATTGATGCACATTTAACCCTTCATGGATAACATGATGCATCGATGCACTTTAACCCTTTATGAATGGCATGATGCATTGATGCACTTTAACCCTTTATGGGTGGCATGATGCATTGATACACAGTTAACCCTTTATGAATGGCATGATGCATTGATGCACATTTAACCCTTCATGGATAACCTGATGCATTGATGCACTTAACCCTTTATGGATGGCATGATGCATTGATACACAGTTAACCCCTTAGGGATAGCATGATGCATTGATGCACAGTCAACCCTTTATTGATAGACAAGGCATTGATGTGCAGTTAACCCTTTTATGGATGTCATGATGCATTGTCAGCAAATATGTCAGTAATAATGCACTATTTGTCAGCAATTAGTCAATTTATGTTAGTAATTACTCACTTTTTGTCAGTAATTAGTCCAAATATGTATAACATAACACTTAGTCCACATATGTCAGTAATTACTCACAATTTATCAGATATTAGTCAATATATGTCAGTAATTACTTGCCATTTATCAGCAATTAGTCAATATATGTTAGTAATTACTCACCATTTGTTAGCAATTAGTCGAAATATGTCAGTATTTACTCACAATCTGTCAGCAATTAGTCAATATATAACCAAGGAATAGCCATTGATTCAATTGTGCATCCTCCCTTTCTCACAATTTGTCAGATATTAGTAAAAATATGTCAGTATCTATGGACTATTTGTCAGCAATTAGTTAATATATGTAAGTAATTATTCACTATTTGTCAGCAATTAGTCAATACATGATAGTAGTTACTTACATTTTATCAGCATTTAGTCAATATATGTTAGTAATTGCTCACTATTCACTAATATCTGACACATTGTGAGTAATTACTGACATATATGTTAGTAATTGTTCACTATTTGTCAGCAATTTGTCAATATATGTCAGTAAGTACTCACTATTTGTCAGCAATTAATCAATATATGTCAGTATTTACTTACTATTTGTCAGCACTAGTAATTGTTCACTATTTGTCAGCAATTCGTCAATATATATCAGTATAATTTTACTCACAATTTGTCAGCAATTAATCAATATATGTCAGTACTAAGTCACTCTATATCAGCAATTGTCAATACATGTCAGTATTTACATTTTATCAGTATTTAGTCAAATGTTAGTAATTGCTCACTATTTGTCAGCAATTAGTCTATATGTCAGTAATTACTCACTCTTTGTCAGCAATTATTCAGGATATGTCAGTACTTAGTCACTAGATATCAGAAATTAGTCAACACATGTCAGTATTTACATACAATTTGTCAGCAATTAGTCAATAAATGTCAGTATTTTACTCACTTTTTGTCAGCATTCAGTCAATATATGCCAGTACCTCCTCCTATGTCGGTAATAATGCAGTATTTGTGAGTAACTATTCAATATATGTCAGTACTTACTCACTATTTGTCAGCAATTAGTTAAAGCATAGTTTAGCATAGCACATAGAAAACAGTTGCCCATAGATCATTTTAGGGCAATGCCCTATCCTTAGACATTTTTTAGGTTTTGGTTTTCCCACCTCTATCATGTTACATGATGCTAGGCAGCTGTTGGTTGCCTGACATAGTGACCTCATTTGCCCATATGTGGGGATGACACTAATGGTGACTGCTATGAGCTCCTATTACTAAGGTGGTAACGACCTGTTCACAGGGCATACTTGGCAATCTCTTTAGCAATGTGCTGGTAAGTTCCTTACACATGCCATTATGGATCATCATGAAGATTTATCTATATAAACCACATTTAGTTCCATAGAAAATGAAAACATTGTGTTTACCTTATAAAACTATGATACTTTGCTAAATGAATCAAGGCTCATTGAACTGAAATGATTTGTCAAGGCAGGATAATCAAGGGTTAGACGAGTGTAGAGAAGGCTGAAATCGTGTTGCTTGTTCATGACAGGCACAAAGACCAGGGGCCGTGTGGCGCAGCAGGGGGCTGAGATGGGCGGAAGGTCATGCCCACATCTGGAGGAGAACACCACCTGCAGCCTCAATGACTGTGAGCTATTTGAGTGGAAGGTGGCACCTGTAAGTACGAATGTAGTTCGATTTTCATAAAAATGGAGCTTCTGGCATTTTTGGACTTCTGCTGGCCCCTATTCTTTGAATTTTTTTTTTTTCTGATTTCTTTCTCTCTCATATTATCAGGCTTGATGAGTTCTTTATGTCCCATATAGGTTTACGGGGTGAGTTATCAATATTTATGCTTCCAGGACCTAAACAATAGGCTAAATTTGACCCAAAATCCACAAGGAAACCTGATTCTTTTCATTATATTTCACACCAGAGATGTGTTGTTTCATCAAAGCTACGTATATTACCTGGTTTGATAATGGATTAGGTGCAAAAATTGACTTCATTGGGGTATCTTTAGTATCTTATGGGAGAAATGTACTTCTTGTAAATTCTAATGTCCGGATGAGTTTTCTGCAAACTTCCCTACAAAGTCTGTGAGGCAACTGGTTCAAAAATCCCCTAAATAGTCAGACATAGGTGGCACACAAAGTATGTTGAAAAGAAATTGAATTCCTTCAAAAACGTCTTCTTGAGAACAGCATAAGTGGTTCTATGAAAAATACCCCATTTTTCTCGACATGACAACCAAGACAGATTTCTTCTCCTTTTTGGGAACAATATATTCAACTATTCTAACTATTGTAGAGGTACATAACATATAAACCATAGCGTTGGGTACCGTCTGACATGGCGGGTGAGTCGAGTCGTCGGACGTTCCTCAGGTTCTGGATAGGTGGCAGCACCGATCCGGGTCTGTGGGGACATCTGACGACGAACACCTGGGTCCTTATATAAAGCCCAGGGCTCAGCCGCTACGTCAGAGGCCCTTCTGGCCTCCGAAGCATGTAGAACACCATTAATAATTATTAGCTACCCTCTTTATACTATCGGGTAGCCGTGAGTGTGCATTAGTAATAAATATATCCATTGGCATACACTTGAAACACCGTCTTACTCTTTCTTTCCGAATCGTAAGACCCAAACCCCCAGGTCCGTAAGGCCACAACCCCTTACACTGGTGCCGTGACCAGTTAATTCTGGTGTATAGCCCGGACGTTATAACGTCCGAACGGCTAGTACATGGGTTAGATAGCCTTGCTGAAGCTAACCCAGCAGGGCAATTAGTTGCCCAGGAGAATGGCAATGGATCGTTAGTGCTCCAAACCCATTCGAACTCCCAAGATGCGGAATCTGCATCTTGGAGAGATCCCGAACCCCACTATAATGATAGTGAGGAAAATCTACCAGACTCTGTATGACGTGAACAGTCCATACAGAGGCAGAGTAACTTAATAGGCCAACAATCACTTGTTGACGAGTTGAGCAATTCGATGTTCGAAGTTGGTGGTAGTACTAACCCAGAACATCCGGCACCAATGCCAAAAAGGGTAACATTTGGAGAACTACCTTATAGATTACCCAGACCCGGACTACCAATATTAGATTACAGCGCTATAGATGGCGACTTAACCTATGCGGTACCGGAAGGTGAGGAATTTAAACGACCGGATGTCCTGTTGTTAAATGAAACCTATGTAACTTTGAACGAGATCCTAAATACCTTGGTCAAAGCTAAAGATGAAGTATTCCATGAAAAACTTCAGCTGGAAGAGGACCTGACTGGCATGCGAAGCGAATTCGAAGCCAGAAGGAGTGAGTACATGAAGGAACTCGAAAATGAAGAACTAAAACTTCAGGAAATGAGAAAGTCATTCAATAAAGAATATGACAATAGACACATTCGTATCCAAACATACATAGATACGAACGATCAACTAAGTCTTGATAAGGCAAATTACGAATCCGAAATATGCCATTATCAGAGTGAGTTGGAGAAATTGAAACTTCAGTGTAGTAAACAAGCTGAAGACAACGAAACCATCCGGGTAGGCATTATAGCTTACAATAAACAACTGGAGGAAGATAGACAGAAACTCACGAACGAGCTTCAGGAATTGCAGACTACTGCAATAACCCTAGACAAATACGTAGAAGCCGCCCAATTGACTATAGGTACTATAGATCCAGCTGTGGTGTCTACAATGTTGGGGAAAACATCCAAAGATGCAACTCCAATTAGATACAACCCATTCGTAGACGACGGGGCTGATAAGAATGTAGTATCCGGAATCTATAAGAAACCGGACGATATCGCAGGTAATGGAAATGCACCTACACCAGCAGCTCCTATGCTGGATACAATAGGTCCGGCACCGCCAATACCAGATTTGAGTCATAAAATTAAAGCGACTCACGATAGTGCTACTGGTGCTAACAATAATACACCCGTAGCACAACCGAGAGTACCGAGACCATCGAGACATATGTTAACACCACCTTCATATTTCTCCCAACCCGGCCACAGTACACCAGCAGGCCCAAGATTACCGAACCCATCTTCGGGTCAAGGTAATGGTCCTAATGATGGACGTTTTCCAAGACCAAACCCGCCACAAAACAATGTTAACGGCGGTACGTACCAACCAAGAACAACTTCCTATGGATATAGATATAATTATAATCCGGCAGGAAGTAGTAATTACCAAAATGGTAATAACTATAATCAGGGATGGAATCAAAATAATTCTTACCCTAGGTATGCACCTTCCGGAACAGGTGGAAATGCCGGTTATAGTGGCGGATGCCCTAGCGGTCCATCTGGGCACTATCCTAACAACGGTCCACCAGGAGGAAATCCTCCAGGCGGCCCAGGAGGATCCGGATCCAGAGGATCAGGATCGGGAGGAGATGGCAGGAAACCAAACAGAAGAACTTCCATGCCTGCAGGGATGCAAACCATCTTTGATAGAAGCCAATGTATCCAAAACCTTGGCATCGACTGCTACCGAAAGGGAGCAGATGGCATGGAAGTCATGAACTGGAGCATGCGAGAGGCAGATAGACTACGCGGATGTAACAATCCGGCACATAGACAGGCACGGATACCCCCTCCATATGATTCCAATGATCCATGGAAGGATAGGTATCAAGCTTTTGTCGACGAAGTCAATTGTAGTGGCTGGACAAAAGAAGAAGCTCTGCCCTATTTGATCTGTTGGTTGAATAAAGGTGGAAAAGTAGCCCTTAATCAATGGAGAGCAGCATATGGAATATACGGCACCTATGATCAATTGGTCGAATGTGCCGCATACCTATTCGGATCAATCGTTAGAGAGGATCCATGGGTAAGCTTCAAGAAAAGGACACAGAAACCTAAAGAATCTCATAAGGTCTTTGGTTTGGAGCTACAGGACTTGCTATCAAAAGCACGTCCGAATTGGGCTGATGACGATGACTGCTATCTACAGGAATTGTTTATACAATTCTACAATGGATTGTGGGATCCGGATCACAAACAAGTAGTTTGGGATTCTTGGAAGGATGACACTTCCTTCAGTGACTTGTTCATATCAATCGATGGACATGATATGAAGAAAAGATTGGTAGGTCTAGGACCTAACCCGGTAAGAGCAGCCCCGTTCCAATACGGAGGTACACCTGCTCCGGTATACGAAACTTCCCAGTTAGCCCCAGTCGATTCGCATGAGGCTGAACAGGAGGACGAATATGTCTCCGATGAAAACGGAGAATATATTGGATCAGTCCAGGTAGCTGGAAAGTATTACCGACAGAAGCGGTATAGGAAGGTACATTCGAGAGGGAGGGGAGGATCCGTTGCTGGTAAAACAGCTTCCGGACCGACCCAATCTGGCAATGCAACCTCTATGGCCAAGCCAACTGTGGCAGCCGCTGTTGCTCCGACTAATATGATGGAAACATTAATAGCCGGATTAACAGAAGCTCTGAAGAGACCGAGAGTTGATAAATCTCAAAGGAGATGTTTCAGATGCCAGAAACTGGGGCATTATGCCCCCGAATGTATGGCTGAGAAACCTGTCCCTCGTAGACAGGAGGGTGTCTCTGGAATAAGTACAGAGGAAAACTAAGGAGGGGTCTCCCGATGGGCAAAGAAGGGGATCCCAGTGACAAATCTTGCCATGATATCACCATCCGTGATGATAGTTCGCATGTAGTAGCAAACTCGCCTAGCACCGAGGTGGTTGTAGACACCCGGAAGGTTAGGGAAGCTGATATAACAGGTGCCACGGGAGCACAGGGGAAACCCAATATCAGTTACGAGGTAGGCGGCTATGAATTAGCCAGGGTTGGTAGTGCCCACCTGCCCCCGGGTCATCCTTGTCTGGAATACCTGAAAGGATGTGGATCGACTCCAGGTGTGAACAATGACGTTCCGATCATCACGGACATGCCCTCTGTCCTAAACGGAAGGCGGTGGTATGTTTGCCTTACTGTTAACGGAAGATCTGCCGAATTTCTCATGGATACGGGAGCTAGCCACTCCTGTATCTCCAAGAGGTTCTATGATCTTATTCCGGATGAACATGATACTCTCAAATCGGGAGGAAGTGCTCAGACGGCCGATGGCAGTACCTTGCAGACGTATGGTAGAACTTGTGTAAAGCTACAATTGGATGGAGTACATGACTATGTCATGAGCGCCACTGTTGCGGATATAGCAGATGAGGGGATACTCAAGTTGGATTTCGCATCCCTGTATGGAGTTGTGTTGGAACCCCAATCAGGAGTGTTGAGTGTGAAATACCCGTATCCTGTAAAGGTTAGATGTGTACTGAGACAAGTGAGCAGTATGGCTAGTGTGGCACACACTGTGCGAATCCCTCTGGGAGTAGCCTGTGATGTGCTGGTAAGAAGTGATCCTGCAATGCGCAATAAGCCTGCAGTAATAGAACCGGATGTAGCTACTCTGTCAAGTATCGGATTGATATCTGTAGACACTATAGTAGCAAATGCTTCCTGGTCAGTAGTACCTGTCTCTAATACTGGAAACAGTACTATCTACTTGAAAAAGGGACAAGTTTTTGGAAACGTGACCCTTTCGGAAACTGTAACGGATAGTAAGTTAAACTTACAAAAGGTAACAGGAAATGATGAAATTTCGGAAGACTTACTCAAGTTGTATGAAGAAACTTCATTAGAAGATCCGGAACACCGGAAAGAGTTCTATGATATGCTCTGTCAGTATAGGACTGCCTTTGCCAAACCTAGTGAAAAACTAGGTACGACAAATAAGGTAGTACATAAAATAGATACTGGAGATGCAGAACCCTTTAAAATACCGTATAGACGGTTACCTTTAGCGAAAAAGAGAGTAGCTGAGGAGGAAATAAACAAGATGTTGGAACAGGATGTAATAGTCCCTTCCAACAGTCCATGGAGTAGTCCTGTGTGTATGGTAACAAAAAAAGACGGTACTATCCGCTTTTGCATAGACTACAGGAAGCTGAATGGAGTAACGAAAAAGAATTCGTATCCATTACCGAGAATAGACGAAACCATTGACTCCTTAGGAGGAAACAGTTGGTTTTGTACCCTAGACTTGCAATCAGGTTACTGGCAAGTGGGAATGAATCCTTCAGATATGGAGAAAACTGCATTTTCGAGTCATATTGGATTATTCCAATATAACGTAATGCCGTTTGGTTTGTGCAATGCACCAGCAACATTTGAAGCAATGATGGAAACAATCCTAAGTGATTTATTGTGGAAAAGATGTCTTGTATACCTTGACAATGTCATAGTCTTCGGAAAAACATTCGAAGAGTGTTCTAATAACCTAAAAATAGTACTAGAACGTATTATTTCTAATGGTCTCAAATTGAAACCTAAGAAATGCCACATGTTTAGAAAGTCCATAAATTATTTGGGCCGCATCATTAGTGATGAAGGAATAAAAGCTGATCCGGAGAAAATCGAATCAGTTACGAATTGGAATAGACCTACAACACCCAAAGAAGTGAGGTCCTTTTTAGGATTCTGTTCCTATTATAGGGAATTTATTCCGAATTATTCTAGAGTCAGTTACCCATTACAAGCAATAGCCAACTGGACTCCAGGAAGTACCAAGGAAAAATTTCCTTGGACGCATGAACAGGAATCTGCTTTTCAAAAGCTAAAAGACCTGTTCACGAGTACTCCGGTATTACAATATCCGAATGAAACGGATCATTTCATACTGGATACTGATGCTAGTAATGATAGCATTGGTGCAGCTCTCTCGCAAGTCCAAAATGGGAGGGAGGTACATATTGCCTTTGCCAGCAATACACTGAGCAAAACTCAGCGCAATTACTGCACAACCAAAAGAGAGTTGTTAGCAGTAGTCGTATATACCAAGAAGTTCAAACATTTTCTATGGGGAACGAACTTTACTTTACGTACGGATCACTTCTCTTTAAGATGGCTGCTGAACTTCCGAGATGCTGAAGGAATGCTAGGCCGATGGCTAGCCCATCTATCAGAATATGGGCTTGAACATCACCAGATTCAGCATAGACCTGGAGTGAAGCATTTAAATGCTGATGCTTTATCTCGAATACCAATCCGGAAATGTGATAATCCTGATTGTACTGATTGCGGAGCTCATAGGGCAGTGTTAGCAGGGATTCGAAGACCATTCGTACCCCTAGTTGCCAGTATACTGGACTGGTCTATGGATCACATACGACGTTTCCAGGAAGCTGACTCGATAACTGCGCAACTACTGCAATTAGTACCAAAGGGTATACTATACTAAAATCGAGAAATGAGAAGGTTTCTTGCTCAATGGACCGAGCTTGAAGTCCGAAAAGGCGTGTTATATCGTTGGAAGCCATGTAATAATGGTGAGAAAATCATGCAAGTGGTGATACCACATGCCATGAGACATGACATTATGTACTTCTGTCATGGACATCGGACCAGTGGTCATTTCGGAAGGAAACGCTCGCTAGCACGACTTTCCAAGAAATACTATTGGCCTGGCATGACAAGAGACTTGCAAAGATGGGTAACCACCTGTCCGGATTGTTGTAAAAACAAACCCGGACCCGGGATGGGCAAACTTCCCCTATCCCAAGAACTTTTCGGAGTGAGATTCGCAAGAATACACTAAAGTATTTCCACTACCGGACCACAAAGCAGTTACTTGTGCCGAAGCCTTTGTAAAGGGTTGGGTACTAAGTTTCGGTGTACCATTAATGCTACACAGTGACCAAGGCAGAGAATTCGAATCAAATCTCTGGCAGGGTATGTGCGAATACTTAGCTATTTGTAAGACTAGAACCAACCCGTATAGGCCACAAAGCGACGGATTGGTAGAAAGGTTCAATAGAACCCTTATCCAAGTCCTAAAGTCACTCGTCAATGAACATATGGACGACTGGGATGAGCAATGCCATTTTGTGACACATGCTTATAACAGTACGGTACATTCAAGTACAAATTGTACTCCGAACCTCTTAGTATTCGGGGAGGATCTGATAATGCCTGCCGACTTAGTATTTGGAGTCGTAGGGATGGACCCGGAACTACCTTGCCATGTAGCTTTTGTGGAATGTTTAAGAGACAGATTTAAAAAAGCATATGAGTCTGTCCGAATTGATTTTGAGAAAAGTGCCAAATGGCAAAAAGCTGGATACGATACTGATCTAAAGCATCGGAAATTCCAATCCGGAGACAGAGTTCTAAGATTACATGAACCACTTAGACACATAAAATTAGCGTCTAATTGGGATGGTCCCTTCACTGTAACACAAGTTATCAGTGATTGTACCGTAATTATTAAATCTGACCTTGGTCGACTCTATAAGTCAAATGTGGCTAGATTAAGGAAATGGTCTGGGAGGGAGACCTCCACAGAAATGTATGGTGAAGGTTCCGGAAAGATCCTGAACCAGAATCGTGTAATAGACCAGGTAAAGAACACTACAGTGAAGCGAGGCCGTGGTAGGCCTAAGAAGTGTTCCGAATCAGTGGCACCCACGCCAACACCGATTAAGCGTGGGGGAGTTAAAAAAGTCTCGGCAGGTGAAGACAAGAAGAAGAGGAAAGGTGTCTCGAAGGCTAAGAAATACCTAGAAAAGGCTCTTCAGACTGTCAGGTCCGATAAAGAACTATCCGAGAAGGGGAGATACGTTCGTCGTAGCCCTCCAATTGCCCAGAGGACTGCAGTGACCTAACCTGTATACACAACGGGTGTAATGTTTACATTTAGAGGAACGGATGACAGCTGACCCGAAAAGCTTATTTGTCGCCGCCGCATGATGTACCAATGGGTAGTGGATGGATAATCCGGTGGATTTGCTTAAGCTTTCCATAATCTCCACTTAAATCCCCAGACGAGTCATCGGCGTGAGCGATAATTACCTAAAAACAATCAGTTTGTTTATCTTCCGCCTGTAGCACGTGCGTTTCCGCATGACGTCACCGCGTCCAGTCTCGGCTGACCCCTCGTGACCTCGCGAACTCGCGGGGAAATGACGTCACGAAAGCTGGCCTGTCGCCATATTGTTTTTCGGTAACGTCTAAGACGGTCGAGCTCGCTCCCCTCTTGGATTTTACCGGCTAGCAAACCCTCGCTGCTCCTCCAGAGTCTGTCTCTTAGTAGGCAGACTCCGTCTGTGTCGGCCCCGGCGCCGTAAAAGCCGGAAAAAGGAGTAGTTTACTCCCGTGAGTGATTCCCCAGTCATGGCTGAGGAATCCGTAGCTGCAGCCAAGCTATCCGGTGACCCGGATAAGCTGACTCCGTCCGCAGAAGCTTTTCCGGAAGCTTTGTCACCTGTTACACAGGAAGAGAGCGAGATGATGGACGTGGAGGAACCCACGGATCGCTCTTCGAGGAGAAGCTGGCCTCATTCTCACTGAATGAGCCAGAGAAAATGCTGTCTCCACTCCCACCCGAGGGATCCGGAGGGGCTACGAGTGCTGAACCCGCAGCGACTGGGTCCGAGACCGCACAGGTCGACGGACCGAAGGACCAGTGGAAGCCAGCAGTGGCTGACCCATTCCTGATAGAATATGACGGTCGCTACCTGTACGTCCACCCGGAACTACAGGCACAAGTGACCTATGCTGACGGTACACCAGTTAGGTTGGACCCGAAGGTGAGGATGGCTGTCGAGGGCGTTATGGTTCCCGAACAGCTGGAGAGGACGCCTCCCGAATGGCTCCGAGACTGGCCGTGGTTCCAACGGGGACTCATGGTGGACGCTGCTTTCCGCGAAGCAGTGTATGAAGCCAACAGAGCTTTCCTGCTCGGAGCGTATCCGAAGCCGGATAAGACCCTGTGGAACGTCAAGGCGACGAACATCGATTGGGTAGGCTGCGTCTCGGAACCCGAGGGGCAGACTTACCCACGTCCTTGTGCCACCCGGCCCCAGTACCGGACCACGAAGGAGTTTCGGGAAGCCGCTGCCAACTTTGAACAGTGGGACGACAGTTATTACATAACCGAGCAGGAGTTAGTGGATGTTCAAAACAATTCGCTAACCGGCATGGACCGAGGTGCAGCCCTTCGGACGGTTCTCGTCCGTCGAATGACTGCAGAACAGGAGGCCCAGGAAGAGGCTAAGAGGGCAGCGGAAGTACTCGCACCTCCTATCCCCGACCTGAAGCTTGCCACCCGAAGCACAGCCGGTTCTGCATCAGCCACCGGCAGTACTACCACCCCGGTAGAAGCCTCGACCTCCAGCGCATCCGGAACCCAGGAACCGGAGGAAGACTGGAAGGTCAGTAAGAACAGGAGGTCCGCTGCTCGGAAGCTCAAGAATCTACCGGATTCTGCTAGAGCCGAGCCGAAAGCTAGCACCTCAGCCACTGGTAGTACTGCCATGGAGGTTGAGTTGTCGGACGAGGAGTCGGTACACGAGTCCTCGGTTGAGTATGATGAGAAGGCCACCCCATCAACTCAAACTGAGGCTGAACGATGGGCTAACGCCAAATCCGGATTCAAAACCCGGATTCCGACGTGTTTCTCCGACTGTGCCTACGGAGTAAAGAAGGACGGCTCCACCCTATATGCCTGCTCAGTTAATAAAAATAATGAGCCAGACGATGAAGATTGGATGCGTCTTTCGGACGAGGACCCCAATCCGAGCAAGGCCTATCGAAAGATGTGGCTCATGCTAAACCACACCGAAGGGTATTACACTTATACCCAGAGGAGAAAGCTGCGTTGGGCTCTTGAGAAGTGGTACGGTGACGACCAGAAGTCCTGTCCCTTCTCTATCTGCCAGGATGCGAGTGATGTCTCGGTCGGGACCTGGAGTACTCCAGCCCGGTTCCAAAGGCATCTGGTAGAGGCCCACTTCCACCATCACCCGGTTTACATTTGTGATCCGAGTTATGGTAAGAAGGGCAAGAAGTGCACTACGAAGGTTCAATATAACCGACGTAGCGATCTGGCGAGGCACCAGAAGAAATGCCACGCAGGTTTAGATGGGGCTCAGAAGCGTATCATGGAGCTTCATCAGGAACTCATGAAGGAGTTTGACACTCTGAGCGAGGATGCTTGGTCTAAGATCCAACCGGGGGACCAAGTCCTCTGCGAGGTTCCGAAGACCAAGGATTCGAAACTCCGCGCTAAGATAGTCCTGACTTCTGGAAAGGGTAAGCTGGACATGCACGAGTCTCTCTGGCAGAAATGCGAGGAATCCGGCAAGGAGGGAAAGAGAGCTCGTGAAAGGAGCAGAAGGGACCAGAACCGTGGTGGTAACGGTAATGGTCAGACCACCACTACTAAAGTCAGAGCAGATGACCGTTCCAGGTCTCCTCTGGCTCGGCACCCCCATGAGCAGGCTCAGGGCACTCCTGTGTACAGGAAACCCGAACCTGCCGGATACGCTGGCGCCGTATCAAAGCCTGGGAAAGTTAACCCCCGCAACTTTCCGTCCTTGACCCAGGGACCTGGACCTGAGAGCCAGACCTTGGTCGTTGGAAAGGGTGGTCGACTTGTTCCCAAGAAGACCTCAGCATCTCCTCCCAGTTAACTTCACCCCGGAGCAGTTAAACCTTTATCTGCAGATGGGGCTGAAGCAGAACCAGCCTCCAACCTACTGTGTACCAACAGCAGGCGTGTCCGGAAGTCCCACATCCGGAAGTGGTCCTCAGGCCGCATCGACTCCCCCCAAGGCTGTCGCTGCACCAGAGAAACCAAAAGACGCCATTACCATTAAAACCGGTAATGCGGAAGTTTGGTTTGAGAAGTCTCGCCAGGGGGAAGCAGATGTCCAGAAGGCCATCTACACCCACTGGGAGAAATGTGTCCGTGAGAAGGCGACAGAGTTCCATCAGGGTCTTCTTAATGATACCCTGTTGTGCATGAAGGAGGTTGCGGATGCTGAAAAGCAGCGCCTTGAGACCCTCATTCGGGACGATGTAAAGTCCCAGGAGGAAGCTGCCACAGCTGCCCAAGAAAAGGCAGCTATGGACGTATACGTCTTGGAGAAACGTGTCAAAGAAGAAATCACCCGGAATACCAACTTGAACACCAAGTTCATGAGGGTATTCGGAGTCGATCTCGACGAGTGGGACGGCACTCCCGAGTCGGCTCTAGCTCTTTTTAAGAAGAAGCATGCGAAGAAATCCGCCTAAGCATGCCACGGGTTATTCTCTAAATTTTTTTCTTTTCTCCACAAAATAACCAGATATAGTCTTTGCGGAACCCTACAGGTCTGCGAATGTCTTTCATTAGTATATGAACACCTATTCTTTGTGTTCCGGGTTCCTTTTATGACCAGCTTATTGTATGATTCAGGCCGTATAATTCTTATTGTACCCTGAATAGTCTATTCGGATTCAGAACTACACTTACAAACAATCCGATAGTAGACTTGCTGCTGTCAGACGTATCCGGATGCCGGTTCCAGACTTCTGCTGCTATCTGTGCTAACCACTATACTAGGATGGACTTTACGATTCTGTGTTACCTCTACATTTCACCTATACTCCCGAATGGACTTATACTACATATTACTACTACTTCCGGACCAGCCTTTATTGGACTTTTCACTTATGTCAACATTACTTAAACGGATTACGCTTCTACACTGTTGACAAAACCGGATCTACACTTTACTTCTACTCTACACCATTCGGATATACTTATGAACTATAGCACTTCCAGAGGATTGTGGGTAGCTGCCCCAAAATCATCTACCGTGTTCACTTTAATAACCAGGAATCATAGACTTTAGCACGTCCATCCCGTGGTTAGCTGACCACACTTACCTCCTAGTATCCGGAAACTACAGCAGAAGACTCCAGCAGCATCTACCATTTTTTATTGTACATAATGTCACATATCTATTTTTCTATGATATCATTTGTATGTGCATATTCACACTGTGGTCATAACTTACTATATATTATGATACGGGTACTTACATGTCTATTAGTACGGATCTCAGAGTACTGTTCATATTTATAATATAAGATCCGGTAAACTACACCAGAATGTATATATCCTTGTCCTGCGAGGCATGTTACATTATATATATTAATCTGGTGTTATAAAAGTTATTTGGTACACGGTGATATCATATATATTATCATATTCATTACTACACTGTGATATTTTTTTCTTTTCAAGTGTATAAGTTATAAACGGTTCTATTTGTACTACTCACGGAATCCTTAACGGATTCAAATGGTTATATCATACTATGATGATACATGATTATATGTCATTAGATAGTGTAGTTACTTTTAAAGTCTTTTTCAAGACTATATAATCAAATGTGTTATTAATAACTATAAACGCATATGGATGTTATTATGTGATTTATTTAATATTAACAGTTCCGTTACACATAACTGTTACTATCACGTATACGAATTATGATACTTGTCCTATTACTTATACCGTAAACATGATATGTTATCCTAAGGTATAATAAGCTAATTAACAGTTTTGATACATACAACTGTTATTCATTCAAGTAATTCGTATCATATTCCAACATCCAGTTTGTTATTACGTAACTACATACACTATCAAATATATGTATATGACATTCGAGTCTTCTTTAACTTGGTGTTAATGTTATATCTATGGTTGTACCTCTATTACTAATGGTTTAGACATATAGAAATGTTGTCCTAGTAATATTACTATAACTATAACACCCTCCTAAATGTCTGGGGGAGTGGTGTAGAGGTACATAACATATAAACTTTAGCGTTGGGTACCGTCTGACGTGGCGGGTGAGTCGTGTCGTCGGACGTTCCTCAGGTTCCCGATAGGTGGCAGCACCGATCCGGGTCTGTGGGGACATCTGACGACGAACACCTGGGTCCTTATATAAAGCCCAGGGCTCAGCCGCTATGTCAGAGGCCCTTCTGGCCTCCGAAGCATGTAGAACACCATTAATAATTATTAGCTACCCTCTTTATACTATCGGGTAGCCGTGAGTGTGCATTAGTAATAAATCTATCCGTTGGCATACACTTGAAACACCGTCTTACTCTTTCTTTCCGAATCGTAAGACCCGAACCCCCAGGTCCGTAAGGCCACAACCCCTTACACTATGTTAATAATTTACCCCCTTGCTTGATATACCTAAGGCCCAAGGGTAAATGACTTTTGATTATTGCTCATCCTTTGCAGTGGCAGGTTTGGAAAGTGCCTTTTTGTCCAGGTGAGCACATGTCCGGCCAAGTGACCTGTAGATCGCGAGAATTACATTTTTTTTATGTCCAGCATGTCTTTCTTATCATAAAATGTGCAAAGTTTTAATGAACTTTTATCACGATTCTTTTCATATTTCTTGTCTGGACAAAAATGATTTCTTGTGTAATGGTCAAGTATTCTGAGTTTGTATGTCTTATGTGGAAAGAACAGTTACATAAGAGGCAACAATGTTTTATTCAGGATTCCTAATTACAGATCAACTAAAGGTTTCCGAGTTCCGAATCAATCGTCCAAAGTGTTAGCTACCCATATAAGTTCTCGGAGCCAGAGGAGAGAAAGCACCGCCAGTCACTGACCCGGCTTTATATAGCCACAGGGGTTGGGTGGCGACCCCTTGTGTCTAAGCCGGGAAGCCCGGAGAGCAGTGCTGCCACCGCTCACCCAGCGCACCCGACCCGGATCCAAGTGTCCGCCCCACTTGGAAACTGACCAACTCGTACCTATCTAATGCTATCACAAACCGTGTCCCTACACTGTATTGATTATGTATGGAGGCTGTTGTAAAACATGTTTTAAATAGAATATTGA